>JANIJI010000030.1:3952500-4400000 GCA_024500535.1 Leptonema lineaticorne | reverse complement strand
AAGTTGAAAAGTAATACTTTACACTTTCGCCACGCCGGTGGAAAGATAGAAAAGAAAGAAAGATAGAAAGAAGCCACTACCGGCTTCTTCGCGGTGTAGAAGCAGAACCGTAAACGTCGCCACTCCAAACTGTTTTGAATGCAAGCGATGCCACATTAAAAATGTATACGCATAAAGCGCAAAGGGGGGGCGTAATATATTTATTTAAGCATATATTCGCATTATACGAGAGTGTATATTTATTTTTTTCAACCCTGAGAGTGTGCAGGGGTGAAAAAGAAATATAAAGAATAAAAGTTTTCAGGGGGTGGTGCGATATGAAAGAGTGCCGTTCCACTTTCGATACGAATAAATAAACATGTATCGTTATATATATATATATATATATATATATATATATATATATATATATATATATAAATATATATAATTAATTTATTTAATGTGAATATGAGGTACTTTTTTAATTTACTTTGTTTAGACATTTTCGCCATCTTTATTATATATTGTGGATTTGTGAATTGTTGTTTTGAATTATATATTTCTCCATTGGGAACTATTAAGGGAAAGAACAATTATTTTTGCTGATCATTATAGCTTTAAAATATTTTATATTATATATTAATAATATATTACGTATCTATTTTTTTTTTAATTTGAAATATGATTTTTTTCTAATAGATACGATCAATTCTCTATTTACGACGGAGTTCTATTATGCAACTATGAAATCCGTACAATTTTTTTTTCTATTTCATATATAAAATCAAATTTGTTTTACGTATACAAATTTAAATATAAATAATGACGATATGCAAAAAAAAAAAAGTGTTTATAAAGTGAAATTATGTTGATTTGAAATCCCGTCGTCGCCCGTTCAACACTCGAGTCACCGGTTCGCGTAAAATTAAAATTCAGTTAAAAGCTAAACTTATTAGAAAAAAAATATATATATATATATATATATATATATATATACACAAATTTTTACAAAACGTCTCCTGAATATGAGGGTGTATAGTCTGGGGTCGTTTATTGTCTGTTCCCTGGTGGATTTTCCATTGAAAAGAGAATCCCACATGCAAGTCATTAAGCTGAGTGAGTAGGCCGAGACGTAGTCGACGCGTCCTTACTAAAGCTACATACACATTTGACAGAATATATACGTATATTTTTTTACACACACACACACACACACACACATATATATATATATATATATATATATATATAATATTTGTAATAAATATGTGTATGCAAAAAAAGAGTCCCTTCGAGAAAACGCGGATAAAAATAATAAAGTGACGCTACATCCACCGTCCGAGAGTTATAAATCTCTTTTTAATAACTCCGGTACTCACCGCTCGACTGTTTCTTCAGGGTTGGCACAACTCGCAAAAATATATTATTATTATTATTATTATTGTGAATTTTTAATCATTTTCGACTTAGAATAGCCGTTCGAAATGAGCCGTTCGCTCGCCACGGAGGCTCTATTGAAATAATTTTCTTCGCTTTGTTGTTTTCGGCGCGCGGATTTTCGGGGGGGGGGGCGGTCGTAATTTATTGCGGGCGAATATTTTCGTTTAATATTATTACATATATTTTAATAAATTTTAATTATTTATATAGAATAATATCGTTGAAATTTATGATCGTTTTTTTTTAATTATTTAATTTATGATTTTTGAATTGCATAATTTATTATTTTTAAGTGGTAAATGTTATATATGTATTATATATTTTATATAATTTTGCTATTTATTATAAAATAAGATTTTTAATATTCATTATCATTCTTAAATAAAAAGTTGATCAACATTTTATATATTTATTTCAAAATATGCATTTCAATATAGGTCTGAATATATAATTTAATTTAATATTCATTATCAATGTCTAGGTGTTCTAAAAAGCCATAATAAAAAATATTTATTTCAACCATTAAAATAAAAAAACTTGGTTATTTTGCAAATTTCGTTTGGAAATCATTTAAAATATGGTTTCTAACAATTGATAATAGAAAATAAAATATCGCAGAAGAGTATTTTGACATCTTAATCTTTGTGGATGATTTGAAAGGAATTTTGGATTCTTTTTAGATATTAAAAAAAAATGATCACCAAATTTCAAATAAAATACAAAGAAAAAGATTGCGTTTTTTTAGTGATAACTATTTTAGATATTTAAATATAAAAGATTCTATGAATTATATTCTTGTTTTATAAATAATCTTTACATTTGGAATAAAATAAAATTAAAAAAAATATTACAAAAAAAAACAGCTCTTGATTAATGATTTAATTGCTATCAGAAGTATTAATTTTATGTCAATATTTTAAACATATTGAATGTGTTATATTTATATAAATATTTGTTGTCTTTTAAAATGTTTTCATTAATCGAATATCAGTTTAAAAACATTAAAAATTTATAATGAAAAACACATAAAATTTATATACAATTCATTTTTAATACACATATATTTGATAATTTAATTCCGCATCAACGCGAATGTTATTTAATATAGAACGTCTTTTGATTTACGAACGATACATATTAATATATATTTTACAATAAATATGTATAAATAATACGAGGATTATCCCTTAATTTATGCAAACAAAAGGGGAACCGACGGGAGCAAGCATTAACGACGATCTAATAACAGGACGATATTACCGAGATTGTCAACATTTAACGATCGTTAATTTATATATTGCGCAGTAAAAGTCAGACGAGGGGTAAGGGATGAGGTGTATGTGTGTGTATGTATGTAAAGATTGATATTATTTCTGTAGGAACAAGTGAAACGAAATTTTTGGACAAATGTGCGAAAAATTCAAAATTGCAAAAGTGAAAATTTCACGTATCGGGAAAAACGGGGTCGGGTCGAACTGACGGAAAATTAATATGCGCTTTTCATGATTTATTTCGGCGAAAATTGCCACATAATGGGTTAATCCACTTATGAAAGGGTCGTTTTTTTCTGTTTCGCTTTCGAAAGTTTTGCATGCAAGAAAAAGAAATTCGTTGGTAAATATTTAGGTGTTTTTTTTTTGGTTTTATTATTATTTGCTCATATTATTAATGATGATAAATTATTTCATCGTTTCAGTTCTAAAACTACCTTTTTATTTTTTCACATTTATTTTTGAAATGAATAAAATTGAATTGTTTAAAAAAATATATATAATATATTAAATGGAGTTCTTGAATAAGTCATCGAAACACAAAATAAAATATTTGTTTTCAAAATCAAGCTGTTGTTTTCCTGCGGAAACTTTGTCATTTACTTGCGGTTTGAAGATGGAAAGGCGCGGAAAATTTTCTTCGCCTCGGCAATCTCGGATGAAAGTGCAATAATTCACTTTTCGCGGCGTCGTCGGATTTTCCGCGATGCAGTCTGAGACGACTTTTCACTTATTTTTTTTTTCATCTTCTTTTTACTTCGACCCCCTTTACTTTGACCGTTCTATTTCGAGATTTATGTGGAAAATTTTTTTTTCAATGTCTAAAACGTATAAGTTACAATTTTGACGTGTGCCAAATTGATTGCGAACTTTTTACTGTCGTTGTTTTGCATGAATCGTGAACATTTTCTAGTATTATCATTTTTTTTGAACTTTATATAAATATTTTTATTATAAAACTATTTTTCAAGATATAATAAAACTGTAATGTATATTTTTATATATTATTAATAAATAATTTTATTTAAAAAAAAAAATTACCAATAGTTTTGGTAGAAATTGTTCTTTAACAGACATGTTCCCATTTGTGAAATATTATAACTATATGTTAAGGGGAGTTTTACGATTTAATTTTTTTTTTCGATTATGATAAAATAAACGCAAATCTTAGCAAAATTTGCAATCTAATTATCAAAAGGAGGAGAATATATTCAGCACCCTCTCAATTCCCTTATCATTTCAGACGATAGAAGTAATTGAGATGCAATGCGATGATTCAAGTTCACGGAATAAATCATTTTACGAGAAATAAAAATATCACGTTACCGAAATCGCTCACGAAAATAAAATGTAAAAGAAATATATATATATATATAGAAAGAGGCTTTCGCGGCAAACGAGAAGAAGCGGCGAAACGGCATTTTGAAGAATGATATCTGATGATAAAGTGGGCTAAGGAATAAATTGATTTTTTTCGCCAAGGTTTGCAGTTTTCTTCTTCTTCTTCTCCGACACCTCCCTCAGGTGATATATGGTCGCTTATTACCTCGACGATATTAAAAAGCGACGTAAAAAAAGAGAGTATCAAAAAAAATTTTTTTTTCCACCCCGCTTTCAAAAGAAAATTCGGTGGCCACGGGGCAACGGAGAAAAGTTATTTTTTTCGTCCGTCCGTGAAATTTCTTTTTTTTTTTTTGCAAAAGTCTTCTAAAGTAAAAATCTATAAGGCTGTATATGTAAAAATCGTTATTTTGACGCATATTTTATTTATATATATTTATGGTATATATCAAATCATACATTGAATAAATTAAGAATTTCGGTTAGTGGTTTCACAATTCAGACGTAAAATATAAAAATCATATATAGAATAATATTATATGTGATTAGCAGTCAACGCGTTGGCAACTTTTTGTATTCGCCCGTCGGATGGCGCCACCGGTACACCGCAATATACAAGCACATCACAGACCGCGTATATAAAATATATATATATATATATATATATATATATATATATATATATATATATATATATATATATATATAAGAAATTATAATATATTATGTAATGTGATATGCGAGAGAAAATTTTCCCATTGTGTAAATAAAATAATATTATATATGTTTTGCACGTGAGAAACTTTGACGTGGAATCCGCGCTAGGAACAATGTTAAAATTTTCGCGTGGAAACTTCAACGCAACGCGCAATAATAATAATAATACTCAAGTTGATATGTAAAATATGTAATTAGAAACTCGCCGGTATTCATGTCAAAAATAATATTGCGATGTTGCGAAATTAATGCTCGACTACTTTCAGTATTTTTGTATTCTTTGAAATCGCAACGGTTGGCTGTATGGGTGTTATTTAAATATATATATATATATATATATTTTTTTTTTTTTTTGAGTCATGTTTGCTATGGGTCAATTCAACACTTCATAATTAAATGTAACTAATAATAGACGAAAAATATAGTTCATCTTTCATTTTGCATTTTTGATTAATATTGTATTACTTTAAATTTACCATATATTGATATAACTAATGAATATGAAACAAAATTTTTTAATGTGATTAAATTGCTAGTTCCATTCTCGATTTTCATACATATTATTCAAACGTATTTATGATTTTTTTTTTGACATTAATATAATTGAGATATTTGAATAATAATCTGAAAATTAATAATATATTATGTCAAAAATTTTAATAATATAATAAAATAAAGTATAAAGCTGATGATCGAAACTGTGAAAATTTATTGTCATGGATTTCATAATAGAGATATTGATTTTCATAATGATAATTTACAAAGTATTTTTTTTAATTATTATCATGTAATTATATATATATAATAGTACGTTTTTTTTTAACCGAACGAATCTCCATCGTAAAAACGCTGCTTTTGATAGATTGAATAATAAAGAGCCATCGTCGAAATTGTCGACATTCGTACGAATTCTAGAACCGAAACTGATATTAAAATTTTAATTATTATAATCGTAAGCGATAAATTTTCGGCGACATTTCTATTCGAACGTATAAATTCCGACCGTTTTCGTCGTTATCCGAGACGGAAAACGACGACGATCGATGTCGAAAATTAACGTCGTTCGAAGAGTTGAAACGTCGGAATTTTCGCCGAGATACGTATACGGATATGGGCGTGTTTACGTCGGTATTCTCATAATGCGAAATGGGATTTATTACTATCATTCGGTGCATAGTTCAATGGTAGTGTGTATTATCGTGAAAATGGGTCGTCACGTTCATGCCACTTGTTGGGAACGTAAGCTTTTTGCATATATATATATATATATATATATATATATATATATATATATATATATATATATATATATATATATATACTTGTTCTATGTACGGTGATAAGTGCAAATATATTACCTGAAAATTTATTCTGGGCACACGGACTAATTCCTTTCTGCGTCGTTCGGTGTTTTCCTTCACCGTTCGGGTGACCATGATTGAATTTTGCAGTGAAAGTGGTTGCTTTTGGATCATTTTCATTTTCCGATTTGAGAAATGCGAGATTCTCATTGTGAAAATACATTTAATACGGAAATAAGTTTTAGTTTAATTTACAATAAAGTAATAAAGAATTTTATAATTTTACCTTAATAAAAAATAGGAATATATGAAAAATATTAATGGTTTAGGCAAAAGTTACTTGAATATATTTATTATATTAAAAATATGTAATAAATTAAAATGATATTTTTTCCAATTTTTATATAAATATATATTATTTTAAGAAAAGCAAGTGATTTATTTTTATCTGGATTGAAACATAAATATGGATAATTTTTTTTCTATATATATATTCTATTAAAAATATTGATTGTAAATATTATTATGAAATACCAAACTAAATTTTGATAAATAAATAGTAACATTAATATATTTGACGATTGCGAATTATTTTTAATTAATAAAACCAAAAATGCTTCCAATTTTTCTATATTATATCAATTTTTTTTTATTAAATGACTTTGTTTTATTTTAAAAATCATACATATAAATACTAGAGAAGAAACGTAAATGCAATTATAAAATTAATCCGTTTACTTTAGTTTAAAATACTTAAAAATATCAAACAACGAGAAGCAATCGACAATTTAAAAATCGTCCAATTTCATTGTGCGCGACATTCGTATATCGGTTCGACTCGACGTCGCCGCAATAAATACGACGACGAAAAAAAAAATAATAAATAAGAACAATCCTCATACGAATAACAAATACCATTTCCAAACGTTTCATAAAACCGGATTTCCCATTTGACGTGATTGAACGTGTGGTGAATGCATTCGCGTAGGACCTCATTCTATTTCATTTAATGCGACACGTGAATATAGTGCGGGTTTTCAAGGTGGAGAGAAGACACAGACGAAGGAAGATGGGGATAACTAGGAAGATTCTCATAAGGAGAGACTGGTAGTATCTTACAGGATAATGCCTGTAAGACGTGCTCTGAAATATGATACGTTTTCGCACAAACGGTCTTGGCCTACTCAAACAGTATCGAGGAGGCCTTTAAAGCCTCTTTTTTTATAATGATTTTTATTGAAAAAAAAAAAATTATATATATATATATATTTGTTGAACGTGATCATTTTATTATATTAGAACATGTCGGCGTTTTAATATTAAATTATATTATTATTATTATTATTATTATTATTATATTGGGATATTTAATATGATTTAAATTGCGAGCAAAGAGGACCACTTCAATTAAATGTGCTCCGTCGATTGGCTTATTTACTCAAACATGCTTCGATTAATATTTTTTTTTTCCTTATTTCGCTGAAAAGAAAATTATGAATCGCGAGTGTTCTTATGAATTCATTAACGTACGAAATCAGGTACTCGTTTTTTTTTTCGAATTTTGTCAATGCCTCTTTTAATTTTTCTCCTACAAATTTCTCATTAATTATGAATTAATATGTATTTTATATATAAAGTTAAAAAAATAAATAAATTAGCGCTAGTTCACTGTGATGTGCTGAAAAGTTAAAAAACGTTGGGTGCGGTCAAAAAACCGTATGTTAAGTCAATTTATATTTACATATGGCGTGGTGAACATTTATACGAGTTCATCCATTTTCTAAAATTAAATAAAACTAGTGGAAAAACGATAAAAGTGTAATCAGTGCTTTACTAAATATATATATATATATATATATATATATATATATATATATATATACATATATGTATATATATATATATATACATATATATATACATATATGTATATATATATATATATATATATATATATATATATATATATATACATATATATATACATATATGTATATATATATATATATATATATATATATAATTTAATTTAAATAAATATTGTTAGCGTGTTAAAAAAAAATCGTCGGAGCGTTTAATGATTGCACAGTTTGAGAAGCGCAGCCAGTGCGAGCGGTAAATTACACAATTTATGTCAAACGTCGCGAAAAGTGTTCATATATTTTTGTAGACTTTATTATTTGAAAAGTATTAAATTCAATATCCTACACACCTGGTGTCGCAGTTGCGAAAGCTCCAATATTACAAAGTTGTAAATAACAATCGGAATCAGACACTATTACGATCCGAGCTTTTTTATTCGAGCTTCGAAATTATTTTCTACCTCGAAAACAAAAAAAAATAAACTATAAAAATACGATTTATTCGCGTGTTTTAGTTTAAATTTAATAATAATGGATAAGAATGTGACCTTGAATGGTTTAATAGTTAAATTCACGTATCTATATTGAGCTGTATATAATGCGAGAGTTGAAATCCGCATTGTCATCGTTTATTATTTCACGAAACATTTCAATTATAGCATTCGTTTAATATAATTTAATTAATTTAAGCAAATTTGAAATGTAAAAGCTTTGAATTTGAAAGATGTTTCAACCTGTCATATTTTTTAATGTCTGATATAAAGTGCTTTATTTCCCTTTTACATAAATTACATGTTATAATTTATTTCGTATTCAAATTTGGAGTCGAAATTTTCGCAAAATTTTACGATGGGTCGTATTAAAATGTTTTTGCCTATTGACATTTTCCGACATTTGAAGATTATGAACAATAAAATAGAACAACTTAAATTGTTTGTTTATGATTTATGTATAATATATTTATTATATGATAAAAACGTGTACAAACAATCCGAATTTGTTTGATGTTTCACGAAGTATTACATCATATATAAATCTAATATATATATATTTGCTATATATTATATATATATATATATATATATATATATATATATATATATATATATATATATATATATATATATATATATATATATATATATATATTATAGATTTTCTTTTAGTAACTATAATATTTAGATTTAAGTGGCGCTATTTCTATAGAATGAATTATCTACTTGAAGATGAATAGAACGTGTAAGATCTATTCTAATCTAAAAGTCCTGCATTTGGTGAATAATAGAAACTCCAGCACAATATATCACTTACAAACCCCATTAGCGAGATATTTTAATGCACCGATGCATTAAACCAGTGGCAGTCGAAAAAGAGAGAGTGCAACGTTCGATCGGCGTTTCTCCAACATTTATCAATTTATATACCCCGGTGTTTTTTTAAAATGGCTTGAGGGGAGCGTGCATGTTTCTATGTCACGTACGTCGACTTCGGAATTCGAGGTTATCCCCGGAAAGTCGTGATCCTGCATTCGCTATACGAGACGTTGGGTGCATTCAAAAAGTGCACTATAAAAATTCAACTCGCATACGCCAATAGATAACGGAATAGGTGACAAAAAGCGACCGCGGCGATATCTGTTGGCAAATTTGAGAAATGTTAAAAGGGTGAGCGTCCATTTTAAGGGTGGGCGGGAAGTTATAAAAATGGATATGCACAACTTGTCGGCGACGTTGAGCATCTATTATGGGTTCAATATTGTTCCGTTAGATATATCATGATTTTCGATTATATATTTGACTTATATTTATGAAAAGAACTCATGTAATATTTTATATAATCTGATTTCAAAGACACCATTTTCATAGTATATCCAGTAATATTTAGAGAATTCATTTCGTTATCGGTTATTTAAATCAACTAGATCATGTATCTTTTATGCGTGTCATAATTTAAAAATTTAATAAATCAAATTTTTATATTCTTCTAAAAATATTGTAATAATTTAATATATATATATATATATATATATATATATATATATATATATATATATATATATATATATATATATATATTTATAAATTTACATATTTTTTTTTAAAACGGAATATATTAATGAGGCGAAATAAGATCGGTTCGACGATAATGCAAGTATACGAAACGATAATATATGAAACGCGGCGTCATAGCTTCCGAAACACCCTGTGTTGTAAATATTTAAAAGCGTCACGTGCTCGAGAGGTGTTCGCGTTCTACGTGTTGAATGGAAATTATCACGCTGATACATTCTCGCATTAATTATGCACGTGCATACTTTCCTTATATTATATGTGTGTATGACGTACACCGTAATAACTGTGTACGGTCTGTGTGTGGCTTATGGGAATCTTTTGAGATGCGGGGATTCGCGTATTCGGTGCGAATTTTCAGTTTTAAGCCCGCGAATGTGTATGGCGCAACGGATGACGGGAACGGGGGCGGTTTTGTGGGGTTTTTGGTAGAGGAAAAAAAAAATGAAAACGTTCCCGTTACGTCGGTTGAATGATAAATGCGGACAAGGTGGATGGTGGTAACGGAGGTGATGGTGGTAACGTAGGCGATGGTGGTCTAAAGAGAAAAAAAAACGTCGGCATGTGCACACGTATGAATAATGTGAAGCTAGTTTTGATGGAGCAACGGAATAAAAGGTCGTGCCTATATTGAGAAATATGTTTTTTTTTATAAATATACTATATAATGGAAGTTTCGTATGTTGTGATTTTTTTTATTTTGAAAATGTGTGATTTTGTTGTTGTTATTTTATCATATAAATATGTGGGTTGATGTTGTGTTAAATATTTTTTGTTGTTTATGTAGTTGAATTATTTTGTATTATATTTGTTTGAATATGTGTTTATGATTTAGTCGATAGTCATGTAATTAATGTATATATATATAATAAATAACATATTGGTCGAATATTATGCAAATCAATTTTATCATAATGTATTAAAAAGTCAATAGAAATCATATAAAAAAATATTTTTATATATAAATAAATGACGTTAGAAAAGTTTTCATTAGATATCCAATGTCAATCGTTATAATTCTCTAATATTGTAATGTGAAAGACAATGCAAAACAATCACATTTTATCTATTCATACAATCGTATTAACCTTTAGTGTCCTAGATACAAGATAACAATTTTGGAGAATTATCTCGTATCATATGCTTATCATACAAAATCTATGTGTTAACACGCTTCATATATCTTTTAGGCATATGACTGCATGCATCAAAATCTCGTATCTGGCAGGATAAAGGTTAACCGACACAATCACCAATGTTTACTAAGATTAAATAGTATTATTAATATATATATATATATATATATATATATATATATATATATATATATATGTGTGTGTGTGTGTGTGTATAAGATGATAATATTTTATGGCCTAGCACTTTGAGCAGAATAAACGACTTTATGATAATTTAATTTAGACGATAGTTTAAATGTATATTACAATGCAATATTGAATTGTTTTAAACCGTAAATGATAGTACCAAACTAAGTAACACTTAAGAAAGGATGCTAAAGTTTAACTCGATAGTTTCGTGATTAATGTCTAGTGTTTGGGTTCAACTCTCTACCCATTCTCCCGATTGCTCACCACTACAAAACATATTTAGTTCCAAGATTGAGATATAAAAGGGAAAACTTTGTTTATATTATTATTATTATTATTATTTCGAATGAAAATAATGAGAAATATCGACGACGATGTTTTCATTTGCGTCTTTATTAATTGATCGCAATTTATTTTGTGACAATAACGTATATCATTTTGGATAAATAATTTAGTATATTTTATATTATAAATTACATTTGAGATAGATTAGCTATTTTAATAAAATAATATTTTAAAAATTATTTTATTCAGAAATAATGATTTTAGAATCATTATACTATATTATAATATAAATATGTGTGTTAAAATATATTGTAAAGTCAAAATATTTTATGAAAAAAAAATGTTATCGTATATTTTGTATTAATGAGGAAGATGACTATTAAAATTTTACGACGATAAATAATAATAATAATATAATTATTTCGTTATTTTCATGACACATTTAGGGTAAAAAAAAATCATATTTATTTAAAGAAGTTTTTGATCCAACTATTGTATTATATGATAAAGCGAAAATAAATAGATATATAGGATAGTAATATAAGATATCTCTGTTTATAAACTAGGGTGGGTGAGAGGGAGGGGGGGATGTGTGAATAATAAAATATCATAACGAACCCCCTATTTCACGACATACCTTAAAAAATTCATTACGAGCGATTAGCATACGAGCACGGAAGCGCTTTCCCACTTTTTATGCTTTGAAAAAAAAATTAAAAAAAAATAAAAAGGGGGGTGCCCGGGCATATAGTCGACGGACGCGTCAGACACGCACTTACGTTTGAAGAGGTTATTCCCGCGAGAGTCCTGAAATGGAACCCGATCCGTCCTTTTCATTTCGGCATCCCGGGGGGGGGGAGAGGGGGCGTGTGGCGCGTATACGTGCGAGGGAGACCATGAGTAAAGGGCGGCGGCAAAGGGCACAAGTGATAAATTGTTATGACGCCGCAACGAGCGCGAGTGCGTGATACTACGCCAGCCACTTCACATACGTCACGGATACGTCCGTTCAACGGACTGCCCGGGCACTTTTGCTACGTGATCGTTGTTAATATTGTAAGAAAATGAAAAAAAAATGTACTCTAAAAGAAGAAAAAAAAAATGGCCGGATGCGAAAAGTCACCCCCACGAAGGCATATATATATATGAAGAAAAAATTTAAAAGCGAGCCTTTATTCAGGTAAAGCACGCGCCGATCTAATAAAGAATGAGAAGATTCAGAAAAATATCAAATGTCTGCGATAAACATCTTCTGAACATCCTATATATATATATATATATATATATATATATATATATATATATATACAACGCAAAGTGATACTTTTTTTGAATTATATTTATTTTAATAAAAATATTAAAATTTATATATTGAACCACATTTAGACGAATCTTTAGAACTTTGTACATACGACTTGTTTGGAGTATGGAAGAGAAGGTGCTTACGACATCTATAAAAATAAGGAAACTTGGATATTTTGGTCTTGCGAATGATATTGGAAATAAAATACTGGATCATCATGATTTCGGGAGAAAAAAATGCGTTATTATTTTGAAAAGAGATCAGGATTATTTTTTCAAGGTCACGTCGTCAAAATCAAAATTAGAACTACGATGTTACATTTTAGATATTCAATATTGAGTTTGGAACACAATAAGAACTTAGTATTTTTTAAAGTTATATATATATATATATATATATATATATATATATATATATATATATATATATATATATATATATATATATATATATATATATATATATATATATATATATATATATATATATATATATATATATATATATATATATATATATATATATATATATATATATATATATATATATATATATATATATATATATATATATATATATATATAACTCGTGTTGCCAATTGCATTGTGACACCATTGAAAATATAAAGTTACTAGTATTATGTATTATTATAAATTGAATTTTATATATATATATATATATATATATATATATATATATATATATTTCATGAAATTTAATATAGGAATAAATCAGAGCATATATAAAAATATAATATAAATAATATAGTACGTGTATTGTGTGTCGATGTTGTTGTAGCTTTGCAGCGAAATTGAAACGTCGTTTTATTCGAGCTTTACACGTTCCAGTTATCAATTGACTTTAAAATGCTGCGAGGCTACATCGGGTGGGTTAAATTTTTCATTTTACGACTTTTCAACTACGTGATAATTGTGTTAATTGGTCGAATAAACGATCGTTTGCCGTGTGTTTTTGTAACAAAAAAAAAATCGTTCATACGACGATACGATACGACATATCTGAATGTACGAATGTTTTTTTTTTTATATTTATATAATATTATTAATTATATCTATAAATTTTATAATTTATATCGATATTACGCTATTGAAAATGAAGCTGATATTTCGTATTGTAATATAGACAAGTATCATTGAAATATGTAATGAAATTTTCGTATCGTGTACCGATTAATACTTTTGGTCTTTGACCGTTTCAAAACATCGTAATAGGGGTTGTTAATAAACGAGCGTTCATTTTTAATGATCATTTCGAACCACGCCCCATCACAATCTGTCGGAATACGTCGAGTCGTTATACACTAATTATATTTATCTCCCACGATGGGGGAAATGGGTGAAAAAGAGAAGAAAAAAAAAAACGAAGAGAAAGTAGGAACGTCGATACTTTTTGTCGCTGAAATTTTCAAGAAATCGGTCTAAATCAGAAAAAAAATGCGTATTGTTGGCTCGAACCAAACACGTCCCCCTTACACGGGCAATCAATAATTCAACGACCCCCTTCGGGCAAAATAGTCCGACACGTAGTGCCGTTCTTATTATGTATGTGCGTATATTTCTTTCAGTAACCATTGTGAGGGTTATTCTGAAGACGTACCACAAAAAATAAATAAATAAATAAAATAAAAAAATATTGGTACCGCGGTGGAAAAAGTGGTATCGTTGTTACTTGCGTTGATGTTGTCGGAGTAGCGAGATGACGATGTTTGCTGAAAAAAAAAAATATATTGTTGTTGCTAAATTTATGAGAGAATTCGAACACGTGTATGTTCACGATGACAGGTCGAAAGTCACGCAGATGTGCCACTTCGTGACCCGTGTGACTATAACGTATTCACATTTTTTTTTCCTCGTGTACACACTAGGGAACAAAAATATGAATGTCAAATAGTATTATTTTGTGATGATTTAAATGTATATATTGTATATTTAATTTAAATAAAAAATTGATAACTATATCAATTTTTGTGGAGAAGTTTCTTCTTGTCTATATATGACCTGAGCGTTTATATATATATATTTTAATTAATATTATTGATAATATAAAACAGATCTATATATGCTAAAATCGCTTTATGGAGTTTTTTTTTAATTATATTGAGTCGTCAGCTCTATGCCTATTCTTTTTATATTTGTTTTAAAAATGTGGATGTGAAATATGTAGATAATTGAATTTAATCATTAAAATATTAAAATATCAATATAGTTCAATGATTTTTCTATGATAAAAATAATCTTGATAATATGTAATATATAAACGATGACGTCATATTCATAATGATATTTGAAATTTATTTATAAAAATATGTTTCAAAGAATAATTAATAATATTTGTTATATTATATTATTCATTAATTTATTTCACTTGTTAAAAATATCAATTATATATATATATATATATATATATATATATATATATATTTATATTAATAGTAAAATCACGAGACGTAATTAATTATATAATCTTTTTACAATTTCATATTTCATAATCGAAGAAAATTTCAATAATAATTAATACGCGATAGCTTATGAATTATTAAAATAATATATCGCTCGATTATGCAAACACAATGCATCTATAATTGCATACATATTTGACAAACATCTAAATTTGATTGTTGAATTAATATTGACAATACATACATACATACATTTATATATATATATATATATATATATATATATATATATATATATATATATATATAATATTATATAGCACAAATATATAAAATTTATATTATGTGCGTCAAACATTTTTAATATATATTTATAAAGACTGAAGATATAAACACGTTTTTCAGACATATATGTTAGATGACGAGCGCTAATATATATATATATAAACTAAAAATTCAATATAGAAATATGATATTGCGTCGACAGAAAGTTAAAGCAGCTTTTGCTAGCATATTATATATATATATATATATATATATATTATTGAAACCTTAATATCGTTGATGTTTCAAAATATAAAATATGCTGAAAAGTGTGACGAAATAAATGGAAATTTCATACGTGTTCTAGTATTTTTCCGAGCGTCGATGGAAAACGCACCGGGAAAATATGCAAAGTCGACCGTAAGCAATGTGTCAATCTTGTACCGGTTAAATATTATGGGTACATGACTGGCGTGAAACGCAATGATTTTTAGTATCGGGGGAGTGGGAGGGGGTTGTAAATAATCGCCCCATATTTCACCTACACCCTGATATCAGGGGAGTTCAATCGTTTTTTTTTTAACAATGAAATTGTAGAAAAAAAATTTTTTTCAACACACTTTTATTTAATTTGATTCTAGTTATAAATTTTTAAATGTTTTCTCAATATATATAATTGAGTTTAAAATTTGTATATTTATTTTTTTTTTCTAATGAAAATATACGAATCAATTATTCAGTTATATATAAGTTTACTATAGTTTTTCGTTTGAATTAATTAAATAGTTTCACTTTGTTGTGAATATTTAATAGTTTACTTTTAGTTTTATTAGTTAGATTGTGTATTCATGTTTCTGGTTATTTAGTAAACTCAAAAGGCCAATGCGGGAACGCCTTTTTAACACGATTGAGGATATAAAAACCGAATCGATGTAGGTCTTGAAGTCTATACCGGAAAAAGACTATTCTGACTGTTTCGAAGACTCGAAAAAAAAAATAAATAAAGAATTTACATTTTATAAACAAATTTACCTTACATTTTGATCACAGTATTATATATAAATTAATTTCGTGCGATAGTTATGTACCCCTGATTTTCCCGCTATTTTGTAGAGGTGGTTACGAGCACCCCTTTATTGCCAACCGCCTCAGGTGCTTCAAGACATACCTAGACACATGCCGTGGAATAAAAAGGGCAGAGGGGGGGAGGGTAAGCGGTGGTGGAGGGGGCGATAGGAAAAAAACCCACGAATTTCGTACGAAAAGTGAATCGGTTCAGATGCTCTTTATGTATTCAAGCAATGGGAAAATTTTATCTGGCGATTCATCAGCGAGCTGGAAAAGCCGGAAAATTTATGTTTGACTCTCGCCGATTCACATATTGCTACTGTATTCGACGACGTATCGAATTACACGCGTTTTCTACTTTATATATATATATATATATATATATATATATATATATATACATGTACATGTATATATTGTTTTATAGGCATTTTATTAGCGCATCGATTCGAGGCAATTTGTATATTTTATCTAATGTAATAGGTTTTATCTGCGTTACAATTTATTAATGTTATTAATCCGGAAATGTTTATGTATGGCGTTGTAAAATTGTTTCATTTAACGTTATCGATTCGATTTATTGTAATATAATATAAATTTGTTATTATTATTCGTTTCAAAATATAATATAAATTTTATATATATATATATAATATTTGTTATTATTATCAGTGGATTTATTAAACTATTTAAAGTTTTTAAAAGTATATTTGATTGCAGTAATTTAATATTAAAAAATCTATTGGTCAATTAAAAAAATAAACTGTTTTTTTTTCATTAATTGTAATTAAAGAATAAATATTATAAAATATAATTTATAGAATTTTTATTTTTTTCAGTTAATAAGAAATGTTTTAAAAAGATATATATTTATCTAAGATTTAAAAAGTACAAAGTATTTACTATTAATTTATACAACAATATTACTGAATAGAAAAAAAAAACATTTTTAATCACTATAAAAATTTAATTATCAAGTATATTTCCAAAAATATTTATATTGATTTTTATGTATCTATGATTAATACTGAGTAGGAAAAATTAAGTATTATATAGATTTTTTAATATTAAACTCCAAGCAGAGTTAATAAAATTAATTAATTTAACTGTGTAATATTATACAATGATTTTTACATTGCGATTAGGATCAGATTTGGATTAGAAAATTAAATTTAATAACTAATAAAACGTGGTGTATACATTGAATTTTAATAAACACAAAAGGCAACCGTTTCAATATGCAAAACGGCGAACGAAAACGATCGATCCCCAGTCTCCCCCACGGATTTCCCGGAAACGAAGTTTTTGAAGAAGGAGCGAATATAGACATTGGAACCCTTGATCAATTATTACAATAACAATTAACCGACCCAAACAATTCCATTCGATCTTCGGTTCAATTGTTTAGTTAGAGTCAATGGGTATTCTATTCAGCGACCACCCCTATTTAGCCGCTTTTACTATTGCCTTATCGCCACTTAAGTTAACCCCTCCGATTCCGTATGGGGTGCAAGTTGTCACGGGGCGGAGAATTTTAATTATACTCCTAGTTGTGCTAGCAAGTCACACCCTGATAGGAAGTCGTGCACTTTGAAACTCAATCCGTTTAATAATAAAAATGTCACGGGATTCGTACGCTTAAAAGTGCGCTTTAATATTTAAATTTATTCCATGCTAGTCCTATTAAATTTTAATGATGTACAACTTTTAGGGGTGTGTATGTGTGTGTGTGTGTGTTTTTTTTTGTACTTATTTTTCAACGTATAACAATTTTCAGATATTATCGTTGATTTTATTTTTTTTATTACTACTACTAAATGAGTTTTCCCGATTTTATTATATAATCTATTAGAGAATGTTTTTAGAAAAAAAGAATATAATTACTTGAAGATCACATAAAAATTTGTAAATTAAAAATAATAAATAAATGCAGATTTTTTAAATATATTATAATAATTAAAATAATAAATTAAAATAAATATATATTTTCATTTAGTTGTATGTTATTTGTTACCTTATCACTATTATATTTAATGTGGGAATTTCTGATTTTAAATCCGCAAATGTCTCGCATAAATTCTCTGTCTCTCTTTTACACACTTAAAACGACATAACGATAACAACAATAACACAAAGATAATTATGTCGAGTTTTCCCGTGCGGCTTGATATGAAAATTCGAAAGAAAAACCACCGCCCCACTTCCAACTCTCTCGTAATACGTGCGCGTTTATTTATATTTTAATATTGTAATTTTCCCATAGTTTGAGAAAAAAAAACGACAGAGTGAACGTGGATTGTTCGTGCGAAATAAAACTTTATATCTCGGCACGGAGACGCGTTTGACGAAATTAAATAAAAATACGATAAAAAGTGGAAACACTAGGAAGCGAGACGGGGATGGGAAGGCAGAGGGATGTGGAAAATCGTAAAAGGCGTCTTTGGCTCGGGCACAAATGAAAATGTTATGAAGCGTTCTTCCGCGCAAACACAATACGACTAGCCGAGCAGTAAAAACGAGCAAAGGTAAAATGACACGGTCCGCTTTTAAATTTTATCCTCGTTTTCGAGTGTTTCAATTTTGAATTCCCTCCGGCAAGAGGGGAAATGAAAAACCAGGAGGGGAGGGGATGGGGAGACAGTGGAGCGAAAGGGGCAGAGAGTGTATTAAAATTCTGGTCTGGACAGGACGTTATAAAACGATAGATAAATCCTTTTATTTATCGACGGTTAACGTTCGCGCTCGTACAAGTCGGCGGTATTGTTCGTTGCCAACTGTAAATTTGTGCGAATGATAACGTTCAATAAAATTCAGTATGTTTTACAAATATATCGTCGCTTAGTTATATATATATATATATATGTATATATATATATATATATATATATATATATATATATATATATATATGCGTTGACAAGTGGACCCAACGCGTGGAATTCGCGCACGATGGTATTGCGACTATTTTGTTTTTAAATATAATATATATATATTTAATATTTTAAATGATTTTTATTTATGAATTTAATTCAATTCAAATCATCAATACTGATTTATATACAAATATATAAAATTTTAATTTAGTAATATAGAATCGAATTCACAATATATTAATTAGTATTTATTAAGCATATATATTTGTTGTATTTTTATACAAATTATTATTTTTTTTATATCTCTTATTAAATATTAAACAAAAAATAAAAAAAAATGTTAATTTGACTGATAAAAAAATATAAAGGTTCAAATTACAATATTTTTTATTTATATAAAAAAAATTGAAATTGTTATATGAATATTTAATATTTTTTTTTTAATATATTATATATTGTTAAAAAGAATAAAAATTTCATTAACCTTTTTTTTTACTTAAAAAAAAATATTTTGTATCCTTTTTTTATTCGCGTTACATCTGAAGGTGATTAAGAAGCGGTATTGAATTCTAGCATAAACCGAAAAAATTCGTACAGAAAGAGTTCACCGACAAAATAATAAAAAAAAGAGAGAGAATATAAAAGTGAAAACGGGAGAGTATATGAAGTCAGGGGAGTGCAAACCGTGAGGAAAGGGGGTCGCACCAAAAAAAAAAAAATACAGGGAGGGTTCCTGCAGGAGAACCGAGCAAGAGAAATTACGTCATTTTCGCTGAAGAAGTTTCCCTTCTTTTTCCCTATGCGTTTGGGCCTAGGTAAGTATGTTTGCCATGCCGATTTGCCGCATGATCGACTTCATATTAAAAACGAAAAGTAAGAAATATATATATATGTGTGTGTGTATGTATATACGTATAATAAAAATGACGAAGCTGGAATTGGGGGGGTCGTTCAGGAGCGGGGGAAGAAATTGGGGGGCAAGATCTTGAAACTTTTTATGATTTTTTTCTCGAAAAGAATTTTTGAACGGAAAAACGGGGGACGCGTCGGTGGTTCGCCGACGAGGGTTTTCTTTTTCCAGAGAAGAGAGAGAGAGATGGGGGGGGGGTTAAACTCTTATAAAAACGAAAATTCTCATAGAATGCGAAAAAAATACATGTTTTTTTTTGTGTCGGCATAAGGGAACAGAATCGATCTGTGTATTTTTGTGCGATTTTTTTTTAATTCATATTTTTTTTAAGAATGTGGAAGTGATGGAGGGGGGGGAAGGCGTAATATTATAATATCGAAAATCGAAGAAGAATCGGAAACCAAGTTCGTTAATTAATTTTTACGATTTGCGCGTTGATTAAGAAACTTTAATTTAATATTTATTGTACGTTTGTCGGATTGACGAATTTATATTTAACTTTTACCGGCCGAACTCCGGTCGGACGAATTATTAATCTTGGAAATAAATTAAAATTATTCAACGCGATTTCCGTCTGCTAAACTTTTAATCGGTTCAACGTTGATTTTTCATCTGAAAATGTATTTATGTGTGTGTGTGTGTGTGTGTCGTACGGAAATATGGAATATGAAATATTAGTTTTAAATTTGAGTTTTTCTTTTATTTATTCACGAATATATAAATATTATATGTAATGGAGGTTAATAATTTTTCATAGTATTTGATTTATCAATACATTTTGATGTATTATAGATTATGAAAAAAAATATATGTTATATTAATATATTACTCTTTTTATCTAATTTATGAAATTATTTATCATTTTAGTCTTAAATTTAAAATATATAATTATAATAAATTATAATAAATTCTACAATATTTTAAAACTTTCGAATTTTAAACAAAAATTATGAAATTTGTTGATTTTTGAAAGTCAAAATGAAAATATATGTATAATAAATCTGATTTATTTCATTATATATATATATATATATATATATATATATATATACAAGTGTGACAGTATGGATAATGTGACACATCTAGCATTTCCTAATTTCTAATCTATGTTTAACTTTAGTCTGTGAAGTATGACCCTTCGGTTAATATGACACTTAATACCTACCGATATCACACTAATTGGATTCGACTCTATATATACTATAATATATGGTATATGAATTTTATCAGTAGTATTTAATGAAAATAAAATTTTCCACTTTTTATATTCTATTATTTGTAAATATATTATATTTTTCTTTTTTTTTCTGCAGAGTTTTGGGATATAAACACAGAACGAACAACTTTATTATACCATTGAAAAAGAAGTAAAGTCACGTTGTAAGTGGATTTTAAGTCCAATTTTATTGTGACGGAGTGGTCAGTTTTACGCGAACGTAAAAAAAGATTTGTAGCCACATAAAAAATTGCACACACACACACACACACACATATATATAATTCTAATATGCGGTGGTGAAGAAAAAAAAATTCAATAAAACAGTTACAAAATTTATAAAATTTCATAAAGAAAATATTGATTATAATAGATTTTTTATAGCTAAAATAATTTGTAATTAGTGTGTTTGATGTTATTATTTATTAGGTCGAAATATTAATTTCATATTTAATTTATTACTACATTCTTTAAAGATAGATTTAATATATTTTAATTTAAAATATTCATATTTTTGAAGAAATTGATATATTATTGTTCTATTAATAATATTTATAATGTGTCAATTTTTCGTGAAATTAGATAAAATGAGATAGCGATATTATAAAAATATAATTTATAATCAATTGAAAAAAATAAGCCATTTTTTACGGAGTATCGCATACCGAAACAAATGCCAGTATTGAAGCCGCAATATGAAAAATGGTTTTCTCCCGTTGTTTTCGAATAAAAAAAAGTATTTCCTCGTTTTTCTTTATTTTTTTTTTATAAAAAAAAATAGCAACAATTTTTGGAATTTATTCATTTCAAAGTGCGATTTTTTTCCGTTACGAACGTAATCTATCGGAAAAATATCCGTGTAATATTGTTTGTTACCTGTGCCTTATTTTACAAATGACCCACTTTCCTCCTTTTTCCGTAGACTCTCGACGAACTTTTATTACTTTACTGCTCGGTTTCGATTCGAAATTTTTTCCCCTAAGGGATGAGAAACGCACGAAGGGTAGATTTCGAATCTTCTCCGTTGTCGAATTTTCCCGAAGTCTTTCGCGATTAAGGATAATAAAACTCGGCGAAAAACCGAAGCGGCGCCGCCGACCAAAAAACCGGATAGCGTTCGAGGATCCGTGCCGTTTTTCCGCGAATTTTCCGCCCGGTGCAAAAAGTGAAAATCTTTCCGGTGTACTCTCTCTATATATCTGTCTTTCGCTACACTTTTCTATCGACTTTTCGTGACTTTCGAATTATTAATTGCCTTTTGCGGACTGCTCTCGCGTGCTCGGCTAACTTCGAATGAGACGATTTCTAGATTTTCTCCATTTTCACCCTTTCTACTCGGTTAATTTCTTTTTGAATATACTTATTATTTAAAGTATATATATATATATATATATATATATATATATATATATTATAGATACTTGAGATAGTTTTATTAGTGTAGCACTTATCTAATGTATAATTTAAGTTCGAAAATATTGCTTATTTTTTATAATCCATATTTAAAACAATTTAATGTTTAAAATACGATTAAAAATTTGATTTCAAACGAATAATTTAACACTGTAAAATAAAAAAAATATGTGTATTACGGTGGTGGTGGTGTAGCATTTTTTTTAATAAATGCTATATTACTTTATTTTTACAATTCAATATTAAATGATCTTCACGATCCAAAATATATATTATTGCATATGAAAATAATAATATTAAAAATTAAATTTTTACACTTGTTAGGTTATATATTATAATAAAATAACTATTAAATTTTGTGTCAATACTTCTGAATTCAAATTTAATTTATTATTAATTTTTGTCAGATAGATATTTGAAAATATATATCAATTTAAAAATATTATAAATATTCTGAATAATATAAAAATATCACATTATACATTTTAAACAGTTTATAGAGCAAGTTAAATCGAATTTGCATAATGAAAAGCGTCTTAACATGTCAGCTGCCGGATATAGGTGAACGGCAATCATCGCCGTCGATAACGTCGCATATAGAAATATTATACGGAATAATGAACGTTGATGTTGTTACGTCGTCGTCGTCGTTGTTGTTGTTGCGCATAAAGATATTCGGTTAAACCGACAAAAGCTCTCTCGGAAAGCTAAAGAGTTTCACGGCGCAGGCAACAAGTTTCCTTTTGGAAAGTTATATTGACATGTGGTTTGCGGTTAAAGTTCCCCAATTTAAGAGAAATTCGTGCGCCGCCTTATGATATATATATGACACGTAGGTGCATTTGATATATATATATATATATATATATATATATATATATATATATATATATATGTATATATATATATATATATATATATATATATGTATATATATATATGTGTGTGTGTATGTTTATGTGTGTAATATAATATGTTATGTAAAATTAACCCTCTCTCTTCAATTTCAACCCTTACCTCCTTGAATTCGGATAAGGGCGCACCCTTTATATTTGAGAGAAAAATCGTATAGTGTTTCTTTTGGTATGAGTAATATTTTTATTATTGATAATATTGACATATTTTATATTATAAATTAAAAAATATATATATTTTTTTAAATTATATATATGATTATCAGAAAATATCAATATTAATAAAGGCAATTAAATGTTAATTATTTTTTTTATAATGATATATATTTTGGGATGAAAATATAAAATTGAAGATTCATAGTAAAGAAGCACTTAATATATTCATTCTTTATGAATTAAAATACGGTGACCATCTGTTCTCTGTTTGAAAAAATACTCTCGTTTTTTTTAAAAAAAAGTTCTTTTTGTCAGGTAAAATTTAATAGTTTTTAAACTAGATTTTTTTGGTTCTTTTTTTAATAGTAAAAAAGTTGGTCACCTTAATCTGTTAACACTATAGTTAAAAATATTATATAAATTCATATTGTGTACAGAAAGTATATTATTTTAAATATAATATAAATCAACATATAAAATTATTTTCATCGAATATAATAATATTATTTTTAATGTGTTGATTGTTGAAATTATTATCAACAGCTTTCATGAGAAAAAAAAATACATTAAAAATTTATACAGGGTCATAAAATTGTTCATTTCAGGTATACAAAATATATAACTCAATATTCTGAAACGAAATTCAATTTCGTAATTTAAAATACGAACTTATCGCCTCCATTTTATATTCAATAATGATCAAAATAAACAGTCTTTAAAAAGGACGAGGAGGGTAATTTAGTAATTAACCCGAAACGTTTGAGGGGGCAACTTATTTAATGATACACTCGGAATAATTTGACTTTAATTTAACCTTTCGACTCGAAATTATTTAAATGAGACATTTTTTTTTTCTAGTTTAATATCTGTATTTGAAGAGGGTTAATTTAAAATCTTGAAGAGCGACTTTTAATGTAGATTACATATTATACAGTCGCAGTAAGAGAAAAGTAATTTATTTTCTTTTATATTTCAATTTAGTTTCAAAAGTATAATAATAGTCTAGATGGAAAAATAATTTTCGAGTTATCGCAAATGAAACGGAGTCAAGAATAGATGAAAATTGAACTGTTATATAATATATAGTTCATTGGTTTGGAACAATGGTATGGATAATGAATTGGACCGGAAAATTATCTATATGTAGAATTTAAAGCCATATATATGTGTGTGTGTGTGTGTCATATATAATATAGAAAATGAAATAAGGCTATTATAATATTTTTATTGTATCATTAATTATACAAAATATGGTATATTTATTTAATATATTCATTTTTAAAATTATTGGATTTACGTTAGATTAAGAATAATTTTATATTGAAATTTGGAAAATTTAACTTCAATGAAAATTGTTTCAGATATACTTTTTAAAGTATTTTATATCTGAACGTGCTTAGATAAGGTTTAAAACGCGATTATCAAGTAATAGAGGTATTTAGAACAGAAACTAGATTCATTTACAAATATTTTCTCACGAAAGGTTTTGTTTTCCATATGCTAATCGAGTTTAACAAAGTGCATGTTTAATAGTAGTAAAGAAGCAGACATTTTAAGGACAAATTTTATACATTTAAAAGAATAGTGTAGACGACCTGGATTTTTATGGTGAATAGAAAAAAATAATAATCACTAAAAATCAGTATATATATTGAAATGCAGATTAATATATTTAATAATTGTAGTGATTTTAAATCAGGGTTGGTCAACGTTATGCTTTCCATTCGATTATTTTCAGATGCGTCATGAAAATTTTTAGTTTGTATGGATATTTTAAAGGTCTTCTCTAAAAAAAAAAAATCTGGAATATATCAATATTTAATAAGTTTAGATATTTAGAAATTTAAAATTGAATAAATATTTGAATCAGTGTATTTTGTAGGAAATTAAAACGCTTGCAATTTCTAATATTTGTATGACTTTTGGCATAAATTGAAATTCTTATATTACAGTCAGCTTATAGAAGCACTTCTACAATATTTACATGCTAAGCAGGTCGAGTAAACTTAAGTGCATGTTCGATACGAGTCGAAAGTCGATAGTGTAGTGAGTAATAGAGATATGTAGAACGATTTAGAAAGTATATATATATATATATATATATATATACCATAGAAAATTTTCTACTGAATATATATATTCGTAGACGTTGAACCTTTGCCCGTTTCACGTATAACTCGCATAACAACTCGTTCAACTCGATATTCAGTTAGTAAAGTGTAGGCGTTGGAGATCCGCGACGCTTGTACAAGTTAAAGTTTTCATCCTGTCCGAAGCAGAAGTGAACGAACGTGCACCTGCCAAGTTTCGAATACGGAGATTTTAGATGTCTGCCGACGATTCGAACCGTGTTGCCGCGGGTACACCGTGAGCGTCACGTACTTTTGACACGTAGCTGCGAATCTAAAATTTCCAAAACCGACATACACACACACACACACACACACACATATATATATATATATATACTGTATGTATGTTTTGTTTTAGCCGCTCGATTTCTGCTTAACGCTTTTACTAGAATGCGAGTAATTTGTTACTCGAGTGGGTGGAAATGTCGAAAATTTAGAAAGTTTGATTTCGAGTCGGTTAATATGATGATTGTGCGAATGCGATAATGTGCGAATTTTTAGCGTTAATTTTCTATTATTATATGATATAAATAATAATTGTATATTTTTAATGATTGAAAGTTAGGTTTTTTTTTTGTTTTTAATTATTATTACACACTTTTTGCTTGTCTGTTTGTCTGGGTGGATTTTTTGTAATCGATTTTTCGAACACTTTCCGACGTACGATTGAGTTGAAATTTTGTATATTTGCTTACACACAATGACAATGTAAGAATCAATCAACAGATTTACAAAATAATTGATCAATTAGTGATAATTAATTATATATTTTTTTACAATATAATTGTCACTAATAATACAATAATATTTTTTGATTGATAAATTAATATGATAATACAATAACACGATATAAAAGTATGTTTCTTTTTTTTAGAAAAAAATATTTTTATACAGATGATTTTTCTATAAATATATAATTAGGCAATTCATAAATATTCATTAAGTTTATTAATACTTAGATAAAAGAGATGTCAAATTTAAATAAAATCATGCGAAATTGAAAATTGGTCATGCTAAATTCAAAACAATATATAAAATACTTAATAAAGTTAAAACAATGTAAGTTTTTCTATCACAAATTTAAATAATTTATGAATATTTAAATACATATTAAAATAAATTTAGCTATTCAACATTTCATAATATATATAAATTACGATAATAAAATAGTTTTATCGATATTTCATTATTGATATTATTATTAATTGCATAAATTCGAATAGTTTGCAATTTAAATATTACAAGATCGTCTATTTATACAGCTACAGTTTAATTTATCGAATGTATACATTAATTGAAAATGTTATTACGTATTCTATTGACGACAGAGATTTCAATATTTAACCGAAACGTTCAATACTCACTGAATATGCATTCGAAGCGAACGGTTTTCCACTATCGATCCGAAATGGAAAATTAAACTGCATTTAACCGGGTCGATTATTCGCGGCATTTCCGCATTCGAAATACTTGGCGAAACATTTTCCGAAGCGATTTTCACGCGACGCAAATGAAGAGATTTCCCGCGTTTTATATATGTATATATATATATATATATATATACATGTATATTCACGGTGAAAAGCGCACATTTTCCAGCGTGAAATAATTCAAACTATTTTTCTCGGCGATGAGTGCATAAAAATTTGTGCGCTTTTCTATAACGGAATAGTTTTATACGGTCGAAGGCTTTGACGGTTGAAGCGTGTCGCACGATATATATATATATATATATATATATATTATGCATGAAAGGGTGTCGGGGTTGTTATTTATACGAAATAGTTTTAAATTTAATTAAATGTGTAAGAGATTTTCAACGTTGACAACGTTTTGCGGCGATTGAAAATTATGTTGAATTTAATTTTATTCGAATGCGGTTCAAACGTTTAATAATAATAGAAAATGAATCTAAATGGAAAATTCGCGATGAATATTCTAATTGTTTTATTGATTGTCGGTTGTATTCGTTATTTATTATTGACGAATGAATGTTAAATGTGAGAAATATTATTTTTTTTTATTTATAAATATCTGTAATATAATATTTATTATTTAGAAAAAATAATATTATATTTGATTTTTATTTCGTATTCATCGATAATTTTGAATAATAAAAATGTTTCTTAATGCACCATTGATAAATATTATATTTAGGTAATAAAAGTGTATTAAAATTTCAGATATATCAGCGATTAAAAATTATATGCAAAGAATTAAAATATTTAAGTCTTAAAAAATAAAATAAATAGACATTTAATCATTTATTTAAATAGATATCAACCTCAAATTTCGCAAAACGATTCATTTTTATTATAGTTAAAATAGACATTTTGATATTTTTCCGGAATAGATAAAGAATATTAATCATAATAAACCTTTATATGATATTCTTTGTTGACTGAGAATTTATATATCTATTCAGATATATAAAAAAATATATTTGGGTCAAATCAAAACTATTATCGCCATCTAAATTTTATCGGACATTTCATAATATTAAAATTCAACCCGCATAATTTTCCGCACGACATAAACAAGCGATCGCTAGAAAGATTCAAGTCATTTTTTCAGTCGAAAAACGAGCGCTGACAAAAAAAAAGGTCTCGCCGTCGTCATTCTTTTTATTTTCAGCTGAAAATATGCGATAGCTCTCGCTTTCAGACTCCATCTCTTCAACGAAATATTTATCTTGGCGTTTAAAGAGCAAGTTTTTATCGCACTTTACCATCTTCAGAAGTACACTTTGATGCAACGTCTACCATTCGAGTTATTATTATTATTATTATTATTGCTCGGTTTTCGTCTGACAAAAGTTATACGACCGATAAGCGTTTCGCCGATATAATAAGGCTTTTATAATCGTAATTGTAATGATAAAGTTTTTCATATTTGGCGTGAATTGTTCGACTAGCAGTGAGAGATCGCGGTTTGTTGGCTCGCGTGGAAAATTGAAAATCATCCGGGGAAAATAATTCGTGATATATGTATATATATATATAGATATATATATATATATATATATATATATATATATATATATATATATATGCGTTCATATTTTTCTTTGACGCTTTTCCGTTAGCGAATGGTCGACTATTGATAAAAGTTTTTATTGAAATGAAAAATTAAAAATTCCATGTGTTCGCAATTTTGATTTTTTTAATTTGTACGTGATTTTTTTTAGTTTTTTCATATATATATATATATATATATATATATATATATATATATATATATATATATATATGCAATGAAAAATTTTCGCGCAATGATGAACTTTTGTGCAGAATTTTAATACTAAAAATCAAATATCGATTTTAGATTTATATTTTTACTCTATATAATATTTGAAATATTATATATTTATAATATTATTTTTTTATACAAATTTATAAATTTCTATTATAAAATAATTCTTTAAAAATAATCAGTGTGTGTTTCAGTATTTTTTTTTTATTAATATTGATATTTTTTCGATCATTACATAATATATAAAAATAAAGTTTTATATTAAAAATAATTCTACATTCAGATATATTGAAATAAGATCATTTCATAAAAATATATATTATAATATTTGATTAGACATGAAATATGTTAATTAATATTAAAAACCTTTTTTTTTTGTTTGAAACCCTATCAAACATATCTGAATTTATTATAATATATATATATATATAAAACTTTGTTTATTTTCCACGCAATTCTTAATAAAAATTATAATTGTTATCGCAATTAAAGTAGCGAATTTACAGCTTCAATTTATTGTCACTTTTAGTTTTATGACGAGCTTTTATAGACTGACACACAAATAAAATTCGGACCAAAGTTTTCGAAGCGTCTCTTTTAATTACACTACTGTGTGTCGTTAAACGATCGCTTCATAGTCGAAAAGCTTAAGGGCGGCTTTTTTTCCGAAGGGCGGAACGAGGGCGGCCGAAAGAGGGCAGTTTCGTGCAGTTTGAATTTTTCGTCGAAAGTTTTGCGTGTAGTTTTTCGTCCTGTGCGATATTTTTTCGTCCGTTTAATCCGGAACGGTTGTTGTTTTTTTTTACAGTTTTTCAGCTTTTCAGCAGTACGTTGTGAAAAATTTTCCCGTCTTTTCAGCGGAGCGCCGTTAACGAAACATTTCAATGGTGCAATTAGAATCTATTGTTGCATCGTATAAAAGAATATTTTTTAAGGATTAATATTTTATTTATTTTTTGAGATTCTCGTGTATTAATATTTTAAATATGTAGATGAAAAAGTACGTCATCAACGATTCACAGCTAAAATTATTATTGTAATAAAAACTAAGTGTATTATCTTTCGACATTCAGGCGCTTTATATGTCATCGTATATTGTTAGAATTTTCCAGTTTTTAGTATTTGGATTTTATCCAAAATATATAAGAATGTAATAAAGAAAATTGGTACGAAATTTTAACGTTATTACATCTATATTGTAAAAATATAAGACGAATATTTTATGGCAATTTTCATAATATAATGAAAATTTGAAATAATAAAAAATTACTAAAATTAGTTAAGAATACGCCAAGAATTCATTAATCATTTTTTTTTGGTCTAAATATTTTTGCATATATATAACAAAGTTTGACCGCATTAATTTAGTCATAATGGGTCTGATATTCTCCGGGGTCATGGCTTCTTTTTGGTATATTGAAAGTGGCAAATATTTTTTATTAATTTTTAAAAAAATTAAGATTTTGCATTTTTTTTCCATAATCGAAAAAAATATTTTATTTAATAATAAAATTATGATTTAGATTTTTAATGTAATAAAATTTAATATGTTAATATTAGATTATCACGATAGTATCAACGCTGTTAATTAATAATAAGTAAAAGAGGGGTAACGTGCAGTTATTATCATATCTAATTATAAATTCTATTTTGCGAATGGTAAATATATTTAAGTGTGAGCGTTCTTAGTTAGTTAACAAGTATAAAATTTCAGACTAAATTAAATGTAACGTAAATTAATTTTATAGTATATTAAGGTAAAATTTTCAAGTCGCCCTTCATACCTTAAACTCTATAAAATTTAAAGGAGGGAGGGTAAGGGGGGGGGGTTAGATGGGTGAGGGTTAGGGCGACAACTTGGCCCATTTCTTTCTTATCTTTTGAGCATTCGAGACAATCCCTTCGAGCATTAAACGCCACCGCGATAAGGGCTAAGCGACAAACGTTGCGTTCGTGCGATATCGTTGCTGAAAAAGAAAATTTTTAACGCTTTTCAGAAAATTTTCCGACAACGAACCGATCGCTTTTTCGTTCAATTTCACTCTTCTTTCAGTCGCGAGAAGTTTGCGATTTGTTATTATTAGATTAATATATATATATATATATATATATATATATATATATATATATATATATATATATATATATATATTTATATATATAGACTTTTATGAAATTTTCAGAAATATCTAAAACAAGATTACGACACTTCTGGGATGAGACCTGAGAATGTTGTAAAATTATATAGGTAATAATACAAATAAAAATTTATTATATATTATTTGTATTATGAATATGATAAAAATATTTTTTTTAAGACAGTTTTATATATTTTATTACATATAAATTAAAATTAAAGTTCTAAGTATATAGTATATTTAATATGTAGATTAATAGATTAATAAAATTAACAAATTTAATAATTAAAACAAAATATTATTGTTAATATATATTTTTTATTTTATGTATAATAATCGTATATTAAAAGACCATATATATAGCATTTAATTATTAACTATTTTTTTCTTGCATATAATTAATTAAAAATTAATGATAGAATATATCTGATTTTACTATAAGGTATGGAAACTTGAATATTGACAATAACACTACAATTAATTACGATGATTTTTATTAAAAAAAAATATAAAAAAAAAGAGAAAAAAATTATAACATTTTATATTTTTTTAAAATTTTTGGGATATATATATATATATATATATATATATATATATATATATATATATATATATTATTAATGATAATTGATGTGGCGATCGAATATTTGCCACATTGCCGTTATAAAATTTATACGTATCGCCATTTTAAATATTATACGAATTTATTTTCGTTATACACGAATAAAATTTTAAACATCGTTTCGTATAATGTTTTTAATTTTTAATCGACATTAATTAAAGTTGACCATGCGAAACGGTAATTGATTTAAAAATATTGTATATATGGAAACAATTTTTTTTTTACACGATCAAAATTCAATAATAAATGAGCAACCATAGAATATTATTCATCCGAATTAAATTTTAAAATTTTACTAATTTATATTAAAAAATTGATCGGCAGTTCAATTTCAATTACGAACATCGCTTGAAAATCCCTGTCCAATCTTACATCGATTTTTTTTTCACGCGATCGTTAGATCGAATCAAACTAGTGCGACCATTGAAGAGGTTTCGTTTTTTTTTCTATTTTTTTTTTGAGGGCGCGTCGCCATTTTTTTTTTTGTACTCCCTTACATATAATACTATCCTTTTTTCCGCTCGCTTTTCTTTTTTCATTTTATCGGTCTCCATTGTGGCGGTTGTCATTACACGGCTTTTATTTCCGGCCAATCCCTTTTATTGTGCCCCACTTCCTGCTATGTTCACAATCTTGTGCCCACCCTTTCATTTTCTATCGCGTACACGATGGCGCAGAAAATATTTTCAAAATTTTTTAAACGAATCAAAATTACACGATTAGTGTATAAATTTAATATTTATAACCAATTTTTTTTTAATATTATCATAATAAATAATATCAATATCAATTCTGTATATATAAATATATTATAATGAATGTGAATATAAAATATATATGAAATTAATTTAATTTATTTAAGTAAAGATATTCTCAATTATAATAGTGTTAGAAGACAATTTAAAATTGAATTAAAATACTTTGAGTATATAAATATATAACATTGAAGTCATATATTGTGATTTTTATATCTAATATATTTTTAATTATAAGCACATTATTTTGAGATTCTCAGAATTGAAATATTTATAATTGAGTCTTCAATTTAATTATAGATATTTAGATGGAAAATTTTATATATTTTTATAGCAAAATAGATTTTATAACTAATGATATTTTTAGTTTTTTTTTAATTATTAAATATTCGTGCACGAATTTATATTATCGTCCCATTTAACATTATATATATATATATATTTTTATATTGAAATCTATCATAATTAATAATACATCTTTAAATATTAAATAATGTATAAAAAAAGATGATTGTAATGAATAAAAAAATATTCTTATAAATTTAAGGAAAATAAATACGTATTTTCTATTAACAAAAAAAATTTGTGTATCATAAATTACAGTGTCCAATATACGATTCTCAACACAGAAACATATATTCATTTTGGACTGTATTGTTTTTCTTATACATAGAGCCGCATGTACATGCGGCTCTAGCGACTGACTAGCGCCTATTTTATTTCGCGTTAGTCGACTGTTTTTTTTTTCTCGTCTCATACTCTCAAAAAATCGAACGGGAACTTTCTCAGATAGATAAAGAAGCGGTTCGCCTTTTTGCCGGTCGCCCGTTCCTCCTTTGTGTGTATTTTTCCCTTCCAGACGTGCAAAGTTTCATTTTGATCCTTTGTTTTCAGCATTTTTTCAGATACACGGCTTCTTTCTTTCTTTCTTTCCTATTTCTCTCCTTCTTTTTTTCCTTTTTTTTCCGCCTTTCTTCGTCTGTTACTTTGCTTGTAGGGCGGACGCTGACCGGCAAAAGGCGCGCGCTTACTTTTGCTTTTGTTTCACTTTCAGGCTGTAATGGCAAAAAATTGTATCGTAACCGTTCTTGTTGTTGTTGTTTTTTTTTTGTTGTTGTTGTTGTTGTTCTTGTTCTTGTTGTTATTTGATTTTTCTTACGCTATTGGTTTTTACGCACTTAACTTTAATTTATTACTACGCTCTTAAGTGCTCTTCGTGGAAAAATCTTTGTTGATGTACAATTGTATACTGATTTCCACTGGGATGATAAATAACACAAAAGCCTATAATCTGAACAATTTCATGTAAAATTTATATGTAATATAATATATATATATATATTTTATATTTATACAAATTTTATTAGATCGAATAACTTTGATTACAATGTGCTTATATAAATATAATATTAATATTGCCAAATAAATCATGTGAAATATATGATAAATATTTTAATATAATACAAACGAGTTCCTGGATATTAATATAATAATATTCATAGAAATATTTTATTATCAGAAATGACGTATTTATATGTATACAATTACAATAATACTAATAATATATTAAAAATTAATAATTTACAAAATTTTAATTTTATTGTTATAATTAATATATAAATATTAGTTTTATTGTATTATTATTTTTTTTGTTCTTAAAAAAATAAAAATAAAATATTTATATATTTTTCATTTTTTAATGTACGAATTTTGTAGCTTAGTTTAACTAATATATATTAAATACTATATAAAATAATTTAATTTATTGTTTTTGTATATATATAATAAAGCAATTAATGTTTTAAAATAGTAGTTCTTAATATATTTTACAGTATTTTTTAATGGAAAATTCTTGGAAAAATCACATTCAATGCTAAACTTGAACTATGAAATATTGTTTTATTGTATAAATTTGTAAAGACAATATATTTTTAATAAATATATATAATATTTATATTGAAAAAATTCAATAACAATATTTTAAAATAAAATTCATATATTAATAATTTGTTTTAGATAAATTATTCAAATTATTATATTTTTATTACTCGAAATAAAAATATAATATATTTAGTTTTTTTAAGATATTTTAAATAATTCATCAAATATAACGAACGATGAATCGCAGTATTTTAATAGCACGATACTAATGAACGCTTTCGTCATAACTAATAATGCGCAACATCACAACGGGGCATAAGCGTTTAAATTGGCAATTTTCATGATTCATACACATTTCGTATAAAATGTGTATACGAGAACGTACCAAAGGACGCAAACGCTAAAAGTGTAATAAATTATTATACATAGATTATGATAATAATAAGGATCTTATTCATTAAGAGGAAAATGTATGTATGTGCGTGTTACCATCTTCTTATTATAACATTCGCCGATAATGATAAATAATAATTATTATCATAAATAACATAAACATGATTCTTTATTACGATTTTATTATTAAAATAATCGGTAAATTCAATGACGATTGTTTCACATTATAATAATTGTGAAAAAATGATTCACTATATAGTTGTTGGAAATAGAAATTATTTATTTTCGATGAATAATAATTTTATTTTTATTTTATTAATAAAATAATATTTATATTCTAATTAGTTCTGATGTATTATATATAATTAAATTGAACTATATGATTATATATGAATATAAATATTATATAATATATAAAACTAATTACTGAATGCGTGTGAACAAGTATTTACATTATTTTTTATATATAATAATAATAATAATGAACATTATTTTTTTCTTATTATATTATTGTATACATCCCTTAGAATATAATATTATATAATATTATATTTTTATGATATGTACTATTCATATTTCTATAGTAAATATTTAGAATTGAATACGTGCAAGAATCGAGTTGTAATATTATTTGTGTTTATCAGCAACGGTTGCGCCCTGTCAGCACTTGACGCCACTGAGTATCCTCAAGTGTTGAGTGCTTGTTATTTCTTATCGTTCGTTGCAAAGATAAACTATGCGAGAATCCCCCGCAGTAAGCTCGAACTCGAGGATTTCTTTAAGGGAGAAATCCTCTGTGAACCTTTGTGCTTTTGTGCTATTTTTTTCTTCTTCTTCTACCTTTTGATAGGATTTCAGACACGTGCTGAAATGTGCCAAATCTATACTTAATGCGTCGATAAAGTGCGGTAAATAAGATTACAATATAACACGTCTAATATTATATACACAAAATAAATCACATAGTATAAAATTAATCATTAGAATAAGTCGAATTTATTATTAACCCTTTGCATTCGAGAGGTGGCGTTTGGTCAACGCTTAAGATTAATGCAAAAATTCGATGCGAATCAATGATTATTTATATTAATTTTTTTGTGATGAATTTCCATACTTTTTTTTTGTATTATATTATGAAGTATAAAATGACACTCTTTTAAATATAAATTTTCATATCTTAAATTAGTAATCATGTGACCACAAATTTTCGGTTTGAAACTTTTTTTGGTTCTAACATAACAATCATGCCAGAACGATTACTAAAATTATTTTTTTATTCTTATAAATATGAATTAATTAAAACGATTATGTAGATCAATATATCTTGATATACTGCTTTTTTAAGAAAATTTATAAAATTGTAGAGAAAACAGTTTTTTTTTGACAAAAATTCGCCAATAACGCTGCAAAACGTCTCGAGTGCAAAGGGTTAAAAATATCGTATTGAGAGTACAATTAAAAATCATCGGAAAAAATGTCATTATAAATGATTCATTAATTATTTACACACACACACACACACACACACACACACACACACACATATATATATATATATATATATATATATATATATATACAATATACGCGTTTAACGTATAAAATATTGATGAAATATAAATCAATTTGCGAGCGAGCGTGAGTGCGTAACGCGTTATTATGGTAATTGTTTATGTTTGATGATGAGAGTGATAAAATACCGCAAACGAGGAATTTGTTAATAACGGTATATATGATACAAAAGCGTGGGTCGAACGAGACAAGCTGTCGTTGATGGGATCAAAAGCAGTGATAGCGAAACGTTGGAGCGCGTGCTTGATATGAACGGCACGCGATATTGTTAAAAGAATAAGGGTTCAGGTGAAAAGTGGAATATTTTTGTAATTGAAGTAGGAATAATTGAATTGTTGGAAAGAATCGATATATGTATATATATATATATATATATATATATATATATATATATATATATATATATATATATATATTAGATTTTTAAAATATATCTAATAAAAATATTTCTATAATATATTATACTAATAGAAAAATATTAAATAAATGTTTTATTAAATTAGTTCATATTACTAGGTTTTAAGATTATTAAATATACTTATTTTTTTTGTCCACTTATATAAATAATCAGTAATAAATTTGATATTTTTAATTTTTCATCTCAAAAAATTACATTAAGGTTCATAATTTATGTTTTGTAGTACTGCATCATCTTTTACAATGAAATCGAGTCGTCAGCATTATACTCAACTTATTTTTTTATCAACTTTATATTCTTTATTTATTTCTTTTCGAAAGATTTCATATATTATTGTATATTTATTAAGTGAATAATCGTTCACCTTTTGAAAGGATAATCTTCCATTTTAAAGTTGTGTCCTATTTTGAAAAATATCCTCCTTTTTATAATATTTCATTTTTTACAAATTTTATCTAGATAGATTCTAAGAGATTTTAAATTGAATTAAAAGACGTTTTTTTAGAGTCGACAGAGTTTTGAGTATCTTTAATTCACAAACTGATATTTTAACACGGCCTTAATATTTATTACATTTTACATTTTAATTCAAAATACATCTTAATTTAAAAATTATATTAAATTACTATATATATGAAAATAACGAGGATTGAAACACTGGTAATACAAAAAAAAATCAATTAAATATACGGAGAATTATTACAAATAGTTACACAATATATATTACGACTATCTTTGGAAAAGATTTATTATTAGCAAAAAAAAAATAAATATGAGTTGATTACCCCTGAACGTCTGGTAGCTCTGTACCGCGTGTGCAGTTTCATTAACGTTCCCTCTATCGTAGGTTTCGCGTGTACGTGTTGTAACAAGAAGCTTGATTATTATACAAATTCTATTACGTAGAACGCGATAATTACTATATAATGGCAAATTAAATATGGATTAAGGATAATGTGGCCGCAGTTTTCGATCCTTAGCAAAAGAAACAAAACAAAAAAGAAAATAAAGAAAATTCTCCGCTGCCGAGAATTTTCCCGAAATATTTTATTTTTCTTTTTTTTTCCGGTATACAAGTAATTCGATAATGTTGTATTATTATTGCGAGTTAACACTGATTTATATTAATGTATGAAGCGAACGGACGTTTCAAATTTCAGTATAATTACGCATATAATGCAGTACGGTAACCAAAGGGAACAAATGTACGATTTAAATTAATTATCACATTCGTATTCGAGTACTAAAATATGTCATATTTAAATTTGTATACGTAGTTTTTTTTTAAATAGGAAAATTTTATTTTATATAATGAAGAATTCACATTTCGCTCATTTTATTTTTAGTAATTCGAATCATTAGTTCTATATTAAAAATATGAAATAGAATTCAATTTTGATCTTTTCATTTATCACATTATTCGATACGATCAAAAAGTTTTCTCTTAACTGTTGATATTTTGACATCTGTAATTTGAGAGCAAAAACGTTTTTTTTTTTTAAATATAAATAATTTTATAAAAATATTAAAAAAGGAATTATAATATATATAAAATAAAATTTAAAGGCATATTTAAAAAAATAAAATAATATAAATATAAATACGTAAAATGAAAACGAAACAGAAGTGAATTCAATTATAGATTTCGTTCAGCCTTTTCGAAAACGGTTCAGGGTCTGAATCGGCTTGTTTTGGTGGGGTGTAAGGGGGGGTGGGGTGGGGTAGGGAAGGTAGGTCTTGTTTCCGTTGAATTTTGATGGGATAGGAAAAGCTCGTTTTAACCACCTCCACCCATTTCCACTCACCTCTTGCCCCTCTTTTGCCCGTAATGTCCGAAAAAGAGTGACAGTTCTGGCTGAGTACAGACGTTGGTTTTCCAAACCGTTGATTGATGAGGGAAAGGTCCCGTTCAAGATAGTGTTTTGTTGGCCCTGCGGGGTCGTTTCCGCCTAAAAAAAAAAAAAAGAAAAAAAGAAAAAGAAAGATTGCTTTGCTGAACGTGAGTGCTCTTTGAATTTTGCGCTCAAATGGAAATTAACCGATATACCATTTTATAATGTAATTGATTCCATACCCCCTCTCACCTCACCACCTACCCCCTCCCGTAACCCTATCATTCGTGTAAGTTTCTGAATAAAGGGAATTTCGATTCGTGGATTTACCGAGCATAAACATGTCGATTAATCAAAATAAATTACCTTCAATCTACATATGAACGATATTGTTTATATATATTATACTATACCATATATACATATTTGCATTAAAAATATTGAAAAAAAAATCCTTTTTCAGAACGAACGAATAAAATAGAAGTATATTCTATATATAATTGGAATTTTTGCTATATAAAAAAATCTAAACCCTTTATATTCGATAAATACTATTTGGTTACTACTTGGATTAATGCGAAAATCCGATGCAACGAATTCTTTCTCTATGATATTATGAAGTATATAATGCCACCTTTTTAAATGGAGATAAGATTTTCTTATCTTAAATTAATCCGCATTCATATAACTACAAAAAGAAATGCATTTTCGTCATTGAAACATTGAAAATTTCTTGGATTAAACATGACAATCTTGGAAGAAGGAATACTAAAGTTAAAATTTTTAATCTTTATAAACATGGAATGATAAAACAATTTTGTAGATTAGTGTATCTAATTTACTATTTTTAAATAAAATAATGAATAAATAAATAAAAGTAGTGGAAAAACGCTAGATGATGACTATTTTTAAATAAAAATTACAAAAAATAATAGTAAAAACTATTTTTTTTTATTTGGTCTAGAAATTTATTCAATAGAATATTATGTTCTATATAAAACCACTAAATAACAGATGTATATAAAATGTTAAAATATAAAAGTTTTAATTTATAAAAGCATACTCTACGAAATGTTTCGAGTGCAAAAGGTTATCCTTTCAAATCTAGTAATCTATACGATTTAATTATTTATTTACAAATTTAATCATGAAAATTAATGTGAGCTTAACGTTTTTCATTTAGAACAATAAGTAATAATATAATAGTTATAAAGGATTATTAATTTATTTATATTTATAATATTCCGATTTTAATTTGAAATCAATATATATTATAATTATATATAGAAAAATCATTTATATGAAATATGATTATTTTTAATATGCATTTTGAAAATATAATATGATTAAAAAAATCATTCGATTTTATTCGTAGATAATTTAATATCGCCTTAATATATTTAAATTGCAGAATCGAAGCTGAATAAATTAAAATTATTCAATTATGACTTCATAATATATATATATATATATATATATATATATATATATATATATATATATATATATATATATATATATATATATATATATATATATATATATATATATATATATAGAATATGACAAATTTTCGATGAACGGAACCGCTGAATATTAATTTTAATATAATAAGAACAATAATAAACAAAGAAAAACAAACAAATTATAATATTTGCGTACGAAAATCGCCGACATCTGTCGATTGTATCGCAAACAACTTTCGTCGAGATTCAACCGCGAAATTTAATTATATTAATCGATTCGCGGTTAAAATCGCGGTCGCATTGTTTAATTTTAACCGTCACAGACGTAATTCGAATTCTATATATTATATAATATAATATTATATATATATATATATATATATATATATATATATTTATATATTTATATATATATATATATATATATTTGTGTATTGTGATTGTTTTAAGCTCGTGCGAATTTGGTTTGTGGTGCGTGAACTTGCACGTGTAATTAGTGTGTCTTTTTTTGAATTTTGCATTTGATTTTATACGACACATTTCTGACGAGACGTCGCAATAAAATTTAACCTTCAGTTAACTTTTTGACGGTTTTCTCGAGCGTGAAAAGCGTCAGGGGTTTTTAATTGGCGTCGATCGATGTTTAAAATTATTTATTTTAATTGTTAGTATAAATTCTATATTATATTTAGATATTATATGAAACGTATGTTAGATAATTGATTTATTATTTGTAAGATAAGAGATGATATATTTAAAAAAATATATCTGAATTTATTTATTTATAAAATTCTTATAACAATAGAAAAAAATTAAACGAATTTAAAAAAGGGTTGACTATACCTGTATCACCTATTCAAATATTAGACTACAAAAAAACGTATTTGTGTACTAGTATTTTATTAAAATCGAGATGTGACGTATAAAAGTAAATGAAAATAGTTTAAGAATTATACATATATAAATATGAGCAATAATTTTTAAATAAAAAATGCTTTTATAAAATTTTCATTGATACAATATTATTACAAAATATTTATTTTTCCATATAACACATGAATTAATAGTTTTTCAAGATATGTAGATATATATATATATATATATATATATATATATATATATATATATATATATATATATATGTTTAGTTAGTAATGAAGTGATAAAATTCGTATTCAAATTCATTTTTCCGATTTTCCCAGTTCGTGTCGTTTCATCAAAAGCATCTAGTGAAAATAGCGGCGGATATATTCGGAAAAATGCAAAAATTTGTATGCAAAAAGCACTGTCGTTTTAAAAGCGCATATGTAGCTTTCGAGAGCGTAATAAATTTGTCGATGAGCTTTTTTTCTACTTTTCTTCTGCATCGCATATATATGGATAGAGAAAATTGGCAGAGTGGAAAAACGTGCGATTCTGCCTTATCGCCTTAGAAAATAACCGAGAAAAAAAAATCGCACGTGCAATTTGAACTGTGCACGTGGCTTTGGTGACGATTTTCGAATATTATTCGTTAAAGGTGAATATGAAAAAAAATTGTTTGCTTTTTTTCGGAGTATTTTAGTTTGTCTGTGATGAGTTAGAGGTCGCGTATTGCTTGAATAATTTTCAATGAAATAAATATTACATTCTAAATATTATAAAAATAATTAATAATTAATTTCTACAATATTTTTAAAGTTTAATATGTAAAAAAATCGGTGTTATTATAACGAATGTTATTTAAAAAATCGTTTTTTTTTTTATAAAATATATAGAATATTATAAACGTAATATTTTAATATAGAAGAGGTTGAGATATCATATAATATAATGATAAAATATTTATTTTCCACTTTAATTAAACCGTACAGGTTTTAATATAATAATTTTCTAACATAATTCATTCATTTGAGAAACGCTGATATGAAAGGTTGACAAGAACATTCATCAAAAAAAAAAAAAAATCTAAAATGAATTTTAGATAAACTCGTTAAATTTAAAACGAAAAAAAAAATTTTTGAATCATGCCATATCAATAGATCTAGGGTTGAATGTTTTTATTTCGCATCAGAATTTCAGAATCGAAACGGTATAAGTGTCATAAATAAAAATATTAATTTATAAAAATGTATCAAAATATATTACATTACGTATTTCAATGATGCATCAAATTTATATTGGTATGAAATTTATTTTTTTTTACCATATATAGAGACATAGAAATTTTTGATAATTATATTTGATGTACTTGTATCCTTTGTGCTCTGAAATATGACGGGGTGTATTTACATACTTTAACTGGATCGCTTTTGTAAAATATAATCTAATATCTGTGAGTTGTATATAGGTTTGCACTGTCGACTGGTTGATATGGGTATTTTATCAGCGTCGTTAAATTTCGCTATTTACGCCGAATCGTAAATTTATAACAAAACTCCCCTTATTTTGTACGTATATTGTGTACGTAAATTCTGGGATGTTTTCTGATTATATTTATATCGTGAGGGGGGAGGCGAAGGGGGCTAAAAGGGGACTGCATATGCGTCGACTGTCTTTCGACGAACATGTCGTTTTATAAGTTTATTATATAAAGTCGTGTTGTTGATATTGCAAGTTGACCCGTTTTATGTAATCAGTGCACGGTATTTTTTTCTTATTAAAAAAATGAATTAAAAATTTTACTTATATATATTTTTATAAAGCAAAGTTTTTTTTTAATATATTATAAAACGAAGAGTATGAAAAAATATATTTATATCAATATAGTAAAATAAAATATATTATATATGAATTCCATTTTTTTAATAAATTAATCTTTCTTATTGCATATTAAATATATTACGGCAAATTAATACGATTCTAGATATAAATTATTTGAGAACTTCTATGACAATAAATAATAATAAATTTGAAACAATAATTATTTATTAATATATTTCAATTTTAATAAAAATTATTAAATAATTCTGATTATTATAATTCAACATACACACATACGTATATATCATAAATATAATTTTAAATTTAATTTATAATTTTTTAATATAATATTGAATATATAGTACTTTATATGATAGAAAATAAGAATTTTGAACTAAAATTTTAAATATGACGATTATGGTCAAACAAACGAACATGTGCGTTACCGTCCAATTACCGCAAATTTATTTTTTTAAAAATGAACAATATTTTCGATATCATGTTCCAAATAAAAGCTCACAATTCGTAACAATGAACGTTAAAATGCCAAAATAATATATAATAATATATAAAAACTTCGATATTCGATATCTTATCGAACGAACGCGCTACAAAAAAAAATGTATTAAATTTCAAATATTATAAAATTTGATGAAACAAATCATCCCTTATTTTAAAGTATTTTGAATTCGATCCCTTTTCGCCAGCGGAACGACGATCTTCATGTTAAGATTATGAATTCGCTGATATTTATTATGGCGCCATATTAAGTATTCGGCGACGCCATATTGTATTCTTGTATATGGCGTAACTTTTTCCTGTCACTAAAGGGTCAAGTGTGAATCATGCGAGGCCTTTTTTAAGGGTGCGGCTGCATTTAAAGGTCAACGAAAGATCAAAAAAGGGTTCTGTCAAAGTCTTCGTATCTCAGTATGTATTATGCGACGTGCTTATATAACTCGAGATTACAGTGAACCGATATGAGATATTTCCTTACAAAAGCTCATAATTTATATATTAAAATATTTTTTTTTCATTAATAACATATATTCTATAATATGTATATATTAAATATATATATTTAAAAAATAATGATTTTTATCTTTTTTAAGCCGAAAAATGACCGATTTTTATATGTAACAGACGATGAATTTTCTTGTAAAAAATGACAGTTTATATTATATTTCATATTTTCGATAATATTTAATAATTTTATTTATTAAAATTTGTATTAATATTGCATAGTTTGTCGATCGATATGAAAGTTTATATTGAAATTCTTGTATACGGATTGGATTTGAACACTTTGAAAATTTAATATTTCACTATAACGCGAAAACACGAGCTTTTGAGCTTTAAGCACGACCCGGTCCGAGCTTCATGCAATATTTCGGTGCTCGTCGTCGATGCCATAAATCTACGTAAACACCAAAGGCGCATATTATCTGTTATTGTCATTCATGACCGGATCAAACGAGCTTTGTGCGCAAGCTTCGGACAAAAGCTCTCGTGGCACACCATAATAAGATAATTACAACCTCTCCGTGTGTGCTTTTGAAGGATGTGACCGAAAACAATAGGCCCGAGTTGTGTATGTGTTTTGAAAATTTGCTTAGGGGGTTAGATAAAAATTTCAATCAAAGGGTGATTGCGAGTGTCTTTCGGGTTCGTTGTATTGTTTTCAATTTAAGAATATAAAATCAGTTAAATATTTTAAATTTTTTATTGAGTGATATTAATTAATTAAAAAAATATTATTTTATTTAAATAAAATATTTTTTTAATTTATAGAATTATGATTAGAAAATAATATATATATAATATTCAAATTATGCATTAATATAATTACAACATAAAAAAACGTCGCGTTTAACCATTTCAGTGACATGAACCTAAAATCGGGCTAACTTTAATCATGTCACTAGTGCCACATATTTGTGACAAATCTAATATTCTAAATAAATTTTGTTTTGAAAATTTTTATATGATATTTTTTAAACAATTTATTAAAAAAAAATAATAATAATTCATAAATCATAAAATCGTTATGTTTCATTAAGCATATACAATCCGAATGATGAAATAGATATTATCTTACATTATGAATATGTTTATAGTTTAATAATTTATTTTTTAATATCAAAAATGTAAATCATTAGTTATTGAACCTCAACCGCAAACCATTTACAATTGTTTAAAGGGCAACTTTAACTAAATAACAAAGTATCCATCGTTCAGAACTTGTGCATAGTTGCACCATTCGCAAAATTCGTTTAATCACTTGCAATCCTTAGGCCTCCGATGGCATCATACGTATATATATATATATATATATATATATATATATATATATATATATATATATATATATATATATATTTATATACCGTTGATATATTATGTTTGCTCCGATGGAACAAAGCCACAGGACAAAGGGCCAGTAGTCCGTCGGTGTCCTGCCGTTTGGTACAAGTACGACGAATGACACAGAGAACCTCGACGTCAACAGCGGTGTGCCCCCATGACCGTCTCTATTAATCATGTTGACACTCATGGTTCGTGTACTAGGTGAGTAATATGCCGTGTCGTTATCTATAAGACTGTGCTTTTTGCCAAGTGCCTTTGATAAGCCGCGTCTGTGACGTTGACAGAGTTGAAATAATGCCGGTTCAACATTGGATTGTGTAAAAGAAAAAAAAAATTGAAAAAAAAAATGGCTTGAGTTATGTCCTTTGTCCAATTTATGTGACTTCTTAGTAGTACTGAGGGTGCATATGGAATTTCGAGAATGGGGTAGAGTGCACATTTTATGAAACAGTCATAGGTGGGGTGTTCGTATGTATGGCGAACGTGTAAAAATGCGTGTCATTGTAGGGGTTAAAGTAGATTATTATGTATTTTTTTTAAGTACTTATATATTTTTTTATATTTCATGATAAAAATATAGAATGTTAAGCAGTATAAATATTAAAAAAAAAAGAATTCTTTCATTTGAATAGCTAATAATAATATAATATATTTGAATCATTGCTGAATGACAAATATCAAAATTAAAACTTTATAATATATAGATTGATTTTTAATAACAATTAAATCAAAATTTTTTCATCATTAAAACAATATCTATTATTTTAAAAATATTTTAAAAAAGTTATAGAATATGAAAAAAATATTTTTACTAAAAATAAGTCATATAAATAGTATATCAAACTATAAAATTAGTTCTCTGTGTCTCATAAAACATACTAGTTGAACATCACTGACCTAAATTGTTAACTATTTTTATAAATTAATTCCAATAAACGATTTGTAAAATCGATGATACGATTAAAGATTCAAGGTTAATGATTTTTGATTTTTGTCAATTTTTAAAAATTATTATTGTTTATTTTTACTAAATTATGTAATAAATATATACGAGCGACCTGTGAAGCTTGTTTGTAAACAAGCAAATTTAACTACAGGGTTAATACGAAATATTTTGAAATATCAATTCAATCAATAAGTAAATTATATAATTGTAATCTGAATAATTTAATAATATTTAAAATTATTATAAAAACAATATTTAGACCGCGATTATCAATTAATTCAGTTGTCATATTCAATATTTGCGCAACATGTGTACACAAATCGGTCATGATGCGTATAATTGTTAATGTTCATGTCGGACTCGATCAATATAATTAATTATCATTCAATTATTTATCTAATTAGATATATTGATTGCGACTAGTCGGCTATACAAATATTATCGTTTCTAATAAATTCCAATAGAGACGTGTCGGTTTAATTAAAGACGTTTTTATATGAAAAAAGTTTTTTATTATTGCAACGAAAAACAAATAAATGTTTGTCAATAAATAATTCTTTTATAGAAAAAGTTTTGCTTTTTTTTTTCGTGAGTGTTGAATTACTGGAGGGATTACTATAAATTTGATCCCCTCGTGTGCACCAATGAACTAAAGAGATTACTATATACTTTTGAATTGGGTAAAAGTTTCAGTTAGTTTATAATAGATATTTGCTGGTTAAGAATTAGGGTCGTTCTATTGATTAAATAACGTATAAACTGTTCTATATATCGTATTACAAAGAATGAGAATTTGATATATAAGTATTTAAATTAATATTAAGTTGATAATTAGGTTTTTCTTGACTATGGAATCATATTTTTTTAAAGATGGCTATGCTATCTATGTAGTTAGATTAAAATAATATTTATTTATTAGATTATTAGTAAAAAAAAAATAGAAATATGAAATCTATTTTTGGTATTCTGTATGTATCTAAAAATATTTTTTTGTTTATAAACTTTAATTTAGCCAGGAGAAGGTTAATGTGAGATGAGAAGAAAAAAAAAGAATAATAAAAATGGGAACAAGTTGGAGTCAATGAGCAGAAACATTACAATCAAACTAATAAAAAGAAGTGCAACGATCCAAAATATCCAGAAGCCAAAAGAGCAGCATGCAAACGATCACATTAAAAGAATAACGATCGATTAAAATTTCATCGTCCGGTTCGTCGTTTTTGGGGGGGGGGGGCCGCAATTTCGAGAGATATAATCTCGGCAAAGGGTGAACGACTTAATTCGATATAATATGCGGTCAGGTCTATATAGGAATGCGAGACGACGGGGGTTGAGTGTGGTTACAGCCTTTGAAAGCCTCGATTTAACGGTCCATCCACCTATACACCCCGTTTAACGTTTACCACCTGGGGCGGTTTGGCAAACGGTTCGTCGTGTCTATGCGGCGATTCTAGAGTTCGGGACGGGCAACGGCGACGGTTGCTCGAAGCAATATAGTCGGACAGAGCCGATTATGATGCATCCGCACCGAGATCAAAGCGGACCCGCAAAATCGTGTATACCGTGTCGAAGAACGTTATAATTTCAATTGAAAATGTGCGAAGCGTGTTTATTATGGATCTTTAATCCCATTGTGTTTTAACCCTCTGTCGAAAAAGATGTCCGTTTTGACGGGTCGTTTTCGACCGTTGTTATTAATTTGGGAATATTAAAATTTGATTCTGCAATATATATATATATATATATATATATATATATATATATATATATAAATTTTAAATGTATGTGTTCGCATGAAAATTGATTTTTATTATGAACATTAGAATGTATTGAAAAGAATTTCGAAAATCGTAAAATGATCTTAGTTTTTTATATGCAATAATACTCTTATTTTAATCTCGCGTTATGACGGGGTTTGCCTTTTTTTGTCCTTCATATCCATTAGATTTTATATAGTGTCTGAAGATATTTGGTATGCTAACATGTTTTATATTACTGCCCTTAAACATTTACATTTTAAATTTTATGTTTTTTTGATCGGAAAACGCAAAAATTTCAACTCAAAACTCGAAATAATGCATATAATATAACAAAAAATTTATTTATATATTTGATTGAAAATAGTTCATTATCGAATATTTCTTATATTTTACTAATAATTTCAATATATTTTTATTATTTATCAATTTAATTTTTATTTTAGGTATATATAATATTTTCACACATTAAAAACTTTACAGTAAAAAATAATATTAAATAACTATATAAAATTTTTCAAAAATTTCTTCCCAATAATTTTATATTTAAAAATATTACATGCCACTGATAATTATATATATATATTGAATATAAAATATTTAAATATTTTCAGGAAGTATAAGAGCCGTTTTAAGGTATTTTTTTTTCTTATAAAATTATGTGCAAAGATGTGATATCACGCTCATATTATATAAGACGTGATAATGTATAAAAATTACACATAATTACATCAAAATTTACTGTTATGTTTTAAATTCAGATCACTTATCCCCCCCCCACACACAAGTCTCCCTTTATTATAATTATCGGAGCACTGCTTTTGACAACGTATAATTTTGTATTAAAATTCCATTTATGATATGATGTTGATAAAGAAGTGTTTCGACCTCGACTTCGGAATTTTAATTTAAATTTAATTCAGGTTAAAATTATGGTTTTTGATCGCCAACATTAATTTCAATTTTGGAATTTTTTCTTCTTTTCGCAAACTCGTTGATAAAATCAAAAAAAAATCATTATAAACACCGTTCTAAAAAAAAGCAGATTATTTATTTAATGTGTGCACAAAAATTCGAATGCAATATATTATGGAATAATTACTTTTTTACATAATTCAAAAGGTAAACTAAACTTTTTTACCAAACCGAGTCACCAGTTCAATGTTCATCATTTATATTTAGTATTGCTTTTCGAATGATTTAACATGTTTGTGCATTTTTGTAAATTAATATACGGCGGCAATGCGGATTTGAATCCGCGTAAGCTCAATGTAAGTAAGTGAATTAGATACATATATAAATCGATTAATTTTGTCATATATAGATAATGAAATATATATATATATATATATATATATATATATATATATATATATATATTCTTAATTTCATATATTACATTGTATTATTAAAATTATTTTATGTATTATAGATTATTTTATATGACAAAAAAATATTTTCATATCAGACAATAAAATATGATGCTTAACGACGTAACATAAAAATATTTTATAAAATAATTTCGAAATTAAATATGTCCAAAAGGCATTTCAACAATGTTCACAATATATTAAACTTTAGTTGCATTGTTAGATACGAAGCTTTTATATTCGCGAGCGCATTCAGGTGTCGAAATCCCTTCATAAACCATGCACAATAATGGCGAACGAAAATAAAAAAAAGCTTGAAAATTATATAAAAAAGTGCATTCGATTCGCTTTAAGCTTGATTTAATAACCCCTCGAAAGCTCACGGAACGGTTGCTTAGTTTAGGAGTCGCTAATGGAAAAATTACGACGTCGACGACGATGAATCAATGGGGTGTTCATTTTTTATTCTCTCCTCAGGGATATAAAACGGTGGACGTAAATCGTCAAACGATGGAAAAAAATGTATATATATATATATATATATATATATATTATATATTATGTATGTGTGTGTGTTTGGTGTGAAAAAAAGGACATCGTCGTCGATTTCTTTCGTTTTTATGGAAATAAAATGCGATAAGAAAGCTGAATAAGGAGAAGCCACATCAGAGGCGAATAGCTTTAGAATGCGTCGCTAACAAAAACAATAGGAAAAATGTTCGAAAAACACGTGATATTTTTCGATTTTATGCTGATATCGCTGTTCAACTTTAGTAAAAATTTAAATTTTACTAAAATATTCACTACATCATTTAAATATATATATATATAAATTGTTGTAATATATATTTAATTTTCCTGGAAATATTAAAAAAAAAATAATTAAAATTATTAAAAAATAATCGATATGATGTGTCTTCGTCTTTAGAAAAAAAATAATAATAATTGAATCAAAAGAAGGGATGATGGTGGTGAAGTGAGATAAAAAAAATTGTATTCGCTAACGATGACCGAAAACGTCGTAAATTCGACGCCGTTAAATTAAACCCGATTTAACTGCGACGCCGTTAAAGCGGAATTAGAAACCGGAATGCATTCCGCGAAAACTTCTCATTGCATTTTCATCCCTCTGTCTCTCTTTCCCAAATTACCCTTTCCCTCGCTTTAGTCAATCCGCTTCCGGTGTAGGATCGCGTTAATCGAATTCATGTTTTACACGATTGACATTGCGCTTTTATGACAATTATTCAAGCGAAATATTCGATATCTGTTATGGAAAACGTTTATTGAATTCGTATTTATATGTTTATTATATATATATTTGAGCATGAATAGTTTGAGCGGTTTGATTGAGATGTTAAAAGAGGCGAGTGTTTGATTCAATTATAATCATGTGAAGATTAATATTTAAATTATCAAAAAGTTGATTTATTTTTATGATATCGAGTCATCAGCTCTATGTTCATATTAAAAAAATCTGATTTTTTTTTAATATTTTGTCATATTTTTGGATATATTTGAATCTAAAATATGAAAAATATATCCCGCTAACATCAATATTTATATTAATTTAATATTAAAAAAGAAATAAATATAATACAACGATATTAATTATAATTTATGTATCATAAATAGCTCATATTTTATAATAGTTTAATCTAGATATGGTGTATTAATATATTCATTATGCTACGAATATTTTTTATATAAATAAAATATTAATAAGTGAAATTAAACGAAGAAAATATTATTAAAAATAAAATACTATTTATAATATTTTATTTTTAGAAAATTTGTTAATGTATTCAACTCACATGTTAAAGTTAAACTAAACTTTATAATATATACAACAAAACAATGAACTATATTCATCATTATAAAAGTTTATCCATTTTAAAATATAAGTTAAACTTTTTAGTTCATTATTTAAATTATTAATATATATATATATATATATATATATATATATATATATATATATGGACAATGATAATAATCAAGTCAAATGCCGGATAATCGGTTGCGACAATTCCATGTTCATCCGTGAAAAAAAAGGTTGTAATAATAATACGCACACACACACACACACACACATACGTCGATTTTTCATCCCCCTAACCCCGCATCCTCGACAACGACGACGCGGGATTAACGCTTAAAAGATTTCCCTGTTAGGATCGGATTATCCTTCCAGGACTCAAAGTGCCCAGGGACCAGATGAAAACTAGAGATTAAGCCCGAAAGAAAATTACCACTCCGTTCCGTGAGCCAGGGGTGTTAAAACGGGGGATCGTATGCGGTCGCAGATAGTAAAAATCTCTCGGATTTAAACGTGAACGAACGCACGCATTCACGCACGATTTTCCGCCACTAGTCCAATGTTACGTAAGAGAATATATTTTGCTGATACTATCCACGTATCAAAGGGTATAAATACGTGAAATGTTAACTTTGTACAAGTTTTTTATGTAGGAAAATTTGTGAATTTTCATTTATTTTTGTCAATCTTCTACGGTTAAGTGTATTTTTTGGGATTTTTTAAAAATAATTTTTGTTATATTTTTAGTACATTATACAAAAAAATGTATAAACAACATATATATTCAATATTAATATTTTGATTTTTTTATTATATATCAATTATTTTCATTCAACAGATAAAAAGAAAAATAGTTCGATTTTATATATATTTTTTTTTAATTTTAAAGGTATTCGATATTTAAATTTAAATGACAAGTATTAAAGTTCTTATATTTATTGAGCGAATTAATGATATATTATATTTTAAACAATATATCATCTCAAAATATGTAATAAATACATTATTTGAATATTTAAATTATAAATATTAAAGTTTACATATTTACTGAATAAATTAATAATATATCATATATTTTTTAACGACATTTTAAAACAAAATATGTAATGAATGCGTAATTTGGATGTATTAAAAATGACACTATATCACAATTAACACTATTTAATTATAAAAAAAATGAAAATGAGTGTTACCACTTATTATAATCAGAAAATAATAATATTAAATATTTCATAAATATATTTTATGCATCGCAAAAAATTGAGACTTTAAAAAAATAACAATATTCAGTACTAATATAAATTTATATATAATTATAATTTTAATATGTTTAAAAATAATATATTTTAATAGATGATTTAATTAAATAAAAATGTGATTTATTCATTACTAATATAATAAGACTAAAGCGATGTTTATTTATTTATGTAGTTTTTTTTCAATACGTCAAATCCTTCAATATATGTAATACTTAATTTAAAGGTTAAACGTACAGCTGATGACTCGATAAAAAAAGAGAGGTCAAGGTTATATAGGCTACACTTCCATATTTAAACATTATTTTAAATTAACACGAATTTTTAATTATCATTATTAATTACAACATCATAATAAAACGATTTATCTATCGATATAATAGTATGAAAATGGAATAATCGAATTCCATATCTGAATATATAATATAATCGAATATATATATTTTTTTTCATTCTGTAATGAGAAACGCATTATGATGTTAATGAATTTAAATTAAATCGTTAACGCATTTTAACGATCTCATTAAATTTCGTCTTCCAAAGGACACAAATGACTTGTTTAGTGGATCGAACAATGATTTCGCAACGAAAAATATCTACATATATTAAAAAAAAAAACGACGAGCGATTCTAAAAAAAAAAACAAAAAATTTGAACGCGATGACGAAAAAATAAATAAATAAATAATAAATAAAATAAAATAAAAACGTCGCTTCTGTAAAATTCAATAAGAAAAAAATATAATCGTCGCAACTCGAGATCCGTAACCGTGACGTTTGTAAAATATCGAATTATTGTCGAATAATCGACAATATTAAAACGTATTGTTTATTATAATGTTGAATCATTAAAGAATATCGCGTTTATGAGTATTAAACGGTTGTTTATTAGAATGTATATTCGTATATTTCGATTTAATTTTCGGAATTATCCTTCGATTTTATAAGTATATTGCTCAATAAATTGCGATTAAAATTGTTTTGAAATACAAGGAGTTTCAAAAAAAATATTTATATTATTTAATATATATTTTAATATATCAACTGAATGATATTTTCTATATATATATATATATATATATATATATATATATATATATATATATATATATATATACATATATATGTATATATATATATATATATATATATATATATATATATATATATATAATATTAAAGCTAGAAATGGATCTTATTAATTTTCTAAAAATTTTACCCTTTCCTACCCTTAGGCATTTATTGTTCACCTTTAGCTCTTCAAATTATTATGATTAGGGTCTTTTCATTATATATTTAGTCTACAACAGATATTTCATAAACATTGAATTTAGTAAATAATTAATTAATTCAATAATGTAATTTTTGATAATAAAATTATTTTATTTAATATAGCAGTATTTTTTTAGTCACCCTTTTTATACATATATTATTTTGTAATAAAATCGAATCCGAAATTCGTTTTTACAAGAAAACGACGAAAATGCTAAGAAAAAAAAGTCTGAAATATCCTTTTACGATTATGAAATTTCGTTGATCGTATTAAATTACCGAATGTAAATTTTGAACAATTTTACGGTAATTTTTATATTTACAAAGTTGTAAAATTAGTTTGTTATTGCAAATTATTTGTATATTGATAATAATATTTTTTTACGCTTCGCATTTTAATATAATAAATATATATATTTCGTTTTAAATTTTTGTATCAAATATCATATAATATAATAATTTATTAATAAACGTATTTTTTACTTATTAATTATTGATTTTTGACTGATAATAAATAAAATTTATTTTTCATTCATTGAAATAGTATCGGAAAATTTTATTTATAATTAGAAATTAATTAATGCTGACCAAATAAAAATTAATTTATTACAACAAAGTTTTCGTACGTCTGATTCATACATTTCATCAAAAGATTGCTCTTCTTCTTTCGTATTTGATGAAGAGTTTTCCGCGGAAAAACGCTTTTCCCGCCTGCATAATCGATACGCATTTCGGAAGACACTGTCGATGTATGGTAATAAAGCACAATAAAAATGGTAATAATAGTGATTCGTGGGGAGAATAATTCATCTTATCGTTAAAGACGCGCATATGAATATTTTATGAAGTATCTTAGACAAGAGGGTAGAAAGTGTATATTCTGTTCTTTTGTATGAAAAAAACGGGGTATGAGGGTGAATTTCGACGATGAAAGAATACATCGATCATCGCAAAGCATGAAGAAGATATTTTTTTTCCTTTCGTAATATTCAAAATAACTTGAAAAATTTAAATAAGTTTACTGTCTTCAATTAACCCAATATCGATGATATTTACATGTTTATTTTTTGATGATATATCAGAATATATATATTTTTTTCTTGAATAAAATACTTATATTATAAAAATAATGGTGCAAATGATTAATTTCTTGTTCTTATATTACGATTTATGTTTAAGTGTTTTTTGATTGTAATGATTAATATGTGAAATTTTATGATTAATATCTCGATACATTAAACTTTTGATCGTCCGAATTCTGGAATAGATCCATCAATATCATTCATCATATATATATATATATATATATATATATATATATATATATATATATATATATATATATTTATATATGTATATATATATATATATATATATATATATATATATATATATATTTATATATGTATATATATATATATATATATATATATATATATATATATATATATATATATACACACATATATAATGAATAATATAATAACTCATTTTTATAACGGTTTTCTTTTTATGTTAAACATCGACCACTACATAATATATTCGACATAAATCAGACCGTATATCGTTTCGAAACGTTCGAATATTTGATATTCTTGTTATTTTTCCGACTTTTCATGGACTCGATTTTTCTCGGAATTTTCATTTGGCACTCTTGGACATTTGCCTATCGTAAAATCGGACATATTCACTTTGCAGCGTATAGCAAAAAAAATAGAACAATTTTCCTAGATTGGGGAAGGAGGAGTGCTGAGATAAAAAAGCACCCTGAAAAAAAAAAACATAAAGCTGCAACGAATCGTCGCATGAAGCTTCCAATATTTTTGTATCCGTTCTGAAATTTTGCCAAAGTTTCGACGTTAATTTTATTACACTCTGCGCTTTCCATTATTGGCAAGTGCTTTGTTTTACGTTATTTTTTTTTTATCCTTCAAAAAAGATATATTCGTATATATTATACTGGTATGTTTCCTTTTACGCAATATTAACTTTTGGCGTAGGAAGACATCCTGCGGGATGTTGAAGCAATATAAAAAAAAAAAGAGTTGAATTTTTATCGTTTTATACGTGCGTATATTATATTATGTATTACCGCAGTATAAATATTAAGTATTATTTTATAAATCTATATATTGTATAAAAAAAAAATATTTTGTGTATAAAAAAATTAACTAATTACGAAATTAAACGATCGTATATATGTCATGTTAAAAATATAAAAGTGTTTCCGTTAAAAAAATAAATTCTTAAACAAGGGTAGATAGGAAGAGTACGTCACAATATAATGATAAAACTCGTATACATATACTTTTGAATACCATTCAGAAAATGAGAAATAAAGAATAATTTGCATATTTTACAACGTAGGGTTTGCCAAAAGAGTATAGTAAAAAGCGCTACGACTTTTTATTGTTCACATGTTATTATTCTATTCCGTTGACCGTATATATTTTATATATATATATATATATATATATATATATATATAATAAAATATAAAACAAGAAAAAATATATTTATATATATGGTATATATGGCAATGGATACGCACAGTAGCAGGATAATAAATCTTAACAACGTAAAAATAACAAAGGAAATGGCCCAGTGCCTTTTTAAACCCAAAGGCAACTGGCCAAAATGAAAAGTCAGCATTGCGGCACTGGCATCTCGGATGCTAAAGGAAAAATGCGGGGAAGAAATAATCGAGACACTTTTTTCTATATATATATATATATATATATATATATATATATATATATATATATATATATATATATATATATATATATATATATATATATATATATATATATATATATATATATATATATATATATATATATATATATATATATATATATATATATATATATATATATATATATATATATATATATATTGTGTGTCGCATATATATTCGTTTTTCGATTATCCGACTGAAGGATTAAAAGAGGAAAAGTCGTAGTATTCGTTGTGAAATCAAAAACAAAAAAAAAATGCTTATCTTCGGTTTATATGATGAAAATAATCTTATAATTTCACGATGCGATATTATGCGATTATAATTTTTCGGTTAAGTTGTTGTTTAAAATATATATTATAAATAAAAATAGTTTGATTTATAGTTTATAAATTGTATTGAAATTGAACTATTGTTTCATTATAGAAATCTCTTGATATCATTGAGAAAATATTGATTTGATCATTTAACCGTTAGTCTGCCAGTTATGAGATAATTTTTTTTAACTTGAATAATTTACGGGCCTCTTATGAAAAATTTACGACTTAATACGCATTATTCATTTGGGGGTGGGGGTTTCTAGGATAGAAAATGATACACTCATATTTTACCAATGGAGGTTTATTACCGCCAGGTTTACAATAATTGGCAACGAGATACAAGTACAAAGCAAGAATTACAAACAATAGAGATAATAGAATACATTAATTAATTAATAAGAGTAATTAGAGATACAAACATAAATCATTAGATACAAATAATCAGAGATACGAACATAAATCATTAGATGCCATAAATCAGAGATACAAACATAAATTAGTTATAGAGCAGTCAATAGTAATAATGGACATATATCAATTAATAGAAGACATACATAAATGGGTTACACTAAAGAAGAGCGACAAGGGATTAATTACTGATTATCAAAACCTTAATCTCTAAACCAATATTCCATATTTGATCCACCGGATTAGAGTATAACCGCTACTAATTCCGGAACCAGATCATAGATATACAATATAAGACTCCTCGAAGAACTCCTTCCAGACACTATTCTGGATCCGTAGAGCTCCAAAATGCCGACCAAGCTACTCCTACATTCGATTGTCCTTCACCGAAGTCTAAAGTCCTTCTTCGATCAATCCATCCGGACCGAGGTTCACGGAGCCAAGGTTCTCACAGGTGAAGCCGGGCAGGGTTTCGCCGATCCAAGACTGCTCACAGACAAAGCCATTATATCTTGGTCGCACACCCTTTTTATAGGCGACCGACCTGCAGTCCTTATCAGATTCAGCCAATAGCGAAGTGGTAACGCCCATTCAAAATGGGAAATCCCGTCCACGTTATTACTGAGTGATTGTCTTCGTCGCGTGGGTTTTCAGAATTCATTAACATTATTATTGTAGTTCATCTTATCAATCTTCTTTAACATTTATAAAGAAGAGGGTTTTTCCATATCTTATCTCTAACTTAAATAAATGCCGATTTCCTGCAGTAATTATATTTAATTCTTTACATTAAACTCTCTAAGGTCGTAAAACTATTATTAAAAATTTTTCATGTCTTAAAACAGTGGTGATATAACTTTTACGTCCTATGGATTTCCGGTTGTCATAAAGCGAGGCCAATTATTGGAGAAGAATTTCAAAATATTAATTGTGATTAAGTTTAAATATTTCAAAGGTAGAAATTCAAAAAATGTCTAGTATTATGATAATCAGCGATATATCGATATAGCGATAAACCTAGGCCCCCTGACCGAGTAACTGTATGGAGAAAAGAACGGGTTGCCAGAGAGGGACCCGGCTGTGACGTCACAGGACAGCCGCTCGTTTCTGTTATACTACTAGAGAGTCCGAAATTCGCGAATTTTTCTAAGACCAAGATTTCTCCATCAATTTTGGACCTTTTTCCTGGTACTGCGGGCCCCCTGGCCGGGTCAGGTCGGGCCGGTTGGAAAGTAGGGGGCTCCGCCCCCGGCGCCGAGGGCCCCTGGTCCAGTGAGGGACCCGCCTCTGACGTCACAGGACCGCCGCTCGTTTCTGTGATCCTAGTAGCGAGAATCCGAAAATCGCGAATTTTTCTAAGTCCAAGATTTCTCCATACATTTTGGACCTTTTTCCTGGTACTGAGGGCTTCCGGGTCGGCCGGGTGACAAGTAGGGAAGATGTCAACCCGAGTGTGACATCTTCCTAAATCCGAAATGATTTTCCTAAATGATTAAAATAATAAATAAATTTTCCCATACAATTTAAGCCTCAGCTTCTTACACGCTGAGCTTCTTGTTTTTGGGGGCTGAGCCCCCTATTGATTATTACGGGAATGTGTGAACGAAATTTAAAATATTATTGAGAAATTCTTTTTATGTTGTATTTATTGTAGTTTTTAAATTTGGAGAATTTAAAGAGTCTAAATTTTGATTTTATATGCTACTTACGATAAAAGGAAAATTGGATAAAAGTTTTTGGAAGTTGTTGACCGCGTAGGCTACATTTAATAGGAGTGCAAATGGTTAAAATATAATATTGCATGTATAATAATTCTTCAAGGCAAATTAAATAATATTTTGTACTTATATTTTTGAAACAATCGTATTCTATTATATCTCAATACATCAACAAAGGTCAGAATTCTAGATGCAAAATTTTGATATAGATTAATTTCAACACTGAAATGAGAATTTTGGAGCAGATCCATCTGTTTGATGATATATATATTTGACGTCACTAAGAATTAATCAAAGGTGAGAATGTATTATATATATATATATATATATATATATATAATGAATCTCATTTAATGAGTTATATTACCCACATTATATGTAATGACTATGTGTCAGGGAGTTCATAGAATAAATCGATTAAATGCTATCTTTTATATATATAATTTATATATTACATATATACTATATGTAATATATAAATTATATAATATTTTATATCAGATTTAAATGCAGCATATGTCAATTAACTCAATTATTAGGAACATAAAAAATAAAAAATAATAATGGAAGACATTTAGATTGAAGATATAGAGTGAGGGAAAAAAAAGATGAAGAACCGCACGTGAGCAAACTTTCCACTTGTGATTCGAGTGCCGAAGTTCTAAACTCTTGGAAGTATCTGTCGATGAAAGGTAAATTAATAATCCGCTATCGACGTCTACCGCGAGATACAGGGGTTTGAAAGTTGTGGGATGGGATCGAGTTAGGGTATATTTAGGGGTGACCAGCTCATTTTACTGGGCAGGCCACAAGCTTGTTCAGCTATCTGGACCAGAAATTGAACATATTTCAGGCGGAAAAGTCGCCTCTTTTATATCGGTGGACGTGTTGTATCAGATGTTATCAACTGCAGTTCGCGGTCTCTTATATTAAATATTTCATATATTTAATTGAACGTTGCATTATAAAGAAAAACAAAATTTTCAGTAATTATATATATATATATATATATATATATATATATATATATATATATATATATATATATATTATTGAATAATATACTTAAATGATGTGTAGTAATTTTTTTAATGAAATTATATTTTGTATACTATTAAAAATATTTTTTAATTTGTAATATTTTATATATTGAATGATATGAATAGTCAAATATTATTATATGAAATTACAGATTACGGTATATTAACTCGAAATATTGTCAGATAAAAAAAATATACTCAACCACCCCTGCTTTGCATAATATATATTGTGGTGTTTTTCGGTCTAAAATTCTACTTTGAGAGGGGTAATTTTTAAATTTAAAATTTTCAGTATTCGCGATAATGTCGAATTAACTCCGTAAAAAGTCAAAATCGAAAAAAAAACGACCAGTTCCACTCTACGGTTATTGCCGTTTGAGATTGCGCCTCTAGATGAGATAGTATACGAATTAATGGTATGCAAAACGACAGATTAAGGTGTGGATGATGATGATGAGACGGATCCTCGAGTGTAAGAATAATACTAGAAAAAAAAAAACGCGAGCACAGAAAAGGAAAAGAAAGAAAAGCGGAGAAAAAGAGGGAAAGGAAAAACAAAAAAAAAAGAGAACCAAAAGAGTTGTTTGCTTAATAACGACGATTCGGCCAAATTAATAACGTCGTATAAAATTTTGCTATGACGAAACTCGAGTCGCTATGATTGCCCACTTTGTATTTAAATTGGACCGATTCCGTTCTCAGATTTCGACAGATAATGTAGAAATATATTCGTTTTATTTATTTTTTTTTTTCGAATTTAAGGGATGGTAAATCGAGGAACGCGTACTGCGAGCGGTCCGTATTTTAATATAATCTATATGAAAATTTATGCGTATTTTTGTGATTACTAATTGATTTCATTATTTTTTATTTACATATTTATAGAAAGTATAATTATTTCTTAAATAATATGGAAAAATAATTTTATGTTTTTAGCGATTCTTAATTTTTATAATGTTGGGAATTACTTAGTACGAAATATTCAAATTTATATTATGTTGTTATACATTAAATTATATTATATTATGGATATAAATTACACTATATTATTTGATATTAATATTATTAATAATCATTATATTAGGATTTCAATATCAATTATTATATTGTATAAAAAGATTAATAATGAAACATTATACAGTATAAAATTTTATATAAAATATTAGATGATAATCTAGAGTATAATAGATATAGAATGAATTATAGAATGTTTATAATACTATTTTAAAATATTCGTATAATTATAAAACAATGTTTGTTTATCTCTGCTTTAATAGATAATTTGTATGGAAGATTGGCCTAAATTTCGAGCTCTCAATTTTAATATACAAAACCAATAATAAAAATAAACGCGGTGAAATTCACATTTAATTGTTGTTTATCTGTGTTCATTTGACATTTAATTTGGAGAAACACAAGTGGAAATAAATAATTTATATTAAAATTCTGAATATTTTTTTTTGACCTTTGTCGTCTTTTGTGTTCATTGTTTTAGTTGTTGAATGGCGTTATAAATTAGACAGAAGATCGTTAATATATTTTTTTTATACAAAACGGGACCAGTTTAATATTAATAAACGTCATAAATTTTATTTGCAAACGTGTAAATGGAATTTTTATTTGTGGTTAAGCAATGTGAACACGGTCTACAGTGGAATATTCGAGTAACGAATTATGTATTATCGTTTATATTTAAATTTGTTTCACGGATCGTTTTAACGCGTCCATAATAAATCGATTAATATATAATTATTAAAAATGTAAATTGCATATTTTTCGTTATTTTTTTTTTAATTAAGAAAATATATGCGCATGATTTTTTGATAAATTTGGAAATATTCGTTATTTATTAATACATATAAATATATAAAAATAACCGTGATTAACTCGTTAAAATCGCGCTAAATTGGTTGTTATTTTTCTGACGTTTATAATATTAATTAAACAAATTAATAATTTACACTTGACATTTTATAAATTTTCGATTCGCACGTTGTTTATTTATTTATTTTTTGAGACCGGCGTGGTCAGACAAAAATTTTTGATAATCAGGAAACGATCTCAAAAAAAAAAAAAAAGCAAAAACACAAATAATAATAATAATAATAATAATTCGTCAAATTTGTACCAAAAAAAAATAGATATTTATGTAAATGAGAATATTTATTGCAGATATAAATATGTGATAAATATCAATTTTATCGCTTAATAATCGAACAAATCAAAATTATGAAGTGGGTGTGAGAATTGAAAAATGCTTTTAAAAATAATATTTTTTTTACTAACAATAAAAAAATATGAAAATTAGTAATAAAATTTTAATAAAAATTGTTTTAGTGTGAATCTTTTGATATTTATTTAATATTTTTTGAATGAATTTATATGAAAATGATGTCGTTTTTTTATCAATCTGGATATATTTTATAGATGAAAATTCTATAATGTCATTGAAAAAATAATAATATCTATATTGAATGTTTAAATATAAATTATTAATATAAAGTCTAATATTTCGAGTATTATTTCTCACTCATAATAAAATTCAATGAATTATAATATAAACACTTGACTAAATTGAGCAATTTAGAATGCAAGAGTTCAAACTAGTATTGTTATCGTTTATATATTAAAATATTATAATTATGATATAAATTTAATATAATTATTAATTTATACTAAATATGCATGTTAAAATTTTAAATATAATAAAATTACGACGTCTATCAAATTTTTGACGTAGAAATAGTGGCTATATTTTGTTAAAAATTAAATCATTATTTTGAATCTATAAAGTATATTATTATTTTGAAATAAATTATTAATAATATATTATAAATAAATAAAAACGTTTTTTAATCATTTTTTTAATACGAATTGTTGCAGTTTTAATGTTAGAGACCATAATAATCGCGTTTTTTAAGAAAAATATGTTGTTTTATATAAAAAATATAAAGAAATAAATGTAGTGTCAATTGAAAATATTTGGAAAGAGTCAAATTTCCGATTCATCAACAACAACATAATAATAATAATAATAATAATAACGATTAAAATCCTTAAAGGATAAAGCGGCTGTCGATTTATATATTTAATTTAATTATGAACCAAATGTTGCGAATTTAATGTCGAAAGCGTGAAAAAAACGACCATTATTTGTGCATCAACCGTTTTTCCTTTTAACAAATTGCGAATTTCGAGCTACAAAGCGACGGTGAAATTGAACAATTCGCAAAGTCAGTCACCGTACATTTTCAAAAACACCTGAGCGCTTCAAAAAATAAAAAAAAATAAATGTTCCCAAAAAAAAATAGATAAAAGAGCGTTCCGTTGATGAAAAAACTCGAAAAAAACCGTATATATACCCCCTTATATAAAAAATTTGAAATATATATATATATATATATATATATATATATATATATATATATATATATATATATATATATATATATATATATTATAAACAAAAATATATCAGACGTAACTTATGGTCGCACCTTTGTCTGCGTCATATATATATTTTTTTTTATCATAAGATTGATGCCTTTTTATAAATAAAATTCGTCGATATTTCAAAGCGTCGTATATATATGGAATAAAATAAATCAGCGAAAGGGTTAAAATAAATCGCGATCTGTTTTATTTCGCGCAAATACGACAAACGACGATCATTAATATCGAAATATGCGGATTAAGGGATGAACGCTCGGAAAAACTGTGCGAAGGGCGGGAAAAACAGGACCGCGTGAAAATTGCGACCGTGTTCATTAACCGCTAAAAAGATAAATATATATATTTTTTTGAAATATTGCCGGAAGTATCGTTCCTTCACCCCTTTTCGCCCCCTGTTCGCGATAGAGGTTTGACAAATTAAAAGAAAATTACAAAAAAAATCCCAGGGCAAATAATATTTTTCCGCGTTTTTCGCGAGCATTAATCTTCTTTTATCTAATATTCCGAGATGATTCGTTAAATCCCACGCGCGATTTTTTTTTCTGTTTAATATTTTTCGTATTAAGCAAATATTTGAGAAACCTCAGGACAAAATTTATTACTTCGGAATACAAGACTATGGTTGTTTAGTGAGCGGAAAAAAAAATGTCAATTATAATGAAAAATCTGGGAAATTAATGCGCGCTTCCGCTTATTTTATTTATGCAAAGGGATTCAAAGGTCAAAAGGTGTAATTAAACATATTTTTTTTTGTGTCGCAATTTTTATTTAATATTTTTAAAACGATATTTAGAATAGCTCGAAAAGTATTTGGAAAACTATTTTTAAATATTTTTCAGCATTTTTATTTTAAATAAAAAAATAAATTATAAATAGAAATAATTATTAAAAATTAATTAAACTCAGTCAGTGATAATAAATATTTTGATCATTACATAGAAAAAAAAATAAAATTCGAATATAATTCTGAACAAAAAAAAAAAAATATATAATGGCGCAAAGTAAAATGAAAGTTATCATTGAACTTTAAAGTAAACATTTTACCTTTTCTATAATATAATTAATAGCAACGCTAATTGACGCGTTTTGGTCAAATTGAAGCATTATTAAAATACAAGGTCTTTATTTATTTTTAATATATATATATATATAAATCGATAATTTTTCATACCATACATAACTAAGATAAATAACTATTGATTTCGATGATTAAAAATGAACGTTATTTTTCATCGGCAATATGTGTAATACGTATTCGGGCAATTTATATATCGATCGTACCGCAAAAAAAAAATATCCTCGTTTATATCGTGTTACATATTTATGAGTGTAAAAAATACATATTTATATATGAAAGTGTTTTGACGAGTTGTTGAACCCTCGTCAGGTTGAATAATTGACGGACATATCTGGTTTTGAACCTTTGAAATCACTTTTTATTCATAAGAAAGCGCGCGCGGACTTTTTATCCTATTTTATTTCATGTTTTTTTTTTAATTGTTTCATTTCGCATTCGGCCGTGTTATTTTTCAGGCAATTTATCAAAATCATCCTCGTGTAAAGAGAGAGATAATTTTTATTTATCTGTTCTTTTTTTTTTTTGAATTTAATAAGATTTCGCTCGCAAGGGAATGTTTTAAACAATATAAATTAAGTTGATAAAATATGGTCGTTGCTTTTTATTATATACTATATAATATTATTGTACAAATTTTGATTATTTATCGCTTTTTTTGTTTGTTTGAGATTTTTATGACTTAATAATATATACGTTTTTTTTTTAAGTCTGATGTATTATAATTGTTTATTGCTATTGTTTTTAAAGAATAATTTCTAACAAATTTTTCATTGCTTAAGAAAAAGTATGATTTAGAATTGCGCCATCTGTTATATGTGAAGATCATTAAATTTTATTTGTCAAAATAATCTCATTTTAAATATTTATTAATAAATAGATGAATAATTTTTTTGTTTTTTAATGATAAAAAATATTTTTTTTCATTAAACATTAGAATTTAATAATAAATCTATATAAATAAAATATTTACGTATTTTTGCATTTATTATAATAGATTGCTATTTTAAATTTTTAATATTTTATATAAATATATAATGAATATATGAAAATCAAAATATACTATATTATATAATAATAACGTAAAGAAATAAAGCTGATGACTCGATTATGCACATTTTTTTTAAATTAAAAATTAAAAATAATTTTTATATTAAAAATATATTCTTAGAATATCTTCCGTGTTAAAGAAAGGATTATTACGATTTTAATATACATTTTTATTCGATTTAATTTTGTTCGCGACGTATAATAAAATATTATGATTTATGATTCGCTTTCATATTAAAATTTCTATAAATAAAAAAATATATATATTATTACAAATTTAATAGAATTAGAAAGGATAAATGTTTTTATTAATATAAAACGAAGACAAGGTGAGAGAATACGCGAGGCGCCATATTGTTATTGCGCAAAAAAAATGTCTGACGCTCCCGATCGCCATCTTGTTTTCTTTTTTCCATTATAATATCACGCTCTCGCAAATATGATTTATTGAAATAAATTATAATAATACAATATCTTAGTAATGTTGTTATAAATAAGGCGTTTAACGGCGAACGTAATAAAATGAAAACGTTTCGATCCAAAGAAAAAAGACGAGATAAGTATTTTTTTATATATATATAATATATCCGAAAATAAATCTTATATACGAGCGAATCAGAATTATTACTATATTATATATTTTTTGAGTTGAAAGTTTGAGAGTGATTGAGTTAAAATCATTGTTGAAATAGATTATTATATAAAAAAAATAATATAATTCATTTTTATAATATATGTGTCCATAATTATGAAAGCGGTCTAAGTAATATCATGTGATCAAATTGAATTTAAATCAGTATTTTTTTTAAATCTCTTTTAAAATTAATAATAATTTTAATAATCTTTTTAATAATAAGATGATTTATTCTATTTTTTTTTCATGTTTTTAACAAAGATGGATGAATGTTTCGTATGAGGTAAGTTTTTTTATGACGTCACAACCCTCACTGAAGGCTTTATGTTACTTAAATAATTATGTTTTCGATAAAGTAGATTTCTTCACATATATTTTAATGACATTTTTAATGATATTATTGTCGTAATTATATTAGAAATACAAAAAATAAAACGGACTCATTGTGCTTTTTTGTTTTAAATTAAAAAATAGCTGCTGAATACATATAAATTGATATATTCAGATTAAATTTATACGAATATCAAAGAAAATTATATCAATTTAAAAAAATATACATTAAAAAAAAATTATCGATTTAAATTTAATCAGTCCGTATTTAATCAATCACTTTCATAATTATGAGCAGAATTATATAAAATTTGATATAATGTCATATAATTGTATAGTGATATATTATTTTTAAATGCGTCGCATATTTTGTATCACGCTGTATATAGTCGTGGGCAGATCGTATCATCCGCCTCTTATGCATATATGGTATGCGGTTGCATTCTGTTGACCCTGTTACGAATTTTTGCGATTTTGAAAATTTGTTTTTCTGTACACCGTACACGCTCGACAACGTTTCCACGTCACCCATACACCGCGTAAACAATAGAGTGAGGTAAATATATATATATATAAATATATATATAAATATATATATATATATATATATATATATATATATATATATATATATATATATATATAAATGAAAATGAATAAAAAAAAAACGAAGGTGGTTTGGTGTCAATGCAAGGATCGGTGGGCGGGAAGTGTCCTCTGATTATGGCTACGACGACAATGAAATGTCCTTTCCTTTGTTCCAATTATTCCATGTTCGGCAAGAGTGTGTCCTATAACCATATTGTCGAGCTTGACCTGGTCAAATGGCTTCTGTGCCTCTCTGCTTTTAATTAAAACGTATGTCAGCGCATAATGCACAAAGTATATACAATGTTCACAACTAGTATATATATATATATATATATATATATATATATATATATATATATATATATATATATATAATAGTATGATGGTGCAAATGCAGCTGGATTTATTTAATAGTTATTTACATTGCAAACCACATCTTCTGAATTTGTCCATTAGTGGTTTATAAATATATATATACAGTGTATTTTTATTAGAAATGCATTAAGAACAGTAAATACGACTAAGAATACAAAGAAATTTTATCACACACATATATATATATATATATATATATATATATATATATCAATTTTTAAACGATAATTTGTACGGTGACCAACTTATTTACAATGAAAAATAAACAATGATGCGCTATAATATATAGTGACCAAATTTTGACGATGACAAATCGGGACATTGTTGAAAAAAATGCAAAGAAAAGTTGTCAAAAAAAAAACGAAAATTAGAACGTTTAAACGTACACTTTTTAGAGTATGATGTAATTTACAAAAAGGTGAACTGTTTTCGTTAAAAAGAAAAGTATAAAGAACTAATAAAAGGAACTAATAAATATTATATATAACTTACAACATGTGTAAATATATATGTGTATATAAAAATATATATGAAACATCTAAAAACATTAAAAAATTCCATTAAAAATATTAATATATTTTATATATAAAATTTTTAAATTTTACATCTGAGTATTAAAAGGCATTTTTCTTTGATCTAAAAAAAATATTTTGTAATAAAATCAAAATATTTTTATACTTAAAAGTATTATATTATATATGTATATAATAAAGAAGCGTATTCAAATATGGCATCAGTGACAGTTTCAAGACAAAATCGATAATTTTGTTATTGAAACACGCTGTATATATTGACGGTAAATATTTTTATATTAAAATGGCTTTTATATAATGTTGATTTTGTCATATTTAATAACGAATATTATAATGATGATATTACAAATTCATAATAAAATTATACGACTATTCGATATTATTTAAAATGTAAATTTTCATGCTCTAAATTGTGAATCGAAATTTATCATATTTTTTTTTAATCATATTTTTTAATATCCTATTGCTGAATATTATTATTATTATTATTATTTAATTTAAATATAATATTTTCGAATAAATAACTCAGTTTCATATATTATTAAGTATTGAATTTCGATAAATATCTATTAATTTTATTATCGAGTACAAAATAGCATTGTTCACATTTTCGTTTTTATTTCGGTACAGTAAATTATCGATAATCATTACGATTTTTTGAATTTTTAATAATATCAAATTTAAATAAACACGTATGTGTTCAAATGTCACGACCGTGACGAAAAAAAAATTAATGGGAAATAATTATTTTAATAGTTTCGTGGGAATGTTAATTAATAATTAAGTGGAAGATGATATATTTCGATTGATTTTTTTTACCCAATTTTTATTATGACATTTGCTATTGTATATATATATATATATATATTTTTTTTTTTTTTTGATAAATGAAAGATATTCTTCGTTCTGTAACTAATTATTTCCTCTATAAAAGCGATTCACAACCTTCGTGTCGTGTACTTGAAAGATATTTAGATTTAAAAATAATAATAATTCATTACATAAAAATATATGTCTTGATTTCGAAAAGCAACATTTACTACACAATATAAATTTTTAAAAATATATTACACAATTGATAAAGAATGTACAGGAAAAATTTTAAATTATATAAATAAGGGAGTAATCGATTTTTTTTAAGTATTAATAAAAAACTAAAATTGCTGGAAGGTATCGTTAATTTTTCAGTGACAATTATGGTTTTACATAAAATTATTACGAAATAACATTCGAAATGTTAGCGTCTTTATTAGTATAAAAAAAATGTTTATAACGTCGTATATTTATTTTGATATAAAAATGTTAATGTTCCGTTTAATTATTATATCTTTAATATAAATAAGAAATTGCAATGATCATAATTAAATAAATGATTTCATATAATAATTTCAGTGAATTTGTAACAGACTTATAAAAAATGTATAAATAAAAGTAAATTATTATACCATATATATTAGGATTTATTTTTCAGTTAAATTAAGTCGTTTATTTTTTATTCAACTATTGATAAATTTTCATAAATTACTATTCAATATTTTTAATGATTAGTGAAAATATTATATTTTGAAAGTTCAAAAACATAAATTAAAATGTTATAGGTTTTTTCATGTTTAAATATTTAGCATTTGTAGTGTAGTATTTATGATATAATAATCAAATTTTTTATTGTATAAAATAAATAGAAATTTTTAATTAAAATATACAATTTTCATTTTTTATCTTTGTCAGTAGAAATATAAATTGTGACTAAGATTTATATATAATTGAATCAGAAATTATAGTATAATATTTTCGTTAATTTGAATATGAAATTTATATTAAATTAATAAATAATATAACAGCTCTTCTAATATTACAACTTTTTTTCAATTTTCTTATGCTTAGAGCATCAAGTAGTCAAATTTTAGATTAATCTTCAAATATTAATCAAGTCGAGTTATTTAATATTAACGCTTTTCAGACATGCATAAGTGATATCACGAATCTACTGAGCTTAGTGAGTGCTGTAAAATTAAACCAAATTATATATATATATATATATATATATATATATATATAATATAATTCATGATTTTTTTATATATTAGAATTATTATTAAAATATATATATAACGAAGACGATTTCGTCGCATGAAAAATGAGAAAAAAATTAACTCTAATAGACGGTTAAAAATTAATTACGTATCTAATAAAATCCATCAACGTCAATTACGACACGAAATAATAATAAAAAAAAAAGTTTCGCTTTAATGAGAATAAGTGACGTCCGAGTTGATCCGATTAAATTAACTTTTCCGCTTCACGGCTGCATGCGAAAGTGTAATCGTTTTAGCATTTGCTAAAAATCAATTAAAAAATTAATGTTAATTCGCTTATAATGTTGATGTGCACGAGAGTTTGTTTTGGTAAAAAAAAAAAATAGGCGGTTGAGTTTTCGCGTTTTTTTTTTTTGGGAAATTTTCGGCCATTTTTTATTTTGCTTTTTGTTATGAAAATATTTTACTACGCTTCCGTTGATTAATAATTAATATAAAGTTCGCATAGTCGTTATGAATTGCATTTTAAAAATGTTTTTATTTTTTTTAATGTCGATGTATTCATAAGAGTGATTTTATTTTAATTTTTTATTAATGACGATACTGAATGTTATAATTTTTATTTTATGTAAAAAATATATAATATTTATATAAATAAATATATTCAAAAATCAATATTTGTACTTACAATATCTGAAATTAAATATAGATTTTTTTATAATAATATATAAATTAAAAGTTGACTTTGTGCATGTTATTATTATTTTAAAAATTATAATATAATTAAAAGATTAGAAATAAACTGAAAATTATTATTTTTTATAACTTTTGATAAAATAAAAAAATATTAACAGTAAAAAAATTGACGATAAATCCGCCTTTTTCCTTAAAGAGAAAGAGGAATAAGAAAAATTAAAATGCAATTTATGGATGAACTTGATCATTATATTGAAAAAAAAACAGTTTTTTTTATGAATTTATATTACACAATACTGTTATTGCTGAAAATTAAGCGCTGTAAAAGAATTTCATTATGATTGTATAAATTAAACAAATTAATGATCGCCGATCGCAGTTAGCGGTTTTTTACGATCGTAAAATCGCGATATTTAACCAAAAAAAAAAATGATAGGCGATTCGACGACTCGTAAAAATTGAAACGATGAAAAAGAAAGAGAAAAATTAAAATTGAATTAAAAATAATATATATTGGAAGAAAAAAATATATACAATAAATACATCGTCGTAAAAGCTTAGAGATGTTGATTCGGAGAAAGAGAATCGGCTCGGCTTTGTTTTAGAGACGAAGCTTTTATGGTTCGAAAGTAATAAAAGATCATTAAGTTATAAATAAAATTGATGCTTCAAGATGCCGATGATGATGATGATGATGACGAGGACACCTTCTTGAATATAAAGATTTTATATTTTATATTTATACTGTGCGAATTGACTTTTGTTATGTTGTATCAAAGCTAAATTATGCGTTTTGCTTCTTTTTTTTCTCATATATATGTATATATATATATATATATATATATATATATATATATATATATATATATATATATATATATATATATATATATATATATATATATATATGGTATATATATATTTTGAAATCGGATGTCAGATGTTTATCAAACATTTATATTTAAAATAAAGTCATTATAATGTTGAAATAATAAATGTCTTTAATGACATTAAAATGCGGTCGAAAATTATAAATATTTTAAATAAAGTCGCATTTTGAACAAAAATAAATGTTAATTTTAAACGAGTCCGTTCTAAAATAAAATAAAATAAAATGTATTATATTTAAAAAGTAAATAAGATCAGACAGAGGTGTGAATTTATCGCGTGTTTTGTCGGTAAAAATTCGTTTTTTATACACAAAATCTAAGGTGAAGTAGGCAGCTATTGACCTCATCCTTGTAACATTAACCGAAGTCGATCCGTATTGAAAATATATTCAAATAATAATAATATAAAATAAAACATAGAAAAAGAAGCGCTTCTCAAAACAAATTAATTCCAGTCTAACGCTTATTTTGACGGTATAAAATTCGCATTTTTGAAAAACTTTAAATAAATTATATACAGCTTTAAATAATTTAAAAAAAAAAGTGGAAAAGCGCGAGGACGGAGCTCGTCTGGACGCCGCTTTATAATTTCGCAAAAGAATAGTTTGCATATATATTATATATGTATTCATGTTTTATTGTCACCGTTTATATCAATAAATGATTCGATATATATATATATATATATATATATATATATATATATATATATATATTTCAACAGAACATTTTAGCTGATTTAGATACGTTTTTACCTTTGCTAACTTGTGTATATTTTTATTTATTATGAACGATTTTGTATTTTTCACAAAGCGACGATTAGTAAACGATTGTAAATATTCGTCATAAATTAGCGAATGGTATAAATTAGAATATTTTACGAGCGAGATTTTATATAAACGTTTCATTTTTTCACTTTTATAAAATAATACTTATGTTATGATACATTTTTAGACGTATTAATTATATTAATTTTATACTAAAAAAAAAATTACGATTCTCTCAAAAATATACTTGAAAACTAATTCACTATTTTATTATGATTAAAGACACACATATATTATATAAAGAAAAATTCAAATATATTATATATTTTTTTTTAATAATCGATATTCGTATAATGATTGCGAAATTCACGATTTTAATCTATAAATTAAAACTCAAAATCTGAAAAGATTGTGGATTTCAATGGAAAAATATTTAAAAAAAAAAATGCATTGATGTGTCAAATCTTTACATTTAAATATACACCTGAATGAATAAAGCGTTAATTATATTATATATTATTATTTCTTTTTTTCTGAATAAATGAAATTATAATAAAAATATTTTATTGTATTTATTATATGCAATTTATAGATGGATATTGAATGAATCATTTTTCTCTTTCGGAACAAAAATGTATGCATTTACAAGGTCTTCCGTCTGCGAGAGAGGAAAAAATTATCGAGAGATCTCAAATTTTTTGACAAATTTTATTGCGTCAATAAAATTCGCTCGTTCGTGCAAAAAAAAAGACGCGTAAAATTTATTACAACCGAGGAGAGCATAAATGAACGCGAAGAAGCATAAAGGAGATCGTTTTCATTTATCATATCGAAAGATACAGAATAAATAGTGCATTGCGATGTACGAACAGAAAAAAGATCTTGAAAAGAAAAAAAAAGATCTCGGGAAGAAACAAAAAAAGATCTTGAAAAGAAAGAAAAAAAGATGATGCAAATGCATAAATTCGAGCGTATCGATCCGGTTGGATCTTTTAAAACCGATTTCGGGAAAGAAAAAAAAGGGAAGATCGTCAAAATGCGAACATTAGGAAAACCCGTTGAAATTTATAATGCCAATAAAAGTTCACAGCTTTGTAAAATCCGTCCATTTGTAAACGTTGGCGGATCGTCCCTTCCGCCCTGTTTTTTCTCGCTTTTCCTACGCTTTTTCTTTTCGATTCTATATATATATATTTATATATATATATATATATATATATATATATATAATATATATATATATATATATATATATATATATATATATATATATATATATATAAAGAAAACAAAAGAAATGAACGAGAATCTTCACGACGATTTCTAAGGTTCCACTTTTCGTGCCCGAAAGAAAAAAACATTGTCGAACGAGAGAAGAGTGTGAGTAGAACGAGAAAAGAAAAGCAAAAGAATAGAACTATGTAATGGACTAATTTATTTTTTCTTCTTATTTTGTATAATTTATATATCCGAATAATAATGATAAAATATACATCATATTTTTAGTATTTCATAGATTACTAAAATGCTTGTCTTTTTTGAAAAATTGATTAATATCATATTTATTCATAAAGAACGCCATTTTATAGTATTGAATATTAATTAAAAAAAAAAGTATATATAAATTAAGTAAACTTTCTGTTTCATAAAGAAAGATTAAGATTTTTGAATCCAAATATTTATTAATATTATTTTTCTAAAATTGCATACATTTTTTAAAAAATAATACAGCTATATTACGCAAATTTTTAATTTTGATATATTGTAGAATATTAGAAAAAATTTGGACATGTTACGGATCAACAAAGATATGTAACATTGAACTGAGCAATCGCGAGCATCTTTCACTTTTTTATATATATATATAATATATTTATATATCATTGAACATTAATAAAACAAATAATAAATCACAACAAAAATTCACAACACAGGAAGAACACATTTAAAATATTTTCATATCGCTCGTCAGCATCGGACAAATTGATTTTTATTTTTTGCCGCCAAATTCCACAACTATTTCATTACTATTTTACAATATATATATATATATATATATATATATATATATATATATATATATATATATATATATTATAATATGAATTTAACCTTTCGCTTTCGTTACGATCATTTTTTTTTCATTTCGTATACATAATCGTTATTTACACTTCGCCGGCAATAAATTATAATCCGATGGAGATCATTACTAGATTAGCATTATATGTGATTTTCGCTAGCTATTATCGGCAATTTAATAGTAATTTCGTCCGTTAAATTCGAAGGTTAATCGTCAATTTTTTTTCTTATTATTGACGATATATAAACGGTGACGTATGAAGCATTTTGTGCACATTATTTTTAATGTAATCATAATATATATATATATATATATATATATATATATATATATATATATATATATATATATATATATATATATATATATATATATATATATATATATATATATATATATAAATTAATATGTATAAAGGAAGCAACTTTTCGAAAAGTCGACCGTATTTCATGCGTTTTATTTTATTTATGCGAAATATTTTCACATTATTATACTTTATAATATCGCGTGCAATATATATATATATATATATATATATATATATATATATATATATATATATTCTTTTTCTTGATACGCTTTATTATCGAAATCCGCATTTTTAACTAAAACAAACTGTCACAATAATATATACAAAATATACAGCGCGGATTGAAAAAACGAGTCTAGATTACGGCATACATAATAGATTATATTTTTTGAGAACGCATCTAATATTTTTATAAGTAGTTCCTTGTTTATTCTTATATCTTAGTTTAAATTTAGAAATTTTATTTTTATTTTAAAAATTTCGAATTTTCATGTTTAAAATATTGCATTAATCATATATAATTCGTTAAACGCTTGAAAAATATGTCGTCAATTATCATATATATCATTTAATATGAAAAAAAAAAATTAAACCTAGGTGTGTCGCGGAATTTGCGACTTTTGCGAAAACACGCTAATAAATAAGTTAAAAATCCTTGAATTAATATAATTGTAAAAATCGAATGCAATTATCAATTATTATTTGATATTATTGTATAAAACCATAATGTAAATATATATACTATATATATATATATATATATATATATATATATATATATATATATATATATATATATATATGTATGTATATATATTTAATATAGAAATATCCGTATATTTTCTACATCCTGTATATATAAGTACATATAATACATTAAAAAAATTCTGCATTAAAAATGTCAAAATTCCGAAGTCGTATTTTAAGAGATTCCCGACTTTTTTAAACGCGTCGTACGCATTCGTTATTGTTATTATGTACTTGATCCTTTTTATTTTCTTTTTTTTTTCACTCTTCTCTCAATTTTCACTTGTGTCCAAAGGTTTTCGGTCGTGCATCCCACGTCTTGTGCCAAAAAAAAAATGTCTCCTTTGTTATTTTAAAAAGGCTTCTAAAGTGTTAAAATGATAAATTGAACATTAAAATTTTAACCGCAAATTACATCGGTCCCGGATGCTAATTTTATTCGAAGCAAAATTCGTCGCACTTTTTAGCAAATATCTTTTTTCCTTTTATTTTTTCTTTACTTATATTTACATACAAATATATATATAAATTCATATTTAATATATATATATATATATATATATATATATATATATATATATATATATATATAATGATAACATAATTGTTAATTTATAATACTAATACAAATATATTACTTATTTTTATTGTCATATTTTTTAACGTTTAATCATTGATTGTGATGTTTTCATTTTAATCTTAGTTTCATATTTTTAAAAATTATCTATAAAAATTGATATTTATAAAATCTCTCAAAATTTACAAAATTCTATCTAATATTATGAGTAAATTTTATTATATAAAAATATCATTAATAATTTTAATAATTGGAGGATTTTAATTAAAGTAAGTTATAATTTAATCGCTGATATAAATTATGAAATATAAATAAAATGACGAAGATAAAAAAAATATATCTCTAAAAATATTTTTTTTTCAAAAATAGGACAAAGAAATAAATTTTAAGAAACACAATTTAAAGTCCTTAGAACTGTTAAAATGATGATGATTCTAGATTTAATGTGCCTAAAATTTTTATTATTTGATTTAATAAATTTCTAGGAAGTAATTTCTAAAATAGAAAAAAAATTCTTTAGTTTTTTTTTAATTAATTTAAAATTAATTTTACTTTATAAAATAAAAGTTTGTTTTAAAAAAGAGGTTTAATATTTTTTTATATAAAAAAATACATGCAATATAATCAATTAAAGAACGACTGCGTTATGCGCGATCGACAAGATATATCAAGAGTCTTTATGGACGATATTCGGCGACAGAACGGGATTCTTCCTCGGATATTTTTATCCCCCGTTAAAAACTCATTGAATTACACGTAAATATATAATGTAACTAACAAACACAAAAGACGGGACATAATGTAATTTATTGAATGATTTAAAATGAGTTAAAGATGCATAATTGGCCGTTTCGCAGCGCGAGAAAGAAAATTGAGCACGCATTCGACTCTCATTCCCGGCAAGAATGCTAAATATCGACGGGATAAATTAACAAAAAAATATACCCAAAAAAAAAAAAAAAATTCGAGAGGATGTACGAAAAGAAAAACGAATAATGAAAGGTTGTAAGCGCCGTGTTCGCATAAAAGAACACGTTTTATGTTAAGAGGAAGGAAATAAAATTGATACGATGGTGAAATGCCGCGAGGACAACAATACGAGACTCGATGTTAAAGGCGATAACGAAAAATAATAATATTTTCAATTAAAAAGTATGTAAACGCCATATAGACACGAGAGAATCGTGTTTAAAACGGCGTTTCTCAATCGTTTACGGATAAAATATCATTTTGTTTAAAATTCATAATGTCACAGTTTTGTTGAAAATCGTTTCTAATTTTTTTTTATAGTGTTAAATAAGAATTGATCTATTTATAGAAAAAAAAATCGTTATAAATTGATATTTAATATTTATTTATACGATATATATTTTGAGTTGTGATAGTATTTATGTCGAAAAAATATTGATGACGGCGGCGGCGTACGTTATCCGCGTTTTTACATTTTACACGCGCGACTAAGAAAAATTGAATAATTATTTTTTATATATATATATGATTTCTTGAAATTTCATATTTCTTTTAAATTTTTCTCTATCATTGTCAATTTAATTTAATTATATTTAATTATCAAATTTATAGAACTTTCATATGTTTTTACATTTTTTATATGATTTAATTTTTTTTTTAATTTCTTCTAAGTCTATTTAGCAATTGATACTATAATACTATAAAAAGATGTTTAAAAAAAATTAAAGATGTAACATCGATTCTTATACAAAATATAAAGCAAAAGTAATAAAAATTATTATTTAATATTTGAAAATTTGTTTAAACACCACTGCCTATGATGAACGTATTTTCTATTATAACAAATATGTATATATATTATTAATTATTAGGCAATTATGATAATAGATTTTTTTTTATTAATAATATAATAAAATAAGAAATATTGATCAAAATTACGAGTCTTACGAAAGTTGAATACGTAAATTTATACATTTATATATATATATATATATATATATATATATATATATATATATATATATATATATATATATATATATATACATATAAGAAATAAACAAAAATGAAAGGAATCAGTGAAAAGTATGCGGTCCGACTTGAGCCCGACATTTATTGAGGTCTCCTGAGCGACCTTGTCGGGTCGTCGGTCGGTCTTTGCCCGACCCGAAATTCCTACGATGCTGATCCTCGTCTTCGGTCAAGAAGAAGAAGAAGACGACGACGACAAAGATGATGACGACGATCACACAAAAGGAGTCAAAAAAGAAGCGAACGGTAATCGTTATTCCGGCTTACGTAAAGCTTTTTCAGACGATGTTTGCTTTTTTTTTTTTTTTTTTTTAATAAATTAAATAAAAAGAAGGGTGCTCGCGGGGTCTAAAATTTGTTTTGATTTATGAATGTGACGGTGTGAGGTCTTCGGCTTCGAATGCGTAATGAAAATGCGGGAGACGTCGACGTTATGAATTGTTTGTTTATTTTGCGCGTTGCGTGCAAATTGGTTGTGATGAATGTTGGCGCCTGGAAACAAGTGAGAAAACGCCTCACACGATAATAATAAAGCTTTGTGTGTGTGTTTATGGTAAAAGCATATCTCAATTACAATATTTAATTAATATTATATTATTTTTATTATGATACGTTCGATGGTTTAATATAGTGATACTTAATTATTTTTTTTTCCTATTAAATCAATTTGGTTCTGGTATAATTTAAGTAGTTCAATGATTTAGTATGGAAGTAAAAAATCAAATATTCATAGTCTAAGTATTAAATTAACATTATCACAATAATAATTGATAATAATTTAAATATCAACAAGTATTTTCAGCTTATAATATATAGAAAAAATCGAATATTTATTATGTCATATTATATTTCGATGATCAGCATATATAAAAGTCAATCTAATGATATATAATATAATGAAATTTTTGATCTAAAAAAAGTATTGAAATATCGCTGATTTAATTAATTTTTATTTAGCGTATATATTAACTGAATATTGCATATAATATATAATATATTGCAATTCTTCAGCATGAATAATGTCACAACTCAAAATCTTTTTATTTAACACCTCTTCACAAAACACCCACTCGTATTAAAACGGTTGAATATTGCTGAAAATAAATCATTTTAATTTTATATAACTAAATTTATATAAATCAACATATATTTTTTTTAATATTATATATATATATATATATATATATATATATATATATATATATATATATATATATGTATATATATATATGTTACACACAATATATGATAATACTATTCGAAGGTGTCAATTGGTCTAAATTGAGCGACAAATAATAAATAATTCATAGACAATAATAAAATCATCTGTATCATTGGCGTCATTTCAGATATCGAACCCAAGAACGCGTGTTTAGTAATTTAATACTTGTAGCACGAGCCAACTGTCCTCATTGTGTCAACTGAGACTGCTTTTCTTTATTATTTTTTTTTTTGTCTTCACTTTTAACATACAAAAACTTATGATAATAAATAACATCATCCTTCACATTATTCTGTGTTATTCTGTCGTATCGTTTTTTTTTGTTTCTGTTTTTAATTATTTTTTTTTATATTTATATTATTATTTTATTTGTCTTTCGTGTCTTCCTCGATTTCGATTCTTTAAGGTTGATTCGATAACGAACATGTTCATTTTTTTTAATCCTTCAAATGAAAATATGTGATACACACACACACACACACACACATATATATATATATATATATATATATATATATATATATATATATATATATATATATATATTTGGTATATCATATATATTTTGTAACGTTTACGTGTTTATAGTATGTTTAATTAGCATTATTGATGTAAATTATTATTTAAGTATTATATTTATTTATTTTTACTAGAAGATATTATATTTTTAATACAGATTAATTTTTATGTAATAAAGAACGAATAGAAATTAATTTACTCTAAAATAATTATAATTTTAATAATTAACTTTGTGCTTAAAATTTTTTTTTATATATCCAGTTTTTATATAATAGATATTTTTAAAAATTCATATGATATTCAATAATATTTAAGCATTAAGTTAAAAATTATTATTATGAACAAAATCGTCATTCTCTTTGAAAAGTAAATTATTTTATTACCATTAAAATGGATTGAAATATTTCCAATTTTGAAAAAAATATATATATATTAACGTTCGAATACAACTGTTTAATAATGCATTTTCTATTTATTATTAAATTTATTATGATGCGACTTATATGGTTATTTTTTAATTAAGTTGTTATGAAATGCAAATATGAATAAAAAGAGCGATTTTACATAATAATAGTAATATGAAAAAAAATGCGGAAAACATATTTAGATTGCGATAAATATATTGCGCAAATATTTAAATGATGTAACGCAATGAATTTCAATATTACCTTGTAAACACTTTTAATAGAAAGATATTTAATACGTAATTATCGTCAATATTAACAGTAATAAAGAAACATTTTTATTTTCACTTCGGAATATTTTTATTTTTTAATATTTTAAAAATATGGAAATTTTGTCTATTAATATTAATTATATATATATATATATATATATATATATATGTATTATTATAATGCGTTTATTTTAGTTTTTATAAATAAATAAATCTCATTAAATTAAATATTAATCTTTAACGATTGAAAAATAATAATCTACGATTTTTTTTTATATTTGAAAAAATCCAGATTTTTTTTGCATCGCAGTGCGCGAATGTCACATAATAGGTCGACTTATATTATATTAAAATATTTAACACTTTTTTTTGACGCCATTCGAAATTTATTTGATTGAGCAATAAATATAAATTACGCTTAATTTTTTAACATAAGGAACACGCGACATTGTTAAAGAAATACAAATAATTAATTAATATTCAAATTGACATTCTTCACGAAGGTTACGCATGTATATTATTATTATATTATAGTATAATATTTTTATTTATATACATATATAAATATACATATACCATATATATATTTTTTCATTTAAAAATTACAGTAGGCAAAAAAAATATGAGATTTCATAATAAATAGATTAAATTACATATTTATGAGGTACATTTATTTTTTTTAATATATTTTTCGATGAATTTAAAAATGTATATATATATATATATATATATATATATATATATTATAAAACCAAGATCACCGAAATGTCACAAACAGGCAACGTCGTCGTTTCCGAAAGTCATTACGAGATCTACGTAGTTGATGTGAAAAATAATTTAGTAAACATGAAAAAAAATACGTGAAAATTATGCGAAAATTCAAGATTAGATTCTGTTATATTTTCGAGAAAAAAAATATATATATAATAATTTATGAAATGTAAATCTTGAACTCTTCTGATAGCTGATAACCGTTAGAAAATGATGCTAGATTTTTTGTATGGATTATTTTGTATATTATTAAAGAAAAATATTTTTATTTGATTGATTATATTAAAAAAAAAGTGTTCGCTAAATTGATTATTAATGTTCCAGATAATGAACAATATGTATAAATTTAGCATCTCTTTGAACCTAGTTTTCCTTTTACATCATTTTTTTTACAAGTAGATCAATAAAAAGCTACAATGATAAAATATAAAAATTTATTAAATAATATTATATATTAAAAATACGTGATAATAGATTATGAAATTTGATTATTGAAAAATGAAAATATATTATTTTTATCATAAAATATAGTGTTACAGCGATATATATGAATATGTATGATAAATTTACAGAATTTTATCATTCATGTAAACAAGTTTAAAGTGCTGTCAATATAATTTTTCGATTATAGCAGAAATTGCTATGAAATATAGCTCAATTCAATACGATTTATTAAAACAATAAAACGATCGTTTCAAAGAATGCATTCGTGAAAATTATTCGATAACGTGTAAATTTTTTACAATTTTTTTTTCTTACATTTCGATCGTAAAAGGTTAATACGACGTTGACCGGTCAACTTTAATACACTATACGACATAATGGCGTAAAAATGACCGAGGTCGCGGTTAAATTGAAAGAAAAAAAAATATTAAATACAATTATTATTGTTGTATATTTCGACGAATTCTTTAAAAATTTCTATGAAGATCTGTTAGAGAATTTTGAATAATTAAAAATAAGAAAAAAAGTTAGACCATTTTAAGATTGACGACGACTTGTAAATGTGACGTTAATCGTCACATAAAAAGTGTATTAACGAGATTGTAATTTGAAAATTTTTATTACATCGTTATTATTGTATGTAATATGCGAGTATTTGCTGAAAATTAATTCGAAGCGAGTTTTCGCGTGTTTTATATATTGGAAAAATTGTCGGATCTCATATTTATAACATTCTGACATAAAAGTAATTATATATATTCATAGCGATACAGTTCAATTTATTTCATTTTTATTGCATATAATTATCTACATTATTTATAATCATATAAATATGAATCTTTATTTTTTCTAATTCCACAGTACTGATTTATTTATATTTTTAATAAACATATATATAGTTTTTTTATGAAAAAAATTGATATACATATTTTTTGTCATAATAATAAAATAAATTGACATTATATTAAAAATGACATTTTTATAGTAATAATAGAACCTATAAATTATATCGTTTTTGATGCTTTTGAACATGCATTTGATTACAAACAACGTATAAAATATAAAGTAGAATATATATTATAGTTATTTTTTTTTATAAAAAATCACAATAAACCTGAAATTTTAAAATAGTATAAATTAATAATACATCAAATTTAAAAATTGTCTTTAACAAATATAATTAAAATTATGGTATCGACAAGTAATATAGTATAAAGTTACTTTTCTATCTTTAAGAAGAAAATTGTAAAATTTTACATGCAAAAGTATTGCAAAAAATTATAATGTATATTTTGTGAATAATGTATATTTTGAGTTGTAAAAAATCATTGTGTATTGAAATGTAATAATAAAATAGTATTTGACGAAACAAATTATGACGACGTTCGGCGCTTATAATATCAAAAAAAAATATATATATAATAAAATATAATTTTTGTTCAATTTAAAAACAACAAATTAATAAATAAATATATTTTTTGATATTAATTATTTTTATAAGGTCGCGTCTTAAGCATTATAATCAACCTTCAAAAAATTTTATCGTATGATTTGATAGTCGTATACGTTTTAAACGAACGTTCGTATAATTTCACCACAAAATAACGAGAATCGTCGTATTTTCATTACAACAATTATACACACATATATGTATATAATTCAATCGAATTGTAAACAAAAAAATAAATAAACATGATTTATAATCTGTATAATTATATGCTATATATATATATATATATTTTTTTTTTTTTTCAATATTGCGACACGAGAAATTTGCAATCTCGATCGATCCGCGTTGACGTTTACGACGTCGTAGAAAATGAGAATGCGTCTTATCTGAGAGATAAATCCTTGCACGGGGAATGTCAATGCTGTGAATATTTTTTTCTCTCACTCGTGAAAAATGTATAAAAAATGACACATTTTCTATTAAATCTCGTCGATAAAAGTGTCGTCAAATCCCAAACTTAAGGTCGTCGTCGTACGATTGACTTATCTGTCGGATATGTTAATCGTATCGCGGGGAAACGACCTCTTATTTTATTGTGCATCTGCGATTGATCGATTGTCGTCTTGAAATATTTTTGAGATGCGATGATATTTGTGAAAAGAAAAATATTCAACGGAATCGGTGGTAATGCGCATGATTATATTCGAATAATAAGAAGCGCTGTCGCCTATGTATAACAGTCATAAAACGAATTAATGGCTTGCCTTTTGAATTGTATCAAATTTGTTGTAAATATGTTAATTTTATAATAATAATTATAATTATAAATTAGAAATAAATATCTAATATAAATTAATAAAATGATTTAGTTTTTAGAAACAGAAAAAAAACGGTTTTATGTTGTACTAATTCGACTTTACATATATTTAAATATAAAGAAATAATACTAGTATGTGACGTAAAAATGAAAATCCAATTCGAAATCTAATCCGATTACAAATTTCTAAATTTTTATGATGAAAATTCTTCAAAATAAAAATTTATCTATAGCTTCATAAATTTGTTAACAGAAAAAAATATAGGTTTTAAAAATAATAAAATTGTTAATCATGTCAAACTTTTTCTATGATAATGTTTTACTATTTTGTTTTGATTTTTGATAAATTATTTATGATTTTAATAGATTTAAGCCTCTTTTATGCTTCACAAAACTCAATGTTAACCATCAGAAAATAATTTTATACAATATTGCTAATTAATAATTTTGACGAATATAACAAATAAATGGTAAGAATTTTTTTATCTTGATTTTCAGATATATAAATCGTAAAATTTATACTCTCAATTTTCAATTATTCTAATATTCTCCTTTGACAAAAATATTCATAGTATTAATTACAAAAAAAAAATATAAAACTAAAAATAAAATTATTGTAAAACAAAAATATTCATAACACAATGTAATATTGTGGGTTATTGACTCTTAATCTGTGGTTCAAATCCTTGATCCGTTAACGTAAACCTTGATAGAAACGTTCGTATGTAAAATTTCACATTGAAAAAGTATTATAACAGATTATAGCTTTTTTTTTTCTTCTTTCAGATATATTCATATCGTGAAAATTAAAATGGAGAAAAATTTTCACATTTCAACCCGCAAAAGGTTATCAACACCGAACTCTGTCGTAAAAACCGCCTCTTTTATAATACGGCGAAAAAATTTTTTTTTTATTATTATTTATATATTCGCTGAAAATATAACCGAGAGTGAAAAAAAAGGCGATTCATCGGTCGGGAAATAAAAGTTTTCGAGATTAATTGAGAACGCTGACGGAGCATATGAAGTGTGCGAGAGCTTTTTTTTTTAATATGTCAAAGCTTTTTAAACGCCGGACGATGAATAACCGGGATTTTGTCGACGCTGACGTGCGATTTGTTAAACCAAAAAATTAAAAAAAAAAAAATAAAATTGAGAGACAAGGGAAATTCCCCTAAAATTGAGATCGAATCCTGCTAAGGACAATTAGCGGTCTGGAACAATGTGTAATATATTATATTTTTAATACGAAAGTCTAATCGTGCGGTTGAAAAATCGTGATCGTATCGATTTAATCATCTTTATATTTTTTTTTTGCATAGGTCAAAGGTTATTAAATCAACACGTTTAGAAAATATATATGTATATACAATTCTTTAGAATAAAATAAAATTTAAAAATGGAGCTTTAAGATAATTATTTTTCCTCAAACGCTCAAAAAACTAATTACAGATATAAAATAATAAAATCAAACTCTTATAAAAATTTGATATAATTATTTAAATTATGTTTAATATTGATAATTGTATCGAATTTAAGACGTTAGCTTAAATGAAGTTTAATTCATATCGAGGGAGTAAAATTTAGAGCACTGAACTCTTGAAAAAATCGTAAAAATTTTTACTCGCATATGTCACGCGAGGTATTTTAAAACATGAATTTTTATGAGATCCGATCGGCTTAATGTATTATTGTTAACCGTAAAACAAAAAGAAATAAAAAAAGAAAATAAGAAATCGTAGTTATTAACTATTCGGAAAGACGATTTTCTTAGAAAGGCTTTTAATCCTGCGAAGGACACCGAAAACTTTTCGTGCGAATTTCGATGCATATTTCATTCATTTTTTTCTTCTGTTCGCACTTCTCTTTATTTACAAGTGTCCAAGAGCAACAAAAAAAAAGAAGAAGAAGAAAATACCAAAAAAAAGAAGGAAAAAAAAGATTCGAAAAACGAAGAAAAAAAGGCGGCTTTCGAAAGGGAAAACTTTACGAAAGTAAACGTGCAAAATTTATGAAGGCTTCGTCGACAACATAAGGGATTAAGTGTATATATAGTATATATATATATATATATATATATATATATATATATATATATATTTATATCGATTACGCGATAAAATGAAACGCTCGTTGAGTAATAAATAAGTCGTCGAGACGAGTCGGCCGTGTTTTTGGAACGTCTTCAGCACGATCAAGGCTACGGTCACAGTGGAAACGAATCGATAAATCGATCATCGCGATAATTCGTCATAGAAAGAACTCACTCATTTTCAAATGGTTTATTTTTATATGGACAATTTGAAAATAGAAAAAAAATATATTAATTTACATAGTTTGATGTATGAAATATATATATATAAATGATTTATATATGTATTATTTAAATGAACTCATTTTGATTGCGGTCAAAAACAGACGCGGTTAAAATCACGTATCCAGTTAAAAATACGTGTCGACGTTTTGTGTTCGTTTAAATATCGGTAATTGAAGCCGTATGAAAGAACTTTAATTGTGTTATTTCGATTTTATTGAAAACGTGATTTGTTCGCGATGATTAGATAAACGTTCTACACAATTGTTAAAATGTTATCGATAATTGTGCGAATTTAGCAATAATGAAAATTGGTAGTTGTTAGGATTTAAAAATATCTAATATATTTAACTAATATATCAATTGATTTAATTAAAAATAATATTAAAATTTTTTACGATACGCCACTGATGTATATAATTAAAATAAGACATTTTCAAGTGTTGTTCGTAATGCATGTTTATATCGTGGCATCGTTTCAAATATTTGATAAACATTAAAGTGTATCTCGTATAAGGCATAAAGTCTTATAAAAGCAGCCGAGAGACGGAATTTAATTAAACACCGAATTCGTCGACCGCGAAAGCCGGAATCCGTTTAAGATATGATAATTCCGGCGTTGAAATATTTGCAAATATATATTTATATATATTTTTGCGTTCATCTCATCAGATTAGATATATGGTAATCGTTTTAAATTTAAACAGACTCCAGATATAAACGGAAAAGAATAAAAAAAAATAATAAAAAAAACGTAACGCGGCACAAACAAACATACCGACGATAATTGGTGAACTCGTTGAATTCGCTTCTGGAAATGGAAATGATGAAAAGAATGCGCACAAATCAATGTCGAATTTCGCATACATTTCGAGACTTCGTCGAAAGAATGTATGCGAGAATATATATATATATATATATATATATATATATGTGTGTGTGTATAAAATATATGGATTTTAATGTATATATATATTTTTTTTCAATATAATATAATAAAAAAGGTGTGAACAGAAATGATGTGTTCAATTCGCGTTATTTTTATTACCATTGTGCTGTCGTGTTTTATTAAAAAAAAATATTCTTCGAATAATTAAAATTTTAGATTTTTTATCGAATTATTATTTCTGGAATCGTCGGTTCTATGTTTATTTAACATTTAATATTTTTTATTCATAATATTACAAAAAAAAAAAAAATTCAAATTGTTACTTTTATTTTTGAAAGACATTCGTATGACATATTATTTAAAGTGTAGAATTAATGACGTAAATATATAAAAAAATTAAATATCTATAAAATATGGCGCCGTTAATTTTAATAATTATTCGAACATAATAAATTAATCATGATTATTATTTTTTTCAATTGTGAATAAAATAATGAAAAGATATTTTAGCGCTATTATTAATCAAAATATTTCACACAAAATCGCAAGTAGTTGACGAAATTCATTATATAAATTGATTCTTGAAAATATTTTAAATTCTGAAACAGTTTTAACAGGATATAATTTTCTAAGAAATCGCCTATTTATGTGTTTTTTTAAAATATTTAATCTTCTTCGTGGAAATGAGTTTTGGTTTAAATATATAAAAAATAAATTTATTCATATGATAATAAATATTAAATTTTCATTATTTAAAACGATAATTGAACATTATATATATATAATGACTTTAGAATGAATTATGCGGTTTATTAGTTTGATTGCGGTTCAATAAGTTCCGGATTCAAATCCTTAATTGTTACAACTATTATATATTTAAAAATTATTTTTATATTTATATTTCAGTCACTGGATTTTCTTTAAAATTTCACATTTAATTCTAGATTAACATTTTAAATCTAGTATGAATTTTATTTTCTATTTATAAATCATTCAGTTGGATATAAATATATATATATAAGTGTGAAATAATTAATTTATCGTATTTTTAGATTATTTATCGGTACGCCATTTTTATTTTTAGCACATCTGAGTTGAACTTCTTCCAGTTCCAAAGATGATAATCTGATTGATTAATGATTCTTTTCACTGTTCATGGTTCGCCGCCCATATTACGTCCCCATTGTCCCTTGCGTGTTAAAGAAAATAATATATATATATATATATATATATATATATATATATATATATATATATATATATATATATATATATAAATAAAGAGAAATCTTCCCCATAATGTCAACTAAGGTGAAGAAAAAAAAAATACAATGCTTAATAGTGTAGTAGAATATATATATATATATATATATATATATATATATATATATATATAATAAACGGCAGATTCATTATTTTTGACGGGCATTAAAAATATTTGGAGCGAAGTGCATTGCGTGAAAATGTCAAGGATTCATTTAGACTAAATGTCAAATTTTTTGGCGAACTTGACGCCGGATAAAAATCGAAAATTTTTGCATTTTTTCGATATTAGTCGCGTTAAAATTATACTTTCAAATATGTACAATTCATTTGACGTATATATTTAAAATGATATATGCACACCAGAACTAAATACATAAGTAAATTTTTATTTTATTTTTTTTACATATATATTATATATGTGTGTGTGTATGTAAAAGTCATAATATTATAATATAATATATGATGGTTGAGGTTTATAGATTTTATACGAGCGCGTTCACAAAAATTAATTTATTTTTAAATGCGATTATAAATCTTGGATGTTTTTGTGTGAAAAATCAACTTTGATATGAATAAAGCAATAAAATCGATATTTATAAATATATATTTAAGAATCTTAATTATTATGCACAATCAATGATAATAAAATTATTATGATGAGAAGGAAAGATTTATCAGAATATTAGACCAGGAGTAGTCAACATGTGGCACATTATAATCTAGAGATAATAGATAAAAAATATTTCTTTTTTTTTAAAGAAAATCTTCAAAATATATAATTAACTTAAAAATTTGAATTTAATGTCAAAGAAAATGGTGAATGAAAAGTAAAATTTTAGTCATCCTTTATGTTTTTATACGTTGTGGAATTATTTTTGTTTTAGTGCGATATTTAAAATATTTATTGGAAGACCTTTAGATGTTGAAATAACTCTAGATCTTGTCTTAACAGATCGGTAAAGTCGGAAGAAGTGTCTGATATATCTGATTATAATCAAGACGTTCATTCCGCAGATTCTCAAAATATGCGATAAATTATGAATACTATATATAATTTATTTTTTTTTATTTATTGCGTATAATTTGACAGTTGAACGATTTTGAAAATACGCAATATGTGTTTACGTTTTTGTATTATATTTTAAGTGATTTGCGATTAATATTTTATATTACGAGACGAAAAGTATAAACAGTGCGTTTATTTCATTCAATCGCTTCCTTAATGCGAATTTTTTTTTTGTTTACCAATAAATACGATTTTTAAACGTTCGTAAAAATATTTCCTCATTGTTAAAATCGAGAGATACTCGCGAAATCGAGACCGAGAATATATATACAGGAAATATTAAAAATTTATATATCGTAAAAAACATATATGAAAATTCACAATAATAGTGGATGATGCGATGAATTCACATTATATTTGTGATATAAGTCAACCTTCGAATATTTCAATCGAGATATAAAAACGTTAAAGCGAAATCATAACGAGACATGTTCGATGCCGATGACTCTGTAAAATTTCAACAACGGAATCCTTCAAAAAAAAAAAAAAAACAGAAAAATAAATAAATAAAGATCGACTTATTCGGTCAAAAACGTTCATTTCGCGGAATGACGCGACGTTGAAATCAAAAAAAAAAAACAAAAAAAAGCGAGCTCTACAAGACGGGACGGGCTGATAACAACGGCATCGGAATGCGCGAAAACAAGAAAATAAACACGTATCGTAACGTCTTATATGCCAGTATAATATGCATGATAATGCGCATATAAGCGTGATAATGTCGTTTTCGATATAAAAGAAGAGAAAATCGGAAATGTGCAACTTCGAATCCGATAATCTGCCACATGTCGAAAGGGCGTATGTACTGAATATTTCGTTACATATTTGTAGATTTTTTTTTTTTTTACGATTTTTTTTACATTAAAAATATCAATAAATATTTCAGATTTTACGTCGTCGAATATTTAGAATTTACTAGTTAAATCTAGAATTAACCCATCTCTGATATATCACAACAACATAAATTATATATTATATAAATGCTCGACATAATTAATTATTTATATATTCATTTTAAGACGTCATCTCTTTTAAAAAGTTAACGATCTAAATGATTAATACAATTTCTACAAATGTTTTTAATTCTTTAATCATTCATATATCATTTAAAGTGCAATCAAAATCATATTCTGTCGTCTTTCATATAAAAAAAATTTAATTTTATATCAGAATCTTTTTCTAGATTATCAAACTTTCTTATCAAAAAAGTAGTTTTCTTCATCGACGATGTGTACAAATATATAGAGAATTTTTTTTTCATACATGGATTCAAAGTCAAATTCTGACATATTTATAATAGAAAATTAGTTATAAATATATATTATAAGAATGTTAGAATATGACTTTGAATCCATCTATAAAAAAAATATTTTCTTGTATATATATTTATATATATATTATTATAACATATCGTTTTAGGAAGAGAATTACTTATATAAAAAATGTTATAACGAAAAGAAAAATAGAAAATTAATTTGTTTTATCGTATTTTTAAAGTACAAATATATTCTAAATCCATACTGATTTTAAAATTATAAACTTAATAAAGATCAAATCTAAACAAAAACTACAACGTTTTCGAAAAGCCGCCACGTTTTCATTAATAATTCAATATCTTTTCCGGGGTTGCGTTTTAACCGACGAATGAAAATATTAAAATTTTCCGGTACGAATGAAAACTTTTGAATCGCAATATCAAAGAGATGATTATAAATCCAAATTACAACAAAAAAAAAATAAAAAAAAAAATAAATAAAAAGTGTATAATTTCAGTTGTTCTCGCGTCGAATATCATCATTCGACTTTTATTATATTGTCTTAAAACGGTATCGTCCGTTTATAAACTGAAATCTTTACGCGTTTCGTAAAATGTCATAAAGATTCAATTTCCCGAAATGTAATAAATATCAATGTTAACGTCGTACATCTAATTTTACTTGTGGTTTTGAAATTCGATATTGCATCCCGAATACAATATATGAACGACACATACAAATATATATTATGTACGAATTCGATGTTAAAAATGAGTCATATTCTATTTGTAATATTGGTCACGAGTCTGAAGATGATATATATATATATATATTTTTTTTTTTGAATTCAAACAATCACGAATATTATTTATTATATGTATATAAAAATTCAATACTAATTATTATTAATTAGTATTATAATTTTTGTCGAAACTAAATTTTCTTCATATACTTGTAGTCGAGTCATTAATTATATGATTAACCTTTATATTGAATCTAAAATGTAATATATATATATATTATACAAATATAATATTAAATAAATTATATACAATTAAGAGTCAATTTTTGCAAAAATTTTTATATTAAAAATATTTTTTTTTATAATTTTTATTGATTATAAAATAGTAATTCATATTTTTTGAATTAATTCAATAGATTTTTATATATAGAAATTATATTTACACGTTTTTAAGGAATTTATCAATATTTTAAAAAAATAGATCAATATATATATAATTTCAGATATTTAAATTTTATATATATATATATCATATTATTCAACTAGAGAATCCTGTTAATACTGATTATGAATCATAATATGAATAATCGTGTAAAATGTGTTCGAGGGGATTTTCTAAATATTTATAATAACACCACGGGGAGAATCCCAGCAGAAAAGACGTCAATATAATTATGATTTTATAACTATCTTCAGATCATTATCGTATTTCTTTTTCGAATCTCTGGTTTCAATGCGAAAAAGTGATTGGGATTTTGACCCGGATTCGAACACTAAAAATAAGACGCTAATGGACCTATAAGTAATTTAGTGCGGTTTTCGCATTATTTTCGGTACTTTATATATATTTATATAGTGATAAATATATGGATGTAAGTCGATATTTATTTAATGATATAAGACAGTCGATTACAGTCAATTTTAATGGTCTTTAATACTTTAAATATCTTTTAATATATTTTGATCGTATGTATATATATTTTTTTAAATATTTTGATATTTTATTATGTTATATTTTTATAATAATAATTTTCAACGGTTTTTAAATGTCATGTTTTTAAACGTATATTTTAGATGAAATATATCTCAGATGACCTAATAATGTACGCTTAGCATAATATAGATTCAAATTTCGATGATATCACTTGAATATTTTCACTATATATAATATTTTACTTTAGTGATTTAATATAATACTTAATATTTAGGTCTATAAAAGGCGTGTAATTTGTAAATGATAAATTTTATATAAAATTTAGTGATATATATATATTTAAATTAAATCAAAATCAAAAATGAAAATGAATTAATTATGTATATATAATATTAAATATGATTTTTATGAAAAAAAAGTCGTCAAAGTTCGCAATATCGATAATGATTTCCTTTTATTTTATAGAATTACCCTTTTTATGGCTTGAGGATGAAGTTTAAAATTTCAGCATCCTTGAGAAGGTCGCAAAAAAAGGAGATTTCTTTTTCTTTTTTTAGCCTTTTCTTTCTTTCTTTCTTTCATTCGTTTTTTTTTGTTGTTGTTGTAAGATTTTTACGTTCGTTTTACGACCTCGGCGAATAAAATATTTCGATACAATTTTATGAAAAGTTTACAGCGTAAAGCAATATTTTCGAAGCTCGCTTATTTGTTACAAATTGAGCAACAAAGTATACCTATATTGATTCTGAATAGTGAAAAAAAAAGTTTTAAACGACCACGTGTGTTACCACTTGTGATACATATAAAATTTTATATTAAAAAACCTTATATAATACTAGTTTTCTTATAATATTATATATATAGAATGAATGATTTTATAAAAAAATATTTATATACATAAAAAAAGAGCTTTTATTATCATAAATACGTACATATGTCGAGAAAAAAGAGGAGCTTTTTTAAGTGTATATTTTCATGTTTATTTTATCGCAGTACGACAGCATGCACTTTAAATTAAGTATAAATTCGGTTAGAATGCTAATTTTAAAATTCGATCGAATTCAAAGAGGTTTCGGAATGTCTTTATAAGACCAAATGTGCTTTTCATGTCCTGGCAAAACCTTTTTTTTTATCCTTCAAATCCATATCATGAGGAAGGTTACGTATTATTACAATACAGATATATATATTAAATATATTTTCGTGTACTAATATAATGACAGAATGCGATTAGATGCGGGTGAAAATTTCTCGGAAAATTTATCGTAAGGATGCTTTATTATTTTGCAGTGAATGCATAATAATAATAATATAGATTATTTTATTGTTATTATATAAGTATATATTATATTTGAATAATGGAAAAAGTCAGATGACAGAGCGATGTAAGAATTTAATAGAATGCGATATTCCGCTGTGAATTCATTATTCGTGACCTTATAGAATAAATTCCTGATTTGACATTTGTCAATAATATGAAAATATTAATAGAAAACATCATTGCTATATAAATGGAAAAAATGTAATATTTTTTTGCGATTATGGAAAAATTATGCATTATTTTATTTGAACACAATAAGAGGAATATTTATCATTTTTATAGTATTATAAATATTTTATTATTTTTCGTTAATGTTTTAAATGATATATAAATATATTTTAAACGACTTATGCTCAAACAATTATTGATCGATTAATTGATTTTTTTTCAATTTTAATTTCCTATAACTTTAGTATAAATATAATAAAGAATATTAGAACTATTATAGTAAATTTTCTTTGCATTTAATTATTTAATTTTATAATACAACAATTCAATTTAACACAATTTTTATTACGTAAAGCTAAAAAACAAAACAATCGAACGCAAGAAATATGAAAGGAAATAAAATTTGACACCTGTCAGTTGTGTGAGATATTTTGCGTTGATAAATATCTCACACAATTGACATAATATAAATAAATAAAAACTAACCTTTCCAGAAATCTTATTTCGATTTCGCTATTTATATATTATAAATTATTTTTATTGTTTATCTTATTTTATTGTACAATATTATATATATACCATATATATATATATATATATATATATATATATATATATATATATATATATATATATATATATATATTAAGCGGGTTGTTTATACCCGCATAAATACGCGAAACGAGGTGAAAGATCCCAGTTTTAAACTTTAACATTTTTATGATTTAATGTATTATCAATTTAATGGGATATAATTAAACGGCGACGATATTCTAAATGGCTTCTGTTCTTCCACATGACCGGTTTTTTTTAATACGAAATAAGGTCTTTTATTTTGGTTTCTTTCGGATGTAACGAAATACCACCTTTTCGATTTGTATTCTTCTTTTTTTTTATTCATCGTATCGTATATACAGAAAAAAAAAATAAAATTAAATATTTAAATGTTTATAAAAGACGAGACTCGGGTTTGAGTAGGTGTTAGGTAATAGGATAAAATACGTTTATTATATTATTATAAAACACCTACGCGCAATGTGTTAACGAAAAAAAAAAATGTCTGAATGGAAGTCTTCAGGATACGGGAAAAATTTAACACTCTTTTTTTATACCTCGTGTCGTATTATATTATATTTAAATATAAATTTCGGTTTAAATGGATGTGTGTGTGTGTGTAATGTATGCAAAAACATATATTGTAATATTTACGGTAATAATTTGTGCGGCCTCATCTTGTTACAGTTTCAAGTACGAAAGTTGTGAATCTTTATCTTGTTTTTCCTTATTTATTTTTTTTTTATTTTTGAAGGTCCTTTGTATGAAACGAGATTTATAAATAACCAAGTTTCTATTTATTTTTAAATTTATTATATAATTATAATGTCAATTCTAAAAATAGTGTGCTATAGAGTTTTTCATAAATTTGAATATTGATTCTAAATTTGTAAAGATTGACTTGTTAACCTATTATTTTTTTTTCTGAAATTTCAGATAATAAATTTTTAGTGAATAATGAATAAATATATGTTAGAAATACTGATTGTATATTAAGTTTCTTTACTATTACAATTTTGATATAAGTTTTATATATTTGGTTACATATTTTGAGTTTTCAATGAAATTGATTAATTAAATCAGATAACATATTTTTACGGAATTATTTTTTTAAATCTACACTAATATATCGACATTATTACATTGAAAAAAATAGAGAAGAAAATATTAAATATAAGATTTGAAAAACTGAATAGGCACGGAATAATAAAACTATAAATTATTGAAAGTTGGGAGTAAATATTAAAATAATCTTTAATAGGTAAATAATGAATTTCATTTAATAATAAATATTCCTGGAAATTTTTCGTGATTAATATGGAAATATTATAATATTTTATAAGACATTAATTTTCAAACAAAAATTTAATTTAAATAAGTGTTTTTTAGTCTATATATATATTTATATTTCTTCTTTTTTTTGTAACAATACTTTAAATAAAAATCGTTTATTATCTTTTAATCATAATAAACATTCTAAATAATAAAAATAAATGTGGAATTTAAAAATAATTACCATTCAACCTTTTAATAATTAGAATGCTGAAATAAGCATTAATTAATCAATGCAGATACTTGAACAATAGAATTACCTTTTTTAGATAGAGTCACGATTCTAGAAAGCGACACAACGACATTATTGCGTGAATAACTATTTATCAAAAAAAAAACACACACACATATACTCACATAAAAATAAATAAACAAACATACAAAAAGAAGGTAAAAGGGAGAGTGTCAAAACGAGATAAAGATAATAATATATCGATTGAGAGGTCAAATTTAACCGTAGGTTTTTGTAAACGACCGAATTCATACAAACGGTTATGTAACCGAAGTGCGAAGATATATATATATATATATATATATATATATACACAAATATTTATTTATATAAAAAATATTAAAATTGTAGAAGAAAAATAGTAGAATTTCCATTTCGTGATATTCGGTAGTGCAATAAATAATTCGATACGAGCGACGATCGTTAATCTTCACTCACAATATATATATATATATATATATATATATATATATATATATATATATATATATATATATATATATATACCTCTATTTAGTCCGTGACTTTTGCCTTTAATAATAATACATTTATCGAAAGGTCACAAAGATTTTTAACCGCATTCTGATCGTTTCGTTTGGAAAATCGACGATAATGCTAAAAGACGTTCAAAGATCGATATAGGAATTATAACATATATATATATATGTATATATATATATATATTATATTATTTCATGATCGATATCTAGATAAGAAAAATGTTGAAAATTTTTGTCGGTTAATTAATGTGCGATAATCGATTTATCGCAATCAGTGATGAGAAACTTTTTATAACGACGTAATGAAAATTTATAAAATATTTTTAAATAAATCAAAAATTGTTTATAATATTTTCATTTTTTTTAATCGCTGGTTTATGAATGAATGTTAAAATTATTTTTTGGACAAAAGTGTGGATTGTTTTTTTTTTGTGAAATTAAAATTAGAATTAATGAATATTTTCGAAATTTATTTAAACATTTAATATTTGGTTTCAAATTGTTTTTTTTTTCAAATATAAAAGTGATTTCCGAAAAGACCTTTTGTTGAGTAGCACTGTTATACAAAATGTAATAATAAATTGGAAACATTATTATATTTTTATATTGAGATATCAGCCGAACATTTTATTTTGAGAAATTTTAGATATATTTTCTTAAATCTAAATAGATATTATATATGATATCATAAAAATATTATATATATTTTTACATATGAGTCCTTAAAATATAAATATATTTCTGGCGATCGAAAATAAAATTCATTCTTATTCAAACATATTTTCAAACGATGAAATTTCACGCCTTTTCAATAGAGAAAATTAAATAAAAATATTTTCTTTTTAACACGCAGACATACATTTATATATATATATATATATATATATATATATATATATAATATTGCATTTCAATGGCGCCTCATTTTTGCACACCTCTCAGTGTTCATTGTGATATATTTTTGCAGGTGAGCTTTTAATTTTGGTATTCGGGCCGCGAGTCTGTAACCATCCGTACACATTCATATATATATATATATATATATATATATATATATAAATGAATATGTGTATGTACATATTTGCGTTTTTAATGCACGTATAAATTGCACTTTTGAGATTAAAATGGCGTCGGTGGCGCCATGTTGTTCCGTTTTCGTGTCGAACTGGGCGTGTGCTAGAAAGTTATTGCCGAGATTAAAGTCGCCAAGGTTCACTTCTCGTTTTTCACTCGTACAAATCGACTATGATGTACAGTCAGTCGTACGACTGGTTAATTTTAATTTTAATTTTATTTTTATTTCTCATTTTCGACACATCAACAACGCTTGCTTACCTGTTGATACGGCTCCACTTGATAATATATATATATATATATATATATATATATATATATATATATATATATATATATATATATATATATATATATATATATATATATATATATATATATATATATATGGTATATATATGTACAGGATGCGTGTTTTTATCTGGCATGTTTTTTTTTATACATTTTTTTTAACTTTGGAGAGACATCTTAAAATTTTAATTAAAATATATTTACATATACATATATAATAGAAATTAATATTTTTATTCAGAAAATTCATCTTTTATAATCATATAAATGATATACTAGAATAAGAGTAAGAAAATTTAAATTGAAATAAGGAATAATTTATATATATTAATTTATTGCAGATGAATATTTGAAAACAGTTTGTTTTATATTTTTATTTTTTTGATAAATCAGTTAATATAGTCTATTATACGAGATACAAAGCATTGATTTAATAGTTTACAAAGTCGAGTCATTAGCTCTACGTTCAATATATCACATCTTCATTTTTTCATTATAATTCAATTGAAACTTAGTTGTTCTAGGTATATTAATACTCATAATTAAATTTCAAATTATAATAATAATGAATATTAACATAATAATATAAAATGTAATTTCAATTAATATAATATAATGTTATAAATTAACATATTTTATATAATATTAATTCAATGTTATAATATATAACATTCTATATAAAAAATGATTCTAATATATTTTTTAATATTTATATGGAAAACATATGATATTTAAAACGCAAATGTCACACTAAAACGCAATAATATTATTTTTTTATTTTATTATATTTCAAGAAACAATTTGCGGTTTTGTGGTAAATCGATTATTCATACAAAACGACGATGCTCTTTTTTTAACAACAATTTAAATACAAAGTTTTCGCAATATTTATATAGAACGGACAAATATATGCAAGGTCGAGTAAATGATTTTATTATTATAATAAAATAAATAAATATTATTTTTATGCTACATTTCAATATATATATATATATATATATATATATATATATATATATATATATATATATATATATATATATAAACACTTCATCAAAAATAAATTATATTATTTTTTTTATACTGCGATAAAAAAAATAATGAGGTTCAATTCTGAAATTAATTATCATAATTTGTACTTATGAATAAATTCTCGTGCAAAAAAAACTGAATACTTAATTAAAAAAATATATATATATATATATATGGTATATGAAGAAAAATCGGGTCCAAACGAGACGGAAAATATTAATTTATCGTCGCGCAAAGAGCGGAAAGGATGCGGAGAAAAAAAAATCGGAAATTTTCCGCGCAACAAGGAAAATTTTCTCACTAATAGGGAAAACATACTCGAGGAACATTTCATGCGCGAGATTTTGTTCGTTTTATTTGCTTTTTTCTTTTCTCGCATGCGAGAAAGATACCCCCATCGTGTATTAAATTACGTAGGGATTAGAAAAAAAAGTCACTTGTGCTGAAAAATCATGATATATGAAAAAAGAGTGAGAAAGAATGAGTGAAAAAAAAAGGTTCGAGAGGCTGTATATAAATAAATAGATGGGAAAAAGGTTTCGACACTAATAAAATAATACGACGTTAATATAATGCTATCCCGTGTAATTTATTTGTTTTCCGATTTTTAATATTACATATAGTATTAATAAGTGGAACCTATGTGTGAAGTTCGTGCATGATAAAAATAATATATTTTTATTTTAAATAATTGAAATATTTTTTTTTACAATAATTTATGGAAAATTTATGATATACGAAATTTTAGTAAATATAATAAATATTTGTATCGTAATTTTTTAACATACATATATATATGTAGAATATGAAAATTGAACACGTAACTAAACGATAATTTAATGCAAACTAGCGTGAAAACTGACATCGATCAAAATGTTCGAAAATATGTTTATATATATATATATATTTTTTTTCCTTATATTTGTTTGTAGTGAAAGAAAAAAAAATAACATGTCCACACATCTATTTTTACGGTTATATGTTATAGGCAATTCGTCAAATGTATTAATTATGCAAATATCGCATCAAAATTATTATTTTGATGCGATTATGCGATGAACGCACGTCAGATTACATGAATAATAAAATGTAATCGAAGAAAAATAAAATATTTTTTTTTATGTATTCGATCAATAATAAATTAATTAATTGCGTTACGGATCTTATGAGTGTAATGCTTATATTCGATATTTATTTATTTATTTATTTTTATATTAACAATTGATGTTTTATATTAAATGATTTGCAAATAATATCGTGAATATTACAATATAAAACATACACGATGAAAAATATGCTGTGCGTTAGATCAGGGATCGACAAATTGTGGTTTTCAAATCGTATACTTTTTTTAAACATTTTGCGTTTTTTTTTTAATATTTATATTTATTTTAAAAAAAATGATTTTAGATTAGAAGACAAATATAAAAAAGTCTTACTAAAGAATCAATTGATTTTGAAACTTTATACACTTTTAGAAAATAAAAATATTAGATTGACGTTTCAAACCTTTTTACATGAAATTTAGTCATTAATTTTAATTTATAATATTATATTTATACAAATTATGTATATATGAAAAAAATAGATATCTTTTTTAATTATTGAAAATGTTATATAAAAATTATACCATAGATTAATATAAAATAATATATTTTATAAAATATATATAATGTTCGTTTTATATTGAAATATTGCCGATAACACGTACGACAGCTTTCTCAGCTTTTCCACATACAAAAGAAGAGAGAAAAATCGACTTGTATGATATAAGACGATCGTTAATTCTCAAACATTCTTTAGTCAAACGTCATAATTAAGTCGAGACCGGGTGTGATCGTCAGATTTATGACTTCTCTTACATATAACAAAAAGCGACCTTGCCTTAGCGAAATAAAAAGAACGTTTATTTTTTTCTTCTACATATATATTATAATAATAAACAAAGATATTCGTGTTAAAAAAAAAAACAAGACACTTTCACCTATTGTGCAATATTACGCGCGATTACGATTATTACGTTATGAATTATATTATATATTATATATATATATATATAAAACTTTTGTACGTCGTTGACATTTAGGATTCTTCCTCGTTTTCGTGTTTTAATATTTGTCGGAATGGAAAAAAAAATTGTGATCCATTTTGCGATCGTGAAGCACGACGAGTCCTTGGAAACATCTTGTGATCTAACACGATCTTTTTCCTATGATCTCTATGGAATTTCGACAATTAACCGTTGTCTCGTGGGCGGTATTCGAATGTCGCAAAAAAAAGGTGCGCCACCGCTGCATTCGAGTGAATCTTCCTTGATTGACGCGCGAATTCGATAAAAAGGGTCTAACGAACGTTTAAATAATATAGGATGAAAAAAAAAAGAAGGCTTCGTTCTTGGTAAATATTGAAAATCACGATCGAAAAAAATAATCAATTTATTAAGACGAGTCAGCAGTTCTGCGAGCAATCAACGTATTCAGTTCAAACAAGTGTTATCATCGTTTTTTTTTTATCAAAGAAAACCAAGGAAGAAAGGTCAATATTGAACATGCAATATCACCCTCGTTATGATGAATTAAAATAAAGTAAGGGTAAGAAATTTTGTGATGATATAATATATATATATATATATATATATATATATATATAGAGAGAGAGAGAGAGAGACAAGAAAGAGAAAATTCGATACGGTTGAAAATTTATGTTAATCTAATATAGCTAAGAATTCCGAGGGAAATTAAGATAATTCGATTCTGTTTATGTATTAGATATTCCGCGAGGATAATCGAATCGAATTTATGATACCCCGTCCTTTATATACGATTGTGTCTGAAAAATTCGATGAAAACCGAATCGAATTAGCGACAATTTTTCGTTTAAGGATTATTTAAACGAATAAGAAAAAAAAATACATATATATACAGCACTTCCTTAATTAAATAGAGCGACGTTTAATGAAATATTGTAATTTTGCGAAGAAACTTTTCGAAATTTTCTTTTATAACGAAACCGTCGTATTGAATAATTTATTCGGACGCATTCGAAAGAAAAAAGTCGAGATTTATTTCAGAAGTTTTCAAATATTTTTTTTAAATCCAAGATGCGTTCATTTAAAATATTTAATATACAATTACAAATATTTTTTTAATGGCAAATAATTTTAGAATTAATGCAAAATATATATATATCAATTTGATATAAAGATTGACAATCACTGATATAATCATCAGTTACAGTGGCGTCCTTTTTAGTTTATATATAAAAATAAATATTTAAATATATAATATTAATGATATTTAAAATATCAAATTTTATATGTATAATGAAAGTTAAAATAATAATTAAATACTATGATTCATTTCTTAAAATGCAGCGACAAGATAATACGCGATATTAATATTTTATTGTATTTATTTATTTAAATTGATATACGCACGTAGAATATAAATTTAATATAGAAATATATTGTTATTTTTTTACGATATTTTCTTTGATGTTTAAATATACATATAATAATTTACGATTTTTGAGTTATGACGACAATTTTAATCGCTGCAAAAACCTCGCCTCTGTGAATTATAATCGAAAACTAGAAAATTTTAGTGAAATTAGGAAATGACGTATAAAATCTAAATTTATTAGTCTATTAAAAATATACGGAAAAAACGACGAAATATGCTGGTATTACAATATATGGTATTTATGAATCATCGATTTTTTTTTTAATATAAAGAAGTTTAATACAATGGTGATATAAGTGCATTAATATTATTGAGAATATTAGGTTATTGATGACTAATAAAATATATTTTATGATGATTATTCAAATATTTTTATCATTTTATATTTCAAATAATAGTAAATCAATATTTGATACGCTGCTCATTCAGGCAGTGTCTAAAATACTCGTGAATTTCTACTTAAAAACTAGTTTAATAGAGTGTTTTGTGCGATTTTAAGTGAATTGCAATTTTGTGCAGTTAACAGTTTACATATTTTACTACATCACAAACATTTCAAAAGTTTTAAATTAAGCTTTGAATCCATATAAATTAAGTTTATATATTATTATATTCGCAATTCAATTTGATTATTACCAATTCTTTTTTTTTTACATTTTACAATTACAATGGATAAGTAATTTAAAACGCCATTAAAATTTCATAGGATAATTATACGAATGACGCGTTTAAATATTAATAACGTTAATCGGAAAAATGGCGCTTCTCCGCCTGATTCGTTTAATCCGTGGCAAATTTTTTAATTGCTTTATTTTTCTGTCGCATTTTTGGCATATTTTCTATGTAAAATTTGTTTATAAAGCACGCGGAAAAATCGAACATCCGTTACAAAGTGCGATCTCATAAAAAAAAATACAGCATTTATCAATTTGGAACGAATTAGTTGTATAATCGCCATATATATATATATATATATATATATATATATATATATATATATATATAAAGAAAAATTAAAATATATATTCGCTAGTTAATATTTTGAATATATATTTTATTATTGATTTAATAAAAATGGTATTAAATTTATATAATATATGGGTAAGTTGATATTTTACAACAAGAGGACTTTGAGCAAAATATTCGTATACTATAAAAATGAGGAAACAAAAATTTTGATAATATTAAACACACACACACACATATATATATATATATATATATATATATATATATATATATATATATATATATATATAATAGTTACAACTACTACTATTACTAATAGTACAACTAATTCTAATACGATCACTAATATTGAAATTATTTATATTACGACTACTACTAATATTGCTACTATAGATGAATACGACAAATAGAAAATTCGACATTCGTTTTATATGTGGGATTTTAACATTCGCTTCGTCATAAAAAATAAAAATAAACAAACAGAACTAACGAAACAAAGGACATTACGCGTGTTAAAGATCGACAAATTTGCATCGATCGTTGAATCGACGAATTCGGAAAATTGCAACAGACTTTTCAAGGGAAAACTCATCCGGGATTCGAGTTTATTATTCATTTCTTTTTTTCCTTTTTGCATTCGCGATATTTCGCGTGCATATCGAGTTCACGGCTTTGAACGTGAAACATATAAAAAATTTGAAACGAAAACGTCGAAAAAAAAACAACAACAAAAATAACGAACACATTGTCGATTTTTTTTGATCTACAATTGGAATTTTCGTAAATTCCAATCGATCGATTTTTAATATTGGCGATCGTCATTGAAAATCTGTCTACGATTAAAAATAATACATTTTTTCTATATATTTATTATGTATATATATATATATATATATATATATATATATATATATATATATATATATATATATATATACATTTTTCCTGAACTATGAAAATATTCCATTGCGAGAAAATAAAAATCTCAGTATATAATTCTGAATACATATTTTTATGATTGATATTTTTTTAATTAAAAATGTGAAAGCAAACATATTAAAAAATATATAACACATATATACAATAATAAGAAAAAATATTAATATTTCATATAAAATATTAATTTTCAATATTTTACAATATAAAAAATTTAATCATAGTAAAATGATATTATGTTAGATTTTTAAAAATTTTCAGCAATATTTTTACACGTTTATATACAATTTACATATTTTAATCTGTAATAAATGAGAAATATAAATAATAATTATAATTTATAAAGAACATCGATATTTTAATATATAAAATTATTTTAATAAAATATTGATGATTTGAATTCATATAATCTATTAATTAATTCTCAATTAAAATCATTGTTAAATATGATTTTATAATCAAAGATTAATTGTTATTTCTTAACTAATATATTCGTAATTTAAAATTAAACATTTCCTATATTTAGATATGAATGTAAATTTCTATTAATATTTTATAAAAAGGTGATTAAAAAGTAATTATTAGAAATATGTCTATTCATTGAATATTATAAAAGAAACAGATAACCTCCTAAAATAATATTATAAAAATTAATTACAAAAAAAATATATAATAATATATTTTGTGAATAAGTTACATTGTTCTGTCGAAGTTACATTTATAAATTTATGCTTAATTTGTTTTGCTAAATACGAATGTAAAGTTGGAAAATCCTGAAAGTATAATATTAACATGACTTAATGTGAGCGTGGGCTATTATAAGTCGTTTTATATTAAAAATATTACATTCGTGTTTTAAATTATTTATTTAAATCAATATATATATATATTTATAATAAATTATCGACATTTATCCCATAATAAAATATTATACAATATATATATATATAAAAATAAATAAAGAGCACAGATAAAGTATAACGTATTATGCTTTTAAAATAATTGAATGCTTAGAAAAGGTCAGCGTAAAATTAAATTAAAAATTATGTAGAATAGATACATAGTTTTTTTCAATTACCGTAATTAAAAAAAATATAATTTAAATTTGTACTTTTTTTCTTGGAAATATATTTTAATTTTATGATATTTTTTCTACATTTATATAATATAATTTATAAATTAATTTTTATAGTTCTTTTATTAAATAGTTTTAAGTGATCAGATTCATTTATTATATTTAGATTCTAAATCTTGTGAATTTATTGTATAAAATTCGTGAACAATATGATGAAAAAAATAAGATAAATAAAGAATTATGACGATTTTTATTTTCAATAATAATTGTGAAAAAGAGAAATCAGAGTTTTTTTTGTTAGAAAATGTTATATTTATTAATCATACAAAAAATAATTGATTAAGTTTCTCTATTTTAGAATAGTAATAATGTAAGAACTTAATACTTTATAGTAATAGAAAAAATTATAATTAATTTCATTGATTATTTAACTCAATATGAAGGTTGAATATAAAGATGATGATTTAACCATATATTATAAAAAAAATAGTACATAGATTTAAAATAGTAAGAATTTTATGTTATAGAAAAAATATTATATTTTTTTTAAATATTGAATTATCCGTACTTTTTAATACAATGATGTCATATTTTTAAATATTTAATTTGCTTTTTAGCATATTGAATTTCTAAATAATATTTCAACAATAATTTTTATATTGGAAATTTAGGGATTTTGACCCGCATACATTTTAAATTGCCTTATTTACATATTTTCTTTATGCTTCGAACTTATCGTATATTTTAAGAAAATAAAAAAAAAATTCGTCGATAAAAACAAGGATTTAAGGTCTATAAGATAGAAAGAAATTTGAGTGAAAACGTCTCGTAATTTGATATTCAGCACTCGGCCGAACCATCGAAACTTTATTACGATTGCGCTTAAATTACATCATATATTCATATGAAAATTATAATAATCCACTTTTATCGTGTATAAAATGTGACTTATATTTCGTAGTATTTTTTAATCGGCCTCCGTTTTAACCGACCGATCGACCGATTTAAACGTGTTCGAATTCGGATGGCGTCACAGTGTAAGCGATCGCGTATTTTTTTCTAATTTGATTTTTATCGCATCGTGCGATCGCTCGAACGGATAAAAAGGGTTACGTATCGGTCCGGTTAATCGAATGGCGACGAGTCCATCGGCAATAATCGACGAGTCATTATGCTTCTGTTGAAGAAATTTCTGCTGAATCCTGCCGAACGAAGATTAAGACAGTATAATTGGAGGTCTATCTGGTTTTTTGGGATTTTCTCGAACCACACTTTGTATTATATGAATGTAAAAGTTTTTTTTTTGTATTTATTTGTATTCGACGATTTATAGGGATTACTCATTGAGATTACTGAGATTTTAAATTTTATTATAATGCAGAATCCGGTATTACGCATAATATTCGATGAGCAGAATCCGGTTGAAGATTCATAATATGAAATTGATTAAAAATATTTAATATAATTTTTCTGAGCTACTTTTATATTTTTTTCCAATGTATTAATTTTTTTAATATATATAAAATTTTTAAATAATTTTAAACTATTATAATATTTTTACTTAGTAAAAAGATAAAATTTATCATAATTATATAAAATAAAAGTACATACATATATATAATAACATTTCATTTATTTATATTAAAATATATTATTATTCTATAAAATTTATTTATATTTTAAGTGAAAAATTATTATTTATACTATGAATATAACATATATTATAATTTAAATATTTTATGTTTCTGCAATAAATTTGATAAAATTTACACATAAAAAAAAGATATTCGTAAGTAAACGAAGAATAAAAATATTAACCGATATAAAAAAAATTGAAATGTCTTTGACGTGCCGAATTTATATATTTTTAAAACAATTCCTAAAAAAAAATATACATTATATATATACAAAATATAGGATTAAAATATTCAGATGCATAAATTGTAAATGTATCTTTTTGCAAATATATATATATAAAAAATGAATTTCTTGAATATCGATGACATTCTTTTACATTTACGCAAAAAAAAAAAATATATAATATATAATACAAATTTCGCATTTTATTCTAAAACGAAATATATTCAAGAATATCGACTACTTTCAGTTTTAATTTTTCAATATTCAAATGATTCGAATTCGAAATATTTTCTATATTATTCATCGTATTTTCAATGAAACAATATAAAGTCGCCGGTTTTACGAATAAATTTCATCTTAAGAATGTTTGTCAACAAGGTCGCAAAATACAAAAGACGTTATAAATAAATATTAAATTTCATATCATAATATTTAATAATTTTCTTATTATACGATGTCGGCGACCTCATTTTTTTTCTTTATTATATATAATATATATATATATTGAAAAAATAATCTTTGATATATCTCTGAATTCTCTAAAATTCGGATAATTCATAGAACGCGTCTCGTTATCCATTTTAATACTGAATAGTCGTACGTTGAATTTTAGAAAAAAAATATTATTCTACGAATTCGACATATTTTTTTTCTTCCCTTACTTATTTCTCGAATGTACCTTTCGACCTTTCGTTCTGCGTATAGAATAATTTTATATAAAAAATTCGTTTCTAATAAATCGAATTTTATCTGATTTTTATCTGAATATTTCAAAGAATAGATTCATATTATTTATATTATATATAAATATTGTATATTTAAACAGATAGAAATGTGAACAGTGCGTGATTACATTACTAAGAAAGGAAATATATTTATGCACGTATGCTAATGAAGATTGGCTCCAGTGAAAATTATGCTATATTATATAAGATCATATAAACGAGTGGTTCTACAACTAATTAAATTTTATGTACATTGAAATGAGTTGAAAATTTGAAAAGCGTATTGAGTCATATATATAAGTCTAATATAAGATTAAAATTATTATTTTTTTAATGACACTCTTTTAAATTCATGATATGTTTTCATGTATATATTATAATAATATTTATTATATATTAAATATGTTTAAACTAATTTAAGTAATATATATTAGTTTAAAGTACGTAATATTGGTGTATATTTCATTATTATTGTTAAAATTGGAGACTTTCACGATTCATAAAGAAAGATCATGGGTCATGACCCGTAACTTGTTGTACATTAAATGCATTTTATGATATATATATATATATATATATATATATATATATATATATATATATATATCATAAAATGCAATTAGCTGAAGGCTCAAGCGAAAACTTTGACTGCATTATTATTTTTGAAAGTGCAGACGAACGTTTTATGATCCAGAAAAGGTTTTAATGCAATTTTAACTGCGTCCCGGTCGAATTTGACCGATGTTTAATGTTTTAAAATATATTTTAAAGTATGGATCCGGTTGTGAAATTATAAAGCATACCGGAAAGATCCCTCTGGATGAAAAGAACGGGTCGAATGTTAATTGCGAATAACGCTGCAATTGCTTTACGATAATTATAAAGCGATTGTGTTTATTCGTTATACGAGCGCTCGGGGGTCATCGGTATTATATTGCATTATTATTTATTCGAACGATTAAAAAGCGATATTTTTCCGTTCGGGGAGGGTGTGTGCGGAAAAAAAAAAATGCAAAAATCAAAAAAAGAAAAATGCGAATGAAAAGTATGAATAAAAAAAAACACAATTTGCGCGGTCATCGACCCCGAATCTTTTGTGCGAAACGCGCATAAATTTTATCGGTTATACTAATTAAGCAATAAAAGTCCCCCTTTTTAAGTATGAAAAAAAAATTGATAAATAATCCCTTAATAACCTGCGTTATTTCTATAAAAAACCGTCGCTTGATTGTTTGTTTTTTATATTAAAAAAAAATATTACGTTATTTTAGAATACAGTATTTTTATAAATATATACGCATTCGATTTTATTTATGAATGAATAGAAACATATTTAAAATATATTTGTCAATATATTAAATATATGAAATATATAATCTGCAAGTTAAATATTTTAGAATTTTTAATTTTATTGTAAAATATTTAATATATATTTTTTTATACATTAAAAACTGAAATCAAAGCAATTAATTTTAAAATATTTAAGCTGAAATTTAAAAAAAAATCCGTAAAAATCTTATATATTATTTGACTTTTTTTTATATATTGTATATATAAGGAAATATTAGTCATTTTTATTATGTTATATAAATATATAATGTATAAATATATAATGTATATGTTGTTGATATAATGCATCAGAAAAATCGAAGGCTTTGTTAAGATTCGATGACTTAAAGTGTTCAAATTCTATTGAGGTTTTGCTTTGTGGTTAATTCTTTGTAAAGGAAATTTAATGTTTAAATAATACTATTTTTTAAAAAAACAAATATTTGATATTTAAAAATATATAATTTGATAAAAAAATATTACGAAATCTTCTTTATGTGATATTTAATTAATTTCATTAGAATTATTATTATAACAAATTAACATAAAAACCTAAATATATTATGAAAAATAATGTTATTAATATTAATATATTTGTTTATTAAAAAATATTCACATATCTCATTTAGACTAGTAGCTTAATAAATATACTATTATATAAATTATATCAGATATTTAATATTGTTTTTAAAAGAATGGTAAAATTATTAATTATTGTTTAGTGAAAAAAATTCGCAAGTGAGATTTTAAAAACGACTTCAATCAAACCTCAATAAAATATTAATGAGCGAAATATATAAATAAATTATCATGAAACGGATGAAAATAACGAAACGATGAGTAATAATCGTCTAGACATTTTCCCTGTATAATTAAATAATATGTCACACTTTGTCGCCGAATTCCGAACCGATTGACACAAAATATTTATATATAAATATAGAAAAAAAAAAGTCTTTTTTTTTTTAATGGAAAATATTTTTATAGTCTACCGATAAAAATTGCAAATAGCGTTTTAGACGCCGATTTTTCCGGCGAAAATCCGCGTGATTTCCGCGCGTCGACACTTTTCTACGAAAGCTCGCCGTCGGAATTCGCGCCGTTGTACGTCATCGACGAAATTTTTTTTTTCTTTCATACGATCCGTGCATTTTTGTCGATTGTCGTCGCTGTTGTTGTTGTTGTTGTTGTTGTTGCGGTGGTTGTTGTCGAAAAAAAAAAAAACAAACGGCCGTTTTGTCGGGTTTTATCTGTCGCTTTTCGACTGTATATATACGGAGAACATTCGCAAGGTTAGCGTCATTCGATCGCACGCATCGACCGAGCGAGGTGTATTTTTCGTAAAAAAATAAATAAATCAATCAATAGATCGATATTTTATATTATTATTATTATTATTTTATTACGAAATTTTAATCGCTCGATTTGTCGAAAATTATTTCACTGAATTAAAGTTGTAATTTTCGACAATTTGTCAATAGTATTTTTGTGTTTTTTTCTTATTTCCTTTTTGTTTTGTAAAAGAAAGCTTTCAGCAGTATTCAAAATGGTGTTCGGAAGTGCATCTATGGTATGTATTAGTTTATTTGTTTTTTTTTAAGATTTAAATAATTTTTAAAAATATATAAAAATTTCAACATTACATAATTTATAAAATAAAAGATGAAATTGTTTTGCAATCATTAATGTAACATCTAAAATTTTAAATTTTCATTAAAGAAATGGAATATCTCGTCAAGAATAAAATTAAAAATAAAATTTTCTACTAAATAATTTAAACATTTTTATTTTATATACGATTTTATTTTTTAATAATTTTCTATCTTTAAGCTTTTTGAATTATAATTCTATTTAAGTCAGAGAAAACAATATAAATTTTGAAAAAAATGATATATTTTTTTCAAATCATATATATGAAAATTTTTAAAATAATAATATATGTAATATATCAAACATTGATATGAATAATATCATTTATCATATGTAAAAAAAATTCTATATATTGAAATTTCAATACAAAAATTAATTCCTACTTTCAAAATTAAAATTGTATATAATTTTTTTTGTTTGTAAGTTATGCCATTTTTCAAGCCAAAGTTAGATATTTTCAAATATTAAGTCATTACAAAGAGATAAAAAAATAACATCATTACACGCTTAAACAAGTCATAAATAAAACGCGAAAATATTTCATATTAAAAATGGCAAAATAATATATTACATAAACAAAATTTTCGTTCGTCGATTTTAGAAATAATAAATCATTCGCGTTACTTTTTTTTTAATATAAATTGTTCGAATTCGAAAAATCTTGCATACAATCAAGGATAAAAGATAACGATTTCGATGCCTCTTACTCTTCTTTCGAAGGTTAAATTCGCGTAATTACATGTATAACTAAAGTGTTATCGCTTTTTTTTTGTTTATATTTTTTTTGTTTTGATTTGTTTTTTTATTATATTGTTATGATCGATCGATCGACCGACTCGAGTTACGACGGAATCGAAGTCGACGATACGAAATTTTTAATAATGCGTCAAAGATAGAGTTTAAAAGTTTCGCGACTTTAATAATAAAGATACGAAAGTTTTAATAAAAGAAATTTCTTGTAAGACTTGTAAACAGTTAACTAATAAAAAAAATCACTATTAAAATAGTTTGCAAGAAAAATTTTAGCGACCGTTAAAGGGTTAATTATTTCTTATGTAAAAGCAATCGCAATTGAAGTATTATAGATTCGTTTTGTACTTTTGAACTATTATAAAACTTTAAATAAATTTTGATTATATAATAAATTCATTTTATATCAATATCATTATTATAATAGTTCATTATAAACTTGGATTTCTTTAACGATCTGTTCTTTATAACTTTCTGATTTTATATAATTTGATTTTCTAGTTTATTTTAAATAAAACGAAGAACTTGAACTAAAGACCTATTTATCACAGAGTAAACACGATTTAAATATTTATAATTAATTATTAATAATTTATTTGAAGTACAAATTTAAAACAAATTACTATTGTCCAAATTAACACGAGTGATAAATTAATCGATATCTGTTTAAATGTCAGAATATTATTTGTATTTTAAATTTTTATATTATAATTTTGTAAGAAATGTATTTAAATAATTAAATTATTCAATGAAAAAAAATATAGTAAACTTATCAATAAATAAATAACATGAATCCTTGAAATTCGAAAGACATACTCAGATTTATGAAGATTAGTAATGTTGATGAAATAATTATAGATATAATAATTTTATTTATAATTTTATTTATGCGATGAATTTTGTTGAAATTGAAATCCGAACTAAATAAATTGAAAAATAAAAATAAAAAAAAAACAACAACTTCTTCGTAAAGACATTATAATAAATTCCTATGTAATAATTTCTCGATTGAATTAACATAATGAAGTTTTGACACGGAGATATTTCTCGCGCAATTGATTTCACAACCGTATCGAGAAAAGATGAAAAAGGAAAGAAAGAAAGAAAGAACGATAGATAGAAAGAAAGAAAGAAAGAAACGATCGTTCGCCTCGTCGATTCTATCCGACAAGATAAAATTTTAATTTATATTTATTTATAACGTTGCGACGCTTAAAACTTTCACGAATGCATCTGCCGTTGACAAAATGTCAAAAATGCACCGCTTTAACCGTAATTACGCGACCGGATAATCGGCGCTAGAATGCGGCAGGGCACTGTCGTTGCGAAATTGTAAATATATATATATATATATATATATATACGCAGGCGCCAATGTAAATCGACCTTTAACCTGCTTTCTTTTCGAAAAAAAAGTGCGCGGTCCAAGAAAATTTCAGTTTTTTTTAAGCATAATATTTATATATATATATATATATTTGAGACTGATTATTGTAAAAAATATCAATATTTTTATATGGCGTAATGTTTTTAGAAAAGTCTTTAAATATTTTGTATTATATTTAATTATATATAATTTATAGAAAATCAGTGAAATGTTCAAAATAAAAATAATAAAAAATAAAAATCAAATATATATACAGTTAACTATAATATTGATGTAGAAAAAAATCTCGTTTTTCTTTTTTATTTATATACTCGTTTATAAAATAAAAAGCGTGGGTGAAGCAACGGCCTTGTCGGTCATTCGCTTCGACAATATCGCACTCGGAATTATATCGAATATTTTTATATAAATATAAATACCATAAAAAATACGCAATTATTTTATGTTTTTAATGTGTTAAATTATTTACTGATGTGTGTGTGTGCAATTTTCCGTATTGCAGATTTTCACAATCGCAGTCGTTTTGGCTATTATGGAAACGTCTGCTTTCATCGACGATGGAAGATACAAATCTGAAGCGAACAACTTTGGTGATGATGGAAGGTAAAATAATAATTATATATATATATATATATATATATATATATATAATTTTTTTTTCTTATATGCGGCAAATCGCGGGATAAGTCCCGCGATATCTACATCTTGTTACTAAAATGTCAGAAGAATAAGCGAGAGTTTATTTCGCAAAAAAAAAAATAGATAAAACAAAAAAATTATAAACCTCGACCTTGTCATAGTTGAAGAGGTTATCAATATATTAAAAAAAAACAATGATAAATTATTGTATTGCTATTAGACAATGTTAATAATAATATATTTAAAAGTCCGAAACTAGGAAATGTTAAATAATAATTTAAATAAATGCAAAAATCGTGATTTATAAATATATTTTTTTTTCTTGTGTTTACTTTTAAATTTGATTAAATTTATTTAAACTTTTCAATTACTAGTTAGAAAGAAATTATTATTATTAATTATACGTATTTTACATTATAATAAATTATATATTTAATCGAAATCAATCATAAAAAATATTATACGAAGGTTAATTTCTATTCATTTATGCAAAAGATACGCGCAACTGTCAGTTTTTTTTTTAAATATGTAAATAATTTTTATGTGCACATATATTTTATAAAATATCGTTAAATATATGAAAGACTTTAATCGTAAATAGTTTTGAAGAACAATTGTAATAATTATGAATATCGCGTTAATATAAAATATATTAATTAATTGTAAAATTATTAATGCAATTGGTAAGATCTTATTAAATGATCGGAATGCGAGATTATTATATAGAGATAAAGTGACTGGTGTATAAAATATTAAATTTTATTGCTATAAATTATTATAAAGGAAAACTATAATAAATTAAAATAATTGTAAAACGCATGTGTAATTAATTTAAATGTAATAATGATTGTGAATCGGGAAATTGTAGATGAGAAAAAAATATCAAATGATGCAATCTCTATTTTAAGATTATTTTTTTATGCATTTTTATATTAAATATTCCGTATATTAAATTTATCCTACGAAATCTGATAATAATAATGTATTTTTTAAAAATCCGTTAAATAAATTAATGTATTATATCATTTATTATGAATGTGTTAGTAGGAATTGACGTCAGAATTTCAAGTGATAATTTCATTATTTTGGTTAAAAATGGTTATTAATTTTGCAAATTAATCTGTTTATTATTATTCATTGACAATAATTGGAATAAATGCGGTTTTTAAACGTTAAGTTTAAATTAACCGCAACGTTCTGTGATAGCGGTTATAATAAATCCGGACAACGAAATTACTTAAAAATAGAAATATAATATAAAATTAAAATAATATTTCATTTTGAAAAATTTTATTATATTATTTAATTTTTTAAAAAAAGAGTGATTTAATATCCATTAAAGACATTAAATGTCGATTTAAAAATTTTTATTGATTTTTTTTCCATTTGAGAATTGTCATAAATAGCATTTATATTAAAAAAAAATTACTTTATAACGACATATATAATATATTAAAATTATAATTACTTTATAAAAATTAAAATTAAATAGAAAATCTTTAAATTTAACAAATTATCTATGGATCTAAATCTAATAAATCTCATTTTATGTTTAATTTAATATATTTATGATCGATTAAAAGTTTAGAGGTTTTAAATATCATATAACACTAGAAAATTTGCATTTAATTTTTGTTTTGATTCCGAATAATATGTTATTATTATGTATATGTGTTATTCGATCTCTCTTTCATATAGAGATTCAATATTAAATATTTAAATTTTATATTTAAAATACAGCTTCTTTATAAGAAGCTTTCCAATATTTGTATACTATATTTATGTAGTATAAAGTAGAAATTTTTATTTTAAAATAAATATTTATGTATACAATATAAGGAAAAATTTATAAAATTATATTGAAATAAAATAAATTGGTGGTGATTTTGTGGGGCTGAGCTATTCTTTCGAAATACGTAAAGCTGATTCATTTTTTTTTTTGCAAGGTCGAGTCACCAATTCTACTGTTAACCTTTGAACGGTCTTGTATTTATTATTCAATATTAAAAGGGTGTATATTTATATTTTTCTGGGCATAACGACTATATATATTTTCATTGTATTTTATATTTTATAAAAGATAAAAAAAATCGTTAAATTTTGAGGTGAAGATCAATATATTTTAAGTGCTTTAAATATTAAAAAAATTGATAAGATATATTAAAATAGAGATTTCATTATTTTTATTTTGATTTTTTTCCACTTAATTTTTATAGATATGGTATTTATAATTTAACATTTATTTTTAAATTATGATATGGGTTTTAAACTTTCACGTTCGTTGAAATCACTTTCCTTATAATTCTTAAAATAATATTTAAATTCGATATAAATAATCAAATTAGAATCTCAGATATATTTTATGTAAAAAATAAAAATAATTGACATCGAAATAAACCGTCAAAATGGCGACATTATTTATGCGCCTGTTTTATGTCAGTTTTTTTTCGATTTTCCATTCTAAACTCGCATAATTTAGAATATCATACAAAGCTTTAAATGCTTTTTTTTTTGACACCGTTATCATCGTCAATGTCATCATCGAAGGAAAACGGTAAGGGGAAATATAAGTTTTTTTTTCTACCATCGAATCGCATTCGTTGAGTCGTTAGACCGTCGTTACGGACGTATAAAACTATATTTATTGGACGTTTAGAAAGAAATCGAGTGTCTTCTCGAGACGAAAGAATCTTTCCGAATCGTTCTCGTTCCATCGGTGTGCGTGCGTGTTTCTTTTTTTCTTTTTTCTTCTCTTTTTTTGGTGCTAAAACGGGTAAAATGATCGTCGATTTCGGTCATTTTGTGTCAAGGTGACGTGCGGTGTCAATGAAATCGACCGATGACATCGATTTAGAAACACATTTGTCGCATACTCGAAAATGATGAAATTTCAGCTACAATTAGAAAGCGAAAAAATTCTAAGAAAACAAAAAAATAAATAAACAACGGCAAATTCGAATATAGAGGAAGAAAAAGAGTCGTTTCTCTAAATTTTATCGAAAATCGATAAATAATTCGATAGTAATAATTATTATAATTGATCTAATTTTAAATTCATAACGATTTTTTTTAAGTAAAAATGTGAAAAATATTTATGTTATCGCTGTTGTTATTTTTAGATATAAATATTTTTGAAGGTTAAACGTGGGAGTTAACAACTCGATCCTGCAAAAAGTAAATCGACATTGATTTCAAACAAAATGTTCAGGTTTTCGAGGGTTGTAGTTTAATATTAAATATAAAACGTTTACCGGAATTAATATTTTATAAATTTTACATTTTAAATATATATTCAACTATTTCATTTTTTATGTCATTAATTAAATTCATAGATTGTTTATAAGATATTTTTTATTTTATTATAAAAGTTGAAAAATTATCAATTTTTGAATTCAAATTTGGAACTTTTATATAGTCAAAGATCAAATACATTTTATCTAAATTTCAAATAATGGTTTTTTAATTTTATATTACAATATTTTAATCTTCTTAAAACGTCGTCTTCTATTATAAAAAAATGTCGTTCCAAATAAACAATGTTTTTATAGAAATCGTCTTTTGATATTTTTCATCCATAATTTTTGATATTTGTCTATGGACTCAAAATTTCTTAAAATATTTCGATTTCTCAATATATTATCGATCAAATGGACGACAACAATCCAATAAACCAAAACACAATAATAATAAAAAAAAACAATTAAGTTTCAACTGATTAACGACCGAAAATCACGTAACGCATCAAATTTCCCATTTTAACGACTATCGTCGAAAACTCGTCGTAAATCTAATTAAAAAATCATTATGAAAACGTTCAAAACATATAAAATTCATATCGTCTTTTGTACACAAAAAAAAAAAATAATAAAAATAAATAAATAAATGGTCGGCGTTCTTTTCATATAATTTTCAAACGTGTCGAATTTATTGGAATTTATCCGCGCATAATAGATAAACTCGTCGTAAATCATTAATTATCTGAATATGCAAATTAATTAACGTTGCCAAATTAAACGCGACACCGAACAATATAATAATAATATTAATTTTACAATAAAAAAAATAAACAATACTGTTTTTTTATATATGTATTTTATATACATATTACAATATATTTGTGTTAACACTCGTGAATTTTTTAACAATATATTTTAAATCGCACAATTACGCGTATTTTATTTAATAGAGCCATTATGTCTTTCGAAAATCTGATTTTAATTAATTTAACACTGAAAATAGTCGATGTCGCATTCATTATGAAGATCGAATCGATATATTTTATCTATTTTTTTATCATATATATATATATTATTTTTTTCAATATTAAAAAAGTTTATCAAAATATATACGACAATTCAACTTGATAAATAAATATATAAAATTTACATCATTTATATACGAGAAAATTAGGTTTTGTAACGATATTTTATTATTTTCATTATTATTATTTAATTAAAAAAATAAAAAGTATTATCAGTGAAATTGATTTGATTAACGCACATGTTCACTTAATCATTCGTGATATTCATAACGTTTTTTTTAATCTTAACAGAATTAAATTTTTGATCCTAAAAGTATTACAGTTTATATGAAATATTTCAATAAAAGTTTATATATTTTTGATAAATATAATTAAAATAGAATACTTGATATTTTCAGTTAACCTATAAATAGACATATATCATTTTTATTGATATTTTATTTAATTTACAGAAGTCGTTTAATGTCAAATATATTTTATATATACGTATAATTTCATTTTTTTATACATAACTGGATATTTATTGCATATTTGAATATAAAATCCGATGAGAAATAATATATATATATATATATATATATATACATATGATATCATTTTTTTTAATATATAAAACGCTTTTAAAAATGCAACCACGAATATATATATATATCGTTAAAAATGTCACATAAATTTAATATTATTATGTATTTTCGTTCAAAACAGGTATAAACGTCCTAAGGACGAAGGAAAATATGTTCACGTTCATGTTCCATATGATGGTGGATATGGACCGTACAGTGGAGATTGGGAACGTTACAAGCATCAAAATGATGGAAGATATGACGGTTCATTGGATGCTGAAGCCAGTTATCGTGAACCGGTAACAGTTAAACCTTCGACTACGACTACTCCATATCCAACAATTAAATATATCAACAATGGCAACAGAATCATCAGACAAAACCAGAATCTCAAAGAAGACGGATTCAAATATTTGTGAGTTTAAAAATTTTATACGTATCTAATAGTTGTTATTTAAGCTATAGATTTGTTTTTTTTTTCTTTTCTGGTAGTTTAATTATAATCTATTATGTACGGATTTTTTTTGTTCATAATATTATAATACTTTTTTTTGTATTAAATCATATTAAAAAATTGATAAAATAAATGTTATCTTCTGAAATATTTATCAATTAAGGTCTTATGAACCCCTAAAGAGACATAATAAAATCATAATTAGAAATTTGTGAGTCAAAAAAAAAATTCGTTCCAAGAAAAGATCATATAAAATATTGAATAATATTTTTTATTTCTAGTCAAGATTTTTCTCTGTATTTTCAATTATTTTATAAAATTTAAATTTTTTAATTTATCATAAAAACTTTTTTTTTTAATATTAACAATTAAAAAAACGTTCGAGAAACACTGATATTTTCTAATAATAAATTTAATCTACTATGAAGTACTCTTAGTCATTTATAATTTAATTATATAATTTAGAATCCACATTAAAAAATTATAGAGATCACGACTCATGGAAATAAGGAAAATATAATTCTAAGAATTCTCAATAGATAATTATGATATATTTTATTATAATATTATTTATTATAAGTACAATTTATTTTATTTAAATTTTGTATTAAAGTAAATCAAAATTATGATGAATTAATTTTTTGTTTAATATATATATATATATATATATATATATATATATATATATATATATATATATATATATATATATATATATAACATTATTTTTAATTTATGATATTTTTATTATATTTATAGATACGAAACTGAAAACAAAATCTTAGCCGAAGAAAAGGCCATAGTCAAGAATCCCAATACAGCTGACGAAGGAATCGCCACAGCAGGATTTTACCAATACGTAGGACCCGATGGTGTATTATATAAAGTCACCTTTACAGCCGATGAAAATGGTTTCTTGCCCAAGATGACCAGAGTCAAATATCCAGAATCCTTGAACGACGGCTTCACCAAATTGAGGAAATAAACGTGATCCCAGTATTCTCGTAATACATAGTGAATTGTGCAATAGAGTTTTTTTTTTATCTTATTCGACGACGTACTTTTATATACATATATTTATATATATATATATATATATATATATATATATATATATATATATATATATATATATAATTATAATTATCATCATCTGTATCGTAATTCATCTGTGAATGTGTGTATGTGTGTGCCAGTTAACAAAACGTGCGGACAATTCGGACATTTGATCATGATCGTCGTTTTCATAATTCATAATTATAATTAAATATTTCTATATATATATATATATATATATATATATATATATATATATATATATATATATATATATAATAGTTCCAATTAGTTCTATGAATGTAAAGCCGCGAATACATCGTTGCTTTCAGCTTTATAATTAATAATTAAATATTATCGCCATATTTTTGTGCTAATATAACAACAAAAAAGATGAAAAAAAGGCAACGAATTTATATATATATATATATATATATATATATTTGCATAACGTTTGCCCGTCAAATTTCACAATTTACATTCATGTAATTTATTATATATTTAACATCTTAGCGTTTCATCATCAATCATAGTCGTCGTTCGCATCCCATTTCATTTTTTTTTCATTTATTATTTTAATATTATTTTTTTTAATATTTTATATGCGATCGAACACACCATAGAGGGTTAAGATTTATTAAACAATTCCTATTAGTTGTTAATTTAAATAATGGAGAATCATTTCAATACTTTAATTATGTATTTGCCATGTATGTGATATCAAAGTAACGTTTTTTTTTTTAAATATAATTTTATACAATTATTCTATGATTTTTTATTTCAAATTTTTCATTTCACTACAAAATGAATAATATCACAATAAAAATACGAATAAATTTAATTTATATTATTTTAATTGTGATATTATTAATATAAAATTATAATTATTATATATATTTCCTTTAATAATATATCTGATAAACGATTAGATATGTTTAGAGGTTTTATTAAATATTCTTAATATATATATTTTAAAATATATATTAAACAATTTTATTTTAATTATATAATAGAGAATACATAATTTTACAATTCATTTTATTATATAAATATTTTTACTTCAAATTAAACTTTTAATATATATGGATTTTTTTTATATATATGAAAGGCTTAAATTGGAGTAAAATGTCTTGATTTTTTTAGTACACAATAAATTTTTAATTTATATATACTACAACTATTTTTTTATGTTTTTAATTAAAATATATATATATATATATATATGTATATATATATATATATATATATATATATATATATATATATATATCATCGATATGAACCATCGTATATTTAGTAAAATTATAAAATAATGTTAATAAAATTTAATTTAACAATTAATATTATAGATCGAGGTCGATTTTTTAATGTAAATGAAAAAAAAATCAATAGTTAAAATTTTGATATTTATCAAAGGCGTTTATAAAATATTCATGGAATTTCATCGATCGTAGAAGAAATATCGACGATTAGTATCCGAATATCGAAACTTCGTATTATTAATAGCGAACGGCGTTAACCCTTCAAGTGCCGGGGAACGAAATAATAAAAATAAAATAAAATAAAAAGTGAAATGATGACATCGTTCGTCGTCTTATTTGCATTCCGATATGTTTCGACATTGATTCGTCAACTTGTTTATCTTTGTCCTATGGCTCAATTATAGATAAATTATTGTAAAAAAGTGTCATTGATTGATTTTTTTTCAACGTGTATATATATATAGAGAAAAAAATTTGCAAATTTATCTCGCATTTTGGATGTCGCAACGTAAAGTTTTACAATTTTATGCACGTATATATATATATATATATATATATATATATATATATATATATATATATTTAACTATTTAAAATAAATAAATAACGAATGATTTATATGCGCGAATGAAACACGAATTCGTACAGCGGTCGACAATTCGATGTTCGCGAACGCGCTTCATTTTTTATTAATAAACGTTCATTTTTAAATTAAGCAGTTCTATTATATATATATATATATATATATATATATATATATATATATATATATATATATATATATATATAATATTTAACAATATTTTTAATTTAAATTATATAATAATTTTTATTATAAATTTTAATCATAATAAATGAACTAATGATTTTGATCAATTTATGATATTTGTACATTTTATAATATCAAAAAAAAATTATTGAAAATTCATTTAATAATATACAAAAAAAAAAACATTAATTATTTACACATCAAATAAAAAATATAAATTTCAACTTGATTGAATGAAAAAAAGATTTTTTTTAATTAAAATATATTATTTTTAATTATTAAAAAAAAAGAAATTTATTCATTTTGAAATTATTAAATATATTTTGATTCAATATAAATAATCGTATCACGAATTAATTGAATAAAAAATAATCTATAGCTAATCTAGCGTTAGATTTTAAGATGCGACGAATGCCGCATTTAACAAAAAAAAAGGTTACTCACCCCTGGATTCAGAGAATAAATTATGCCGCTCGTGTATCGCTAATTATTTATATTAAACTTATTGTGATTTTGCTGAATTAAAGTTCACGGACGCGATTCAATTAAATTAGTCATAACTAGACTATTCACTTTCCATAGAAGATTTTCATGGTCATGTCGATTCACTATCGATTTTGCCGCATATTTCCGTATACGGTGTCACAGAAAAAAATATATATATATATGATTTATAATAATTTTCGATGATATAATAATGAATTCTTGAATAATAATTAATATTAGATAAGTGTTACACGTTGAGAAAATGAATATTAAGATGCTTTCGATTTATGATTATATTTTGACGCGTCGCCAGATTTCTATGATACTTTGATATTTTCATATAATTTATATATATATGATTCGTTATAAAATGTCGATTTCAGTATATTATATATTTATATTTAATTATAATATATTTTTTTCTCAATTATATTATTTTATAATTAATATATTATCGAAGTATACCATATACAGCAATTGCATTATTGCATATTATTGCATTCCACGATAAATATTATAATATTCAGTATTTTATTTTATTATATTAATAATATTTAGAGATTGTTCATTTCGAAAGTTTTAGTAAAATTTTTATAATTTCATATCGTTACACGATTTTCGTGAATCATGTTCGACGATAATATGTCTCATTATAAAAATCGTCGATTATGCGCAAATATCATATAGATCTATGTATTTAATATATTTATGTATATATATATATATATATATATATATATATATATATATATATATATATATAAATGAATTAAAATTTCTCAAACTTGGATATGAACATTCGAAAAACCCACGTATAAAAGTGTTGTTCGACGTGATGCAATTGTGCTGCGTCGACGTTACGATCGAAAGGCGACTTTGTGTACGGATAAAATATATTTATTTATATATTATGTATATATATATATATATATATATATATATATATATATATATATATATATATATATATATATATATATATATATATATATATAGATGTATGATTTTTAGTGTCAATGCATGGATTTTATGTGGAATTGGCATTTATTTTAAAGATCAAACGATCAGGTTTACGAACGGCGAACGGTAAAAAAAAAAGCGCCCACGATTTAACTTACGAATAGTTAGTTTAGTTCAGTTTAGTTGTTACTACACGTTTAAAATGTTGACTGTTGAAAATAAATCGTATATAATGTTTTAAAATCTTACATCAAACATATTTGCAGTATATCATATTATAAAATAATTGTAAAGATTTTTTTTTATCTATTTAGAGACCTTGATTTATGTTTTTTATGTGTTATACAATAATTCAAAGATTGATTTCATATGATGAAAAAATGATTACAGTCATTATATTAATATATTAGAATGAAATTGTTTGTATTGAGTGATATTATATATTTTTGATATTAATATAGAATAGAGGTTTTCAATCACATTTGAGACTGTTATCAATTTTTTTTTGAAGTTTGTGTTTTCATAAGTTCCACAATGGTAATTTGAAAGTAAAAACGACTTCGGTGGTTAAAAGTTTGAACTCCCCTGATATAGAGGATAGAAAATTGGACGTTGTTTGTGTTTGACAAGGATAAACGCTTTTGAGATATGATTCTATAGATGATTTAAAAAAAAAACTCTTAAATATCCGATATTTTATTGATATAAAAGTATTTTAATGGATTGATTATAGTAGAGAAACATTAATTTTTAGTTATATTATTAGAAAATCTTAAAATTTTAGTCTTCTGCAATTGATGGAAAATAAAATACTCAGTCATCGTGATTTTGACAGAAGAGTATTTTGGAGATTGGTTTAGAAGGAGTTCAAGGACTTTCTTAAGAGCCGTGCTGTCAAAAATCAAAATTGGAGTAATGATCGCCAATATATAATATAAAGCAGAAAATCTTTTTTTCATTAATATTGGTTCATTAATAAATTAAGTAATTAATAGCTTTATGAAGATCAATATCAATTTTTTGAAATTCGAAACATCGATTTATTTATATATATATATATCTTTTTTTCTTCAATGTCTAATCGTTAAACACGACATTATTTTTAACATAATTTAATACAACTCTTTTTTTTTGTACTTTAAATTGAAATTTACACGTCTTACTAAAGTTAATAATTATATTAATAATACTGTAAATTACAATATTGTATTAAATAACATACAGCGAGACCGAAGATTTGAACTTTCACGTTCTGAATAGCGAGTTTAACTACTGGGTAATTCAAACGTACTTGGAATATCTATTTATTTATTTAAATTAAGTTATACGAATTATATGAAGTAATAATTTGAATTATTTATAATACACATTTTTTTAAATTAATTATATTTATATAATATCAAAATTTTAATTATTTATCTAATATTTAGATATCATTTATAATTTACAAGAAAAAATTCAATAAAATAAATCTTAATGAGTGATTTTAAATATGTGCGAATTAGGCTATTTATTATATATATTTATATACGTTTTAAAAAGCTGAATGAATAAGCTCTGGATTTGAAAGAGGGATATGAAAAGAGCTTCAGATTACCCTTTCATGATAGCCACAATTTGTCAACTTGAATATAGCTCAATCAAAAAGAAAACATACCGTTTTTAGATTTTCACATTTAATTAATTTAATGGTTAAAAAAAATATTTTTTTTATATATTATAAATATAAGTATATTTTTTTTGCATTGACTGTGTGTATATATATATATATATATATATATATATATATATATATGTATGTAAATACATATAAATACGGGTATTTATTTATTCGAATCGAAATCGTCGATCGGATTTAACCCGTTGATGGAATACCGTCCAACAATGGCGTAGCAATTTGCAATAAAGATTTACATTTTCACATGGCAATATAATAAATGTTACGAACCGGCGGCATTAAATATGCGTAGCGAGAGCTTTTTTCCACTGCGCTACGTGTTTACGATCTCGAACGAGTTAACTTTACGATACAAAACACGAAAGAATCGAAAGCTTTTTTTCGCGCGCGTATATCTATCTCGTCGAAACGAATGCTTTAATGCTTGGGGGGGGAGGATTCGGCTTTTTTTCTGGATTTATTATTATTATTATTATTTTGGTTTCTACTTGACTTTCTTAAAGTACGAAATCGACCTCGTCGCGATCGATTTTATTGTTTATTAAACATCAATAAAAATCGTCGGAAACGGCGATCATTGAAAGCTCTGTGACCTTCCATTTTATACGATAATTCAGTAAGAAAATTATTTTATTTTTAATGATGATAAAAAGAATCGTAAATAAATTATAATTATATATATATCCCATAGTAAAATATGACGCTAATCTTGACAATTGACAGTTAAAGTTAAATATATTTGGATAAATCATTCAAACATTCTTAAATAAATCAAAAATTTTAAGGCTATGAACCGTGTCAATTTTTTAATAATAATTTCATATAAATAATAAATATGAATTAAATTCACAATTGATGTACAATTGAAGAGCATATTATCAATTAATATATTAGATACTAACTATATATATATATATATATATTATATTTTATAAATTCAAAATTAGAATATAAACTACAGAATTATTAAGCTCTAACGTTGGCTATGAATTATTAATATCCTTTAATTGTAGGTTGTTGCTATGATTTACGCAAGTAATGGTTGAAGATGAGTTTCTCAAACGTTTCTCATTGGAAATCATTAAAAATCTTGAACTTAATTAAAAATATATATATTAAGATAGATATAAAAATAGAATAAATAAATATCTTCGATAATTTTTTTAATATTATTTTTTATAAAGAATAAATTAAATCATTAATCTGTCAGAAATCTAACATTCAAATAAATCTTAAAGTTATTTAATTTTGATATAGAAATTTAGTATTAGCATATAAATATTTTTCAATCAATATATTCATTATTCAGATACATTTTTCAGTCAGTCAACTTTTGAAAATCTTTTGATGATAGTAAAAAACAAATGCTATATGATGTCACAAAATACAAAAATATATTTAATAATTTTGCATATCTTCAATATTATCATCGGATTCGAAGTCATCATCCTCATAAAAAATGGCTATAAAATAATCTGTCCACCCAAATGCTATATAATAATATCGAACGTGTTTCGTTCATTTAGAATATTTTATAAATTGTGGTCAACATTTAATTTTAAATCTAAACATATAACAGATAATAGATTTTAGATAACGCTGTTTACACAAAGCAAATGTATTAAAGTTTTTCAAATTATCGATCAAGATTTTTTGAATAAAACTATGATGAAAGGAAATAAATTGACTATGAGAATTATCATTATTATACAATTTCTTTATATTATATATAATTGTGGGCGAAAAATTTATATTAGAAATTACAAATATAAAATAATTGGTGAGAAAATTGTATATTTCACACTCAAGTAATAAATTAAATATTCATATTAAGTAAAATCTTATAAAATCTAATTCAATTACGTTTATATTATAAAGAAGTATTTAAACAGCGATGTTTGAACATTTTTTGTATGAATTTTATTTTTTTAAATGTATTAATGGGTTTTATTGTTAATATAAATCGTCAATAATTTATAATTACTTTATTATAAAATCATTAAAAATATTCGAAAATTTAGTTTAAAATTATTAATAATTATTTTAACGTAAAAAGCAGACAGCGATTCTATTTTATATGACTTACATCGTCGTAAAACTCCATTCGAAAGGCAAAATCGTTTCGCATTTACCTTGTAAGTACACTTTATAATTACTAAAGTCATATATTATATTTTAAAACGAAATTATAATAAAACATCTAAAAAAAAACGAGACGTTAAACTTGAACCGTTTCGCGCGGGTCAATCAAAAATAGAAAAATAAAGACGAATCTCTTATGCAACGGATTTTTGAGAATTTTTTGACAAATTCCTTAATTGATTTTTTTTATACATATAATAAAAATAGACACTTACACATGTATATTTTTATAATATATAATATAATCTTGAATATTCATGATTTTTTTTCATATATATATATATATGTATAAATATATACATTGTCGACGACATTTTCGCAATGTGTGTCGCCATCGAATTCCTCAAGGATTGCAATAGATTTTAGAAGACGTCGAATAGTAAAATACGTTTATATATTATTTATATTGTGTATATTTGAAATATTGAATATAAAAAAAAACGACGGGACGACCGAATTATTGAATAAAAACGACAAATTCGATGACAGACGAAACGAATTATGACGTTTATTATGCAGAAACATAAAAATTTACATGCGTAACTATGTAATATTTCCGCTACTATTTTTTTATTAGCGATTTCGTAATAAAAATATTATGTTTAAAATTTTTATTATTATTATTATAGTAATTTTCGTTTCGTTGAATATTTTTCTACATATATATTATATTATTTTCCTATACAAATAAAATTGTAAATATATATGATATTAATTTATTAATCTTAAACGTCTGAAAAACAATTTCCTATTAAATAATGGAGCAAAATAATAAGAAAAAAAAATATTAACTTTCATACACTTTCTAAATAATTATAGTAATAAATACGATTTTAGAGGAATAATTAAAAGCGATTTTTCCAAGTAAATAAAAATAATCTATGTAATAAAATGTTTATTGGTTTTAAAATGGCCTCTAACTGCATACGATAATAGTGTACTTTATTTTTTTAATATGTTTCATACATTATATATATATATATATATATATATATATATATATATATATATATATATATATATATATATATATATATATATATATAATAAACAGAAATAAGGTTGTATTCAGGGATGTGGTGATGTTTTTAGGCTGTTAAAATTTATAAAGGTTTCCTTTAATAAGAAACATATACTCTAAAATTGGGTTTATTTGGGATATTCTATGAAAATATATTAATAATTTTATAAAAATTTTAAATATCATTATCTAATTAAAAATATGTTTAGATTACTTGTGAAAAAAATATTTATATAATATTATTATTATTTGTTTATATAGTAAAAGTTTGATAAAAAATTTTCAAGTTCGTATGTATTATATTCTAATAATGGAAAAGTCGAATACAAAATGTCCAAAGTTTGAGACAATAAATTCACTTCAATAATTAATAAAACGAATTTTTATGTAGAATAAAAAAAGAACACGTTGAAAATTCGATAAAATAATAATTCACATAATAAACTGTCCCCCAATTCGTCCGATCGAAATCCCCCTTATTATTATTATTATCGAGCAGCAATAATTTCACTTGCTTGTTTCATTATATATATATATATATATATATTTTTTTTTTTTCTATTTTCGAAACCGCCCTTCGCCCGCCCTTAGAATGGGCGGACGCGCCCCAACTTTGTACCTCTCACCGTCGTATTTACGACCACTATTTTACAATATCATTACCCGCCTTTAATCTGCGCTTGTAAAATGTGTCGCGATTTAACAACTTATTTAGATGTGAATCTTAACTTTTTACACGCTCGAATAAAACTGCACCCCCCCTCTCATCTGAAAATTTTATTCGTCGATTTAATGCGCGGTGCGTAACGATAAATTTTTTCGACATGGCGTGTTTTCTGATCGTTTTTATTTTTATTTTTTTTTATTTGTGTGTGTGTGTGTGTGTTTGTTTGGGTATGTGTATAGAAGCCTTCAGTCCCCCTGAAAACATTTGCATGTACACATATATGCATAGGATGGGTCGAAAATATGCGTTGTATTTTCAGCATGAAATATCCAGGCAAACTATGAAAAATATTAACTCGAAAAAATGGGGGCGGCGTAAAAATAAAACATTCATATTGAAAAAGTTTGCGGAAAAAAAAATCATATTTAACGTTTCATATATTATTATTATTATTATTGTGCGAAAAAAAATGATTAAAAATAAATTAAATATTATTATTTTTTTTATATCGTGACATTAATGATATCGAAACGATATTCGTTTATGATTGAATACAGTGACGTAACCAGGAAGATTTCGATAGTTACGACTGACATTGTCAGAGTGAAGGCTAATTACTTGAACTCGCGTTACTCAATATGTGATAAAATAAATAATATTTTTTTCATCGAAACACGTCATTCAATCACAAATTATAAATTATTATAAAATATTGAAAAATGTCGATTTTATATATAAAAAAAAAAAATTCAATCCAAAAATCGTTACAACGATTCAAATTTATATTAACACGACTTTTGAATATTTAGACGCATGAAATTCATAAATAACGCGTTAGCAGCTTTAGAATTATGAAAATTACTACAATATATATATATATAAAAAAGTTAAATATAGTTACGATTATTTTACTGCGGACATAAATACGAGCTTATATTAATGAATATTTTACATTTTAACGGTTGTAAACGGGAATATAATGCAAATAATAATCGGAATACGCCCATCTGATTAGTTTAAGTGCGTTCGGAATATTGCCACACATCACGTTCCATATATTCCATACACACACACACACACATATATATATAATATATATATATATATATATATATATATATATATATATATAATATATATTATATAATAAGCGTTTGTAACTGCCGCATGCAAATATTATATTTAAACGGAATAATACGAAATTCACGAATAAATATGTTCGAAACGGGTAAAAAGAGCCTTATTAAACATTCTGCCAGTAGTAATGTGTGTGTGTGTGTGTGTAAATAATTTTAATATTACGCCGTAGCGGTTCTATAATGAAATTTAAACAACGATTACAAACTAGGTAATGAATGTACTGAAAATATGTATGATAATATGAGGATGGATATGTGATTTTTTTTATTCAGTTTATTTTTGATGTACACACGTTTGGATTGGTGGTAACGTACTTGTTCTTTTGTCTGTCTGCAGATCGAGCTATAGTGTAAATATGTGTTTTTTTTTATTAATCATATTATTTTAAGGTCGGGTATAGAACTGATGATTCGAGTTGAAAAATATACATTGTACATATTTAAAATTCTAAGATTATATAAATTAATTATTTTTATTTATTTATTTTAAATATTATAAATAGATTGATATTTTGACAAATTTCGAGTATCGAATTTTAATATTAAAATATATATATATATATAAACATATTTAAAAAATATAATTTAAATGATAAATGCGATAATTACATATTTATTTAACAATTATTATATTACACAGAGATAGAAAATATTTTCATATAAAAAAACTATTATAAATTTATCTACATTATAAAAAAATAATATTACTATAACTTATGTTTGATAATAATAAAGCCGCAGATTTAACAATAAAAATAATAAAAAATGTTATGATTTAAAAAAACGAGGACATGTTTTATAAATGTGCAATGAAAAATTATCTAAATATTTTTATGAATACTAGAAATATTTCAAATATTTAAGGTTATATAATAATATAATATGAAGTACTTGAAGTCAGTAATTTCGATAACAATATAATATGTAAAAAAAATATTTTTTTAAGTATTTATTTAATATATAATATACTATTATTATTATTTCTTTTTCACTAGAATACTCATTAAACGTTCAGTGAATTGTGATTATGAAGCAATAAAATAATTGATCGAACCTTCGACCTTACGTAGATTAAGTGTTTTTACGAGCGAATTAAAAGCGCAAAAAAATATATTATTATTATATACACATAAATATATAAATCGCACAATAAATAAGGTGAATTTTTTTTCGCCGAATAAAAAAAAATGTCGAAAAAAATTTTTATGTATTGCAAACGACACGTGAGGTAAATTTTTATACTTGCGTTTTATCGTAAATCAAAGTTTTTTTTTCGGCTGCCATTTCACGGGCGAAAAACAAGAAGAAAAATGCGGCCCGCCGCCGAATAAAATAAAATATATTTATATTGAAAATGACCCCAACCGATTGTGTGTGTGTGTGTGTGTGCGTGTGCGAAATTTTTTGCTGCCCTGTGCGAAATCAAAATATGAAAAAAAAAATTAACGTTGACCCCCCTTCCTTCTGTTCGCGATTAATATTCTTCACTTTGGTGTTTCGAAATTTTCATCGTGATTTATATCGTATTTTTTTTTAATGGAATCATTTTGTGAAAATTCATGTGTCGCATCCGGTCGGAAAAATCATCAAGTTTTATCAGCAGTTTTCATTTAGAGCTGCGAGTTATCTAAATATTTTTTTTTAAATGAATTTTTCATGGAAAGTTCTATTTTTGTTTATAAAAAAACAATACTTTTATTTTATAAATAATAATAATAATATAATAAGTACGAAAATTTTAAAATATTTATTATTATTTTACATATAAACAACAGGTTGAAAATTTTAAACATTAATATTTTTATTATACATGATTATATAAGACAAATGAAATTATTAAAAAAAATATGTATTTAATATTTATTCACAAATAAATATAAATAATAAAATTAAAATGAAAACGTTGAACTTTAGATAGTAAAAATTTAGACCTCTATATTTTTAGATTTAATTTAATGTCGAATTGCCGATTTTATAGTCAACCTTTAAATATCTAATTGAAAAATATAAAAAAATCACCCCCCGTGATGTTTATTTAAAAGTCAAAAATAAGAATATTTACATCCGATAATTTGACATAAAATAAATTATTTATATTGCTTAGAATTGACGTGATTCTGTTTATTGGAATTTAATGACATATTTAATCAAATTGAACATTTGATTTTTTTAATAATATAATATATATATATATTTTTTGTACGTGATTTTAAAGTTGTATATAAATATTTATTATATTATTATTTTTTTATTTTATGTTTGATAAGAGTAAAAGTTGTCACAAACAGTCATCACACACGCGATTTTCGCTCATTGTGCGTTTTAGATGGAGGAATTCCATCATCAATCAAACTTGCACCGAAGATGACAACAAAGACCGTTTTCACACTTTCTTCCACCGGTTGTCTCCGAAAAAGCTTCAAAGTGACTCTACAAGTAATGGGAAGTACATGAAAGGGCGGTTTTTCGGCTGACGAACAGAAGACGAAGGGCGGCAAAATGAAGAAAATAAACGTTACGACTATTTTTTTCTCCAGACTTCAGATACTCAAAAATAGCTAAGTATATATATTTGACTCGCTTTCATATCAAATAAGATAATAATAATTTATAAAAATGAATTCAAATTAAAAATATACATATTGAATAATACTTAAAATGTAAAGCAGAGTTTCCACACGTGTAAACTTAATATTCTAGTTTATTTTAAAAAACAGCCCTTCGGTATGTCAATAATAAATATTATATTATAATTTGCACGAGCTATGAATTCATATTCCGTGTAATTTTGGAGGCCCTTCACAAATAAATATTACGCTCATTTAAACACCGATGGGATTTTCCTGGCTTTTCGACGTTATTACGACCAAAAGATAAAGTTTAATTTCAAAATATATACATTAATATTATCACTTACATATGTATATTATAATATGACATAATTATAAAATCTTAAATCGAATTTACGTACAAAATATAAGATAAATGTATAAAATAGAACTATCATTGAATAAAACTGTATACAAATATTTTATAATAATATATATATTAAAAAGAGGGTTGAAAAAAAATATATATGACCTCATAAATTGTAGTAAATCATTTTTTTTTGCGGAAAAATTCGTCAAAAATAAAATAAAAATGGTAAGAAAAATTGGAAGATCGTTCGATTTGCACACATCGCCAGTATAAATTTCGTTTATTGCCGTAATTATGCGACCTTTTATTGCGCTAATTAAATTTTATAATAATTATATAGTGTAATATTTCGTCCCTTTTTGCGTGATATGTCCACCTAATTTTACACCCTTTTTTGACCCGATTTCGAACGATGCAGAAAAGGACGACGTTTCGACCTTTTGTTGCATTCGAATCCCTTTAATTATCCCTTTTAAAAAGGTTACGGAATTTTGTAATTCGTTCTATTGAAGATAATTACTTTCGCCCGTTTGATTATATTATTCGTATATACAATTTTTATATAATAAAATAAAAATATTTTTAATATCAATATAATGGTAGAATTAATTTTATATATATAAAATGTTGATTTTAATAATATTAATCATATTTTGAATATTTTTTATAATACAATTATCAGCTTCATTCATAGAAAAAAAATTATAATATATTACGAATTTATAGATGTATAATAAAATGAGAACAATTACTTTTTTCCTCATTTGGAATTTATTTTCTTAAGAATAAATTATAGTCGTATTTAAGAATTTAATTACAAAGTGATTTATCTTGTTTTTTTAATTATAAAATTCACTGCAAATAATTATTTTCTTTAAGATAATACAAATTATTAGAGGCGTTATTTAAATTTTGGAATTATTTATATTTCAAGCTAGAAAATATTTTCACCATTAAATGTTGCTGATATATTTTTTGATAAAAATTGTTAATTTTGTACATTAAAGCGTTAACATCGTTAAAGGCTAACAATGAAAAAAAAATTAAATAAAATTAGCCAAGTCATACAATATATATATAAAAAATAAAATAGAACAGGTAAAATGCGTATCGCATTAATGAAATTTTACATTCACAATCGAAATCAAATTTCGATAGCGCGTATTATATATATATATATATATATATATGTATGTATAATGCGCCTTCGCACAACGCGATTTATAAAAATAATGCGCGTACACACGTTCGATACAGGGTGGTTTTTGTTTCGGTTTGTTTCGTCCGACAACGTGGCCGACGAACCGAAAAATTCCGCCGGAAATGTGTCTGTTATACCCCATCAACTTGATTCGCATTTGAAAGGTTTCGACGGGCTGAGGATGAGGAACGGGGAGCGCCTCTTCCGGTTCGAAGGAGGTGTGGGGGGTGGGGGTGGGGGAGGGGCGGTGACGGTTTTTCCGGTCGAGCCAGACGACTGCTGGTCTAAGATTAATGACGGAAAACCGGGTGGGGGGGGGGGGAAAACGGTGACTGGAATGAAGGAAAACCGGGAAAACGTAGACGGCGGTGCGAATATGAAAGATAGACGGGTTAACACATTAAATGCCGGCCGTTTGCGCGTATGTCTTTGTGAGCGTGGCGGAAGTTGTCGTTTGTAATGCATTCGGGAGGCTCATCTTAACTTTGTAATTTCCTATTTTGCCCTTGTGTGTTCAACATATGGTATAATGCAAGTCACACACGTGTCTTGTTATCACGTCTTAGTCGTTATATTATGATATAATATTATCAAAATATGCATATACGAAATCGGTACTAATTTAGACCAAATTTTATATATTATATATAAATAAATCATAAATGAGATATAAAATTGAGAATTTAAATAAATTTATAATATATAACCCTTTAACGCACGTGCCCGAGTCACACTCGGGTATGATCAATTATTATTCAAAACCTAAATCTATTAATAAAATTTGAACACATTTCATTATACTCTTTATATTAATTTATCTCTTGAAAAAAATAATTAATAATATATTATTATATGATCTAATAAAAAAATATTTTTTTTAAATAAATATATTATATTGAATTTTTAATAATACACAAATATACTATTTATTGGTGATGAGCTTTCATAAAATGATACGATTCTTTATCATATTAACATTTTTATTATATTTTTCTATAAACGTAATATGAAATATATATAAAATTTAAAATTATATATTACGATATATAAAAGTTATTATACCGCGAATGCGTTTATAAAGCGATATATTGAATTTATGCGTCACATAATTCAGTACAGTCCATAAAACACATACAGCGCGATTTGCCAACACACACACACACACACAATTTTCAGACATTTCAGAAATATATTACAGAATAGACATAGTCTGATAGTCAATTGACATTTTTTCACGAATTATGAAGAAATGAACACGAGAATAATATTATTATATTTTGGTATTTAGGTTATATTTTTTCAGTGAATATATAAAAATATATAATATATATATATATATATATTTTTTTTTTGAAACGATATAAAATTATTGATCGTGAAATTAACAAGACGACTATCTTCAGAGCGTAATAAATTACAATATAAAAGTTTTGATTGTTCGACGTGATTCTCGGTTTGCCGATCGTAAATTCGATGTCAGAGGTTTTCAACCGCTGCGCCATTACGGACGACACCCAGAAATCCTTATGATAATAATATATCATACACACACACACACACACACATATATATATATATATATATATATATATATATATATATTCATATACGAGATTGCACATTAAGCGGTCGCACATTATATAAAGGGTGGGGTCGAAAAACGACGAGATAAAATAATAATAAAGATTCGCGATGTGGTGTTATATGGTGAATCCGAAATGTATTATTAAAGTTGTTCGCGGGGTGAAAACCATAAAGATTTTTATCGTCGGCATCTGCACATATCGTTTTTCTTTTTCATTTTTTTTTTTTTTTTGGTTTTTCTTGATGTACTATACGTGTTATTGCACGTATAATTCAAATTTGAATTGTCGCCGGTTATAGGTCGTTTTTATTGTGTGACCGTCGTCGAACGGGTCAAAAAAGAAAAACGTTTTATTGACGACAAAAACAAAATTGCATCAATCTCACAATATATATATAAATATATATAGGGTTGATTCGAATACCGGGAAATCGTCAATAATGAAGTGTTTCAGAATTTTAACTTTATATATTTTTTTCACACTACTTATTACTCATTACTAAGTATTGTACAATACTAAGAAGTACAATAATTGCTTACTTATAACAAATATCATTCTATATTATATAAATAAAAATTTATATATATAAGATATAGAGTCAAATCTTCATTTTATGAATACAATTCATGTCTTTTTATCGGTTGCAATGTTGGTTCTATTATTATATTTTATTTCTTTATATTTGTGCGAACAACGTGTCTCCCTTTCGAATATCATGACTCTGGTCTATTATGGACAAATCGTTATTTTTTCACCCTAAAATATATAAACTTTGGACTTGATGTGATTCCATTTAGTCCCCTTTGATACTTTTATTTTCATAAAGAAATATTGAAAAATCGCAAAATATCAATAGAAAATCGACGACGAGATTTAAATCTGAAATATTTATTTAATATAATATACATCATTTTTTTATATATTATATAGTACATATAATTACGAAAATGATATGAGTTATATTGAATATTTTTTTAATAGATTGTTACAAATTTGTTTAAAATTTATGCAGGATATTAGAATTACTATATGCTCAGTAGTTATTTATTTATGATGCAAAAAGTTTGTTTAGCAATTTTTATTATGGAAAAATTGAACGATTTTTAAGTTTTTTTTAATCATAAAATTACAACAATAAAATCATAAAAAATATTTAGATTTTTTTTTATTTTATAAAGCCATCAATGAGGGTCGTGATATCATAGAAAACATGTTTAATGTGAATCATTTATCTTTTTTTTTAATAGAAATTATATTAAAAAAGTGAAAAAAAAAATATATATATATATATACTCAAAAATGATTGTAATGACATTAAATAGGATATCAACAATAATCTAGGAAGATTTTATATCTGCTTAAATTTAATTATTTTGGTTCAAAGCTGATCATATAATATTACTCAGTCCACTATATATATATATTGTAAATTTATAGATATTATTGTCTCATATAGAATTTTTGCATATATATATTTACATTTCACTATATCGAGTCATCAGTTCTACGTTTAACCTTCGAATTTCATATCGTTTCGTACGTATTTGTCATAATAAAATTATGTAATGTTCGTCACTGTACATTTGCGCAACGGACGTATCATTTTCACAAATTCCAATAGAATCGAATCACGCCGCGTCGTTAACGTTTTAATGGACGCGCGCCGTTTCGACGTCGAATCCGTTGTAATAATAGTGTCAATGGCGTTGCGGTGTTGAAAGTCACAGATCGACGGTTATTTTGGCAGCCGACTGCGAACGTTGTCATCACATGTCATACTATGCCAATGTCGACTGTTTGTCACCGAATGCCGAACCGGGGATAATCTCGTCACACGCTTGACAACCCCTGATGCACAAATGCGCAGGGTAACTCAATAGAGGGGTGCCGTCGTGAATGTGAACGCGATTTAATTAAATAATGTATAGAAGAAAAAAAAATATATATACATATATATAACGTTCAGATCGAATTATGTGTGTGTGTGTGTGTGTGTGTTCATTTTTTTTTTGTGATACGATGTATGAATGAATGGTTGGTTAATTTTTTATTGAATGCAAAGGGTGGACGATCAGATTGGATTATGGTGAAGTGTTTTTTTTAAAATATTCATATTAAAATTAGTGGTATGACAGATTTTTTTTAAGAGATAATTTATTTTGTAAATTATCTCTTAATAATTTAATGGAAAATTGGTTATTGATTGATATTGTGAATAATTTCTTTTTTTTTTAATAATGTTTTCTTAAATGTATTTTCGATTATATGAAAATATTTGTTTATATATTATACTTCTAAAACACTTTATGGTGGAACATTTAAGCTAAACAATGATCCAAAAAATTTTTTTTATATTTTTCTACCGATTCTTAAATTCAAATCTTTCTTAGAATTTACTAAAGATATCAATATTTATTATATCAAAAAAAAAATATTCGTCTATATAAATAATTGTAATCTAGCATAAATTTTAGATATTAAAAATGTTATCTTTATATTATAATCCAATGTAGATTCTTATCTAATTATTATTTTATAGAAATATTTTTATAGATCTTCCAAATTTTACAAATCTAAATATGAATCATATATTTTTTTAAAAGACTTCTTCATTTTTTAAAGATTAGCAATTGTATATTTTCACACACATTGTAAACAGAATCAAATCAATTTTTGATATTTATATAGGTATTATATTAAATCCAATATTTTTTTTTATTCATCCGCAATAAAAAATATAAAAGTCTAGGAATTATCGACAAGTCAAACATTGCCAAAAAAAAAAAAAAATGAAAAAAAGCTCACGTCAAAGCTCTCAAAAAAAAAATCGTTTTCAAACTTCGAACATTTTCCGGTTATAAAATACAAACATCGAAACAAAAAAAAAATATAAATATAAATAAACAAAAAGAAAAGCGGATATACTTATTAAAAATGCGTTTTATTCGGTTTTCCCGATATACGAGTTAATTAATCCGCGACGACGAAAATTAATCAACAAGTTAAAACCGTAGCCCGGAAGCTAAAGCTCTCATTTATAGCTATAAAATACACGAGGAGAATGGGAAACGGAGATGTTTTCCTTTTGTTTCGCCCTTGTTTCCCGATTCATTTAGTATTCGAACACGCAGTGCATCGTGTTAATTCAAATTCGCCAATTAAACCGACATGCGCTATCGTTCGTTATAATGTGTCCTATTATATTAATTATTTTACTAGTTGTCGTAATTTTTCTAGTCTACGACGATTAATAATTTATTTCATAGATATTATAAATTTTTATAAAAATATTTATAACATATAAAGATCATTTTTAAATATTTTACTTTATGAAAAATGAATAAAATATTTTGTTTATTCAATACATTATTTATAAAAAAAATACTATGCATTAAAAAATACTCGTATATTTTATTGAATAACAACGGTTCATAATAAATCAACAATTTTATAACTTTAAAATACACTATTGGTGTATCTAGAATCGAAATAGAAAGAATGAAATCGTTTTTTTTTTCATTCAATTATTATTTTCACATTTCATATTCCGAGCCGACGCCAACAACAATAACAACATCCAGAGCAACGGCAAAATTCACGTTTGATTTACGTTCTACGGGGTTTTAGGGTTCGTTTTTCCGTAAATTCAGTTTCGTGCACTTGACTCCCGTATTCGATAAGGTAATTACAATAAAACGAATGATAGTTTGATATCGAAAGAGCCCGAACTTATTCTACATTTCGCCGTTGCCGCCGCGTCGTAATTCAATTGCCGTAGCGCAAAACGAAAGTTTTCCATTATTTCCAGTTTTCCATTTCACTTTTTCCACTCGCCCGCGCCCCCCCTCTCTCCTCCTCTTCGGTTTCGTCTCCGCCTCCGATTTTCCGTTCAACCGGTTCGCCGTCAAAGTTTTACGCTTTATAATACGCCGAAATTATACAATTTTAAAATTCTACCGATAATCGATCGTCTGCCGCTAATGAAATTATGAAATTTCTCTCGCATAATAATAATAATAATCGTTTAACGACGACGAAAGTTTTTCCGCTAACAAATCGAATGAACGACGAAGCTTTGTTCGAATATCGATTTAGACGAATTCGTACACGATATTTTTTATTTAAAAAAATACAGAAAATTATTAACTACAAAAATGTAGAATGCAGCTATTTATTTATCTTATATTATATATGGATTTTTTTTTATAATGTCAATGTAAAATTATGATCGAAAATTGTTCATCGTACGATATCAAGTTTAGAATACGGCAAACGCATTTTAAATGTTGTATTCTTTATCTCCAATGAGGCTTTAATGCGAAATTCAATTTTGAACCGTAGCCGAACAGAGACAGAGGGGAAAAAACGCATAAAACGAATAAAAAATGTGGTGAAAAACTCAAAGGGAAGAAAAGCGCATTAGTAAATATGTATATTAGTATGCAATATAATTCCGTGTATCTACTTATTTTTGATAACGTTTTAAATTCAATAATAAATTTACACACGAGTTTACAGTGCTTCATATTATATATTTCGATTTAAAATTTTTAATTTATTAATATTAATGAGAATTTATATAAATATATCGTGAAGTTACATGAGATTAGAAATGCTGCAAAAATATCGATTATTATAGTCTGAAATATATATATATATATATATATATATATAATCAAAGAAAAAATTCACAGAAAAACACATAGCAATTGAGTTGAGTAAATTGAAATTTTCTTCAGTGTTTCCCATGTGTGCTAAAATAACTTCGTTTCGCTATTGTATACCGAATAAAGAGAAATATATATATATGTATATATAAATATATATACCAAATATGCATATATAAAACGTATAGTATAATATACATTTTTGGTGAGTGCATAAAAGCAAATACGTCCCTAAATTTACTTACGCGATGTAATTTTCTCCTGCTGCGTTTTTGAGGGTGAACCGCGAGATTTTCCTCTTTCGGAGGTTTTTCGCGCGACGAGATTTTCCGCTTTTTCTACAACGGGTGTCGAAACGCGTTTTTTCTACTTCTGTCAACATATTATTTAGCGGTCGCGACATTTGAAAACCATTTAAGGGATTTGCCCAGACGTTGCCTTTTCATATCTACTATTTACCCTGTTTCTCCCTTATATTTCGTTATTTTTTATTTATTTATTTATTTTTTCCCCTTTTAGAAGCTTCTGACAAATCATTCGTAATATAATATATAAATATAATTTAATATTTCTATTACAAAAATTGCAATTTGTCAGAGTGGACGATAATTATTATCGTGATATAGTTATATTTCTATTACTAAATTATTTTATTATTTAATAATATATATTTATCTAATCTATTCCATATCTTTTTTATAATATATTTACTATATTTTTGTATCAATAGTTTAAAAATATATCATCCATCATTATTTATGAATTATTTAAAACGTGTAATATTATTGATTAATTTGAAAAACTCTGATCTGGAAAATCTGAGTTTTCTTAATTTTTTTTTAAAAAGTTACAATTCAAAGTTCAAGTCTACTATTTAAAGTAGATTTCAGGATTGGATTCCGTCCGAAATTTTTTATTTATTTTTAAATTCACATTTATTCCATAGAAATGCAAGCAATATGGTAATTCTAGCAAAATTCACTATAGAATTGGCAACTCAAAATATCAATATTAGATGATTTTTTTTATTTTATTCTATATATGCACAGTTGAATAAACAATGTATATTTTATTATTTTTTATAATAAATAAAATATTACAAATTAGAGTTTTTTTAAACGTTTTAATCCATAACTAGGTTTTACATAAAAAAATTCTAACCTCCATAAAAAATCATCAATTGTTTTTTTTAAATTTAATTATAGTATCTTATAATATTCTACTATTTAAAATAAATAAGTAAATAAATATATATATATATATATATATATATATATATATATATATATATGGTATATTGAAATATGTAATAGAAATTCGTGCATTTTTTCGCCACCCTTTTATTTAATTTAACACTCTTAATCCGAACAATGGTTAGTATCGACCGGTTGAATCATTTCAATGCCAAACAGAGGGTTAAAAAACGATATACTATAAAATCACAATATTGCAAAAATATTATTATAAAATAAATTGAAAAAAAAATACATATAAATATTTTTATATAGATAAATTATATAAATATATATATTATTTTTTGTTTCATTCGCAATCAGATCGTAAAGGAAACGTACGAGATGATTATTTAAAAAGTATATATACATATAATATATATATATATATATATATATATATATATATATATATATATATATATATATATATATATATATATATATATATATATATATATATATATATATATATATATATATATATATATATATTTAGCCGGATTAATGTATTCAGTCGCAAGAAGAAATAAAGCTTCGCACGCGCGCATGTTTGCGTGCGCGCGTAACGCTTAAATTGTCGCCTCGCGCGAGCTTTTGAAACGTTTTCCGGTTTTCCGCGAGTGCGCCAAGTGGTCGGGAAAAGCGGCTGCGCTTCAATTATTTAGTCGGAACGCGTATGTTTTTAATTAACTTCGCTAACGAGCGTCATTTATATGTAGGCTTTTCAACCCCCTCTCTCACTAAACCCCCCCCCACTCAACCCCTTGTATAATGCGTCCTTCGACTTCTTACCGCACCCCCCCCCTGTGCCCCTGCTTCCGCTGCAAAAGAAAAACGTGCCATTTTCCGCGCACACAATTGCACGGTTCATTTTACGACATTTTTTGCAATTTATTATACTAACACTACTTGAATTGTTTTAGTATTTTTATTGTTAATTCAACATCTGGTGCGTTTTTTTTATAAATGTTGGTTCGTATTAAAAAAAATTTGATCATTTAAATCCTTATATATATATATATATATATATATATATATATATATAATATTTTTAATGTATATTTAATATATTAATTTCATATTGAAAATGTTTATATATATATATATATATATATATATATATATATATAATTTTATGAAAATTGTTTTTGCATTTGTCATATAAATTAGATATATAAGATTATTAAAATTATCGAGATGTAATTTCTTGAAATAAACAATTTAATATACGCGTTCGATAACTTAGAAAATGTATAATAATATAAGTTAGTTAGATATAAAAGAAAATGACGATTATGTGAAATCGTTTTTGAAAAATTTATTTTTATAGTAATAAAGATAAAACTTATGATTGCAACGAATTGAAAACAATAAAGTAGATGAAATATTCACTCTGCTGAATATAAATTGTACAATTTCATATCCAAGTCTATAATGAATAAAGCGTCGTCTCTTATTCATATGCATATTTATAATATTTGAATGATGTTATACAATGAATATGTGTATACAGGTGATCCGAAAGAAACGCGTTAATATATAATTTTAAATAAAAAAATATATCATATTATTTTTATAAATATAAATGATCTAGTATTTTTGTTATTATTTTGTTATTTTTTTTATTATCTAGTATTTTATTATATATATATATATATATATATATATATATATATATATATATATATATATATATATATATATATATATATATACAGTTTTATCCATTAAAAAAATGTTTTATGTTATATTATACATTTCATATTTTTTATAAAACACAACGGTTGAGAAATACCATTGCAAAGTTAAAAAAATATTCTTGTTAGACACAAAATTATCCGCTTTTGCTGAAATAGTATTCATAGAAGACGGTCGCTAGTAATATTTTCAGTTTCAGAACGATAGTCTGTAAAACAAGCAGAAAATAAAAAGTGATGGATTAAAACGCAACCGAAACACAACGAAGACATCTCGCGAAACAACACAAAAGGTTTTCTTTTTCTCTCGCACAATAAAGCAGACAAACTGAAGTGGGGAGGGAGAGGGGAGGACAGCAGGAAAAAAAAATAAAAAAAATATTAAAAAATGGAAAATGAATGAAAAAAAAAATGAAAATATTTAAATGGAGCTAGATTAAAAAACCGACCCATGAATAAAATTTAATATACGGACCGATGTGCGTTTTCGGACGGAATTTATGCGATTAAATTTTCAGGGGTACGAGGGACGGAGGGACGAAGGGAGGGGGCTCGGACAACTGATATATCAGTCGTGTCACGGAGCGAACTTTCAATTTCGAAACCCGGCAACCCCTTTCCTTTAATGGAAATTGCATCCATATTTTTATAGGTTTGCACATTCCAAATTGAATATATTAATATAACGGAACTTATATATAAATATATATTATATACGTATACGAATCGCAGTTTACATATGTAAATTCGGCGCCCGATTAATGCAATAACGTTTACGCGCGCGTTATATTGAAACACAATAAACTTTTTTTTTTAATTTAAATATTTTTAACAATATATAAAATTATATTTTATTAATAATGTTTTCAATTTAAACGAATTTAATTAAAGTTTATATAAAAATAATAAAATTATTACTATAATCTTAATATAAAAATCAAATATTAAATTATCGTATATGATATAAAGAAATACATAAATAGTGTCTTCATGTTAATATTCACATCATGATATTTTTAAATTTATTTAAATTATATATATATATATATATATATATATATATATATATATATTTATATATATATATATATATATATTTATATATATATATATATATATATATATATATATATATATATATATATATTATATATATATATATATATATATATATATATATATATATATATATATATATATATATATATTATATATATATATATATATATATATATATATATTTTAAACGAATTATTGATATATTTTATTTTAAATATAGATTAAATTAAATTTATTATATATTGAAAAAAAATAAGCAATAAATAGATGAAATTGATATAAAATTGAAATTAATTCCAACTTTATGAGAATTCTATTCAAACATTTATCGACGAAATCGTCGTTAAACCATCCATTTTACGCACTTAAAAAACAAAAGTACCGCCATTGAATACCATGCAATTTTCCATCCCCTAGAAATGTACCACTTTTTTTCCTCCCCTTTTTCCATTCATTCGTCTTCGCATTGTTCGTTTGCATGTAGGCTTCTTTTTTAACGATAAAAACGTATTCGGCTGCTTGCAATATCATTAAGATATTTTTAGACATATGCAAGCTTTCATACAATTTCAAATATATATATATTATATATATATTATACATATACGATACGACTAAAAGCTAAGGGTTGCATTGGGAAAGGGATGAAGAGAAATGGGCACGTTTGAAATACGAAACAGTACATATTGCTTATTTACTTCAGCGTTTCTTTCATATTTATTCACATTCGAGAAGGACAGGTACGGAATAATAAAAGGGAGTCGTTCATATTTCAGAGAATTTCATATGAAAAAAAAATAGGACGAAATATATTTTATTTGATATTTGACAAGTGTTATATATAAATATGTATATTACATCAATTTTAATCTATCGATTAGGGTTGATTTCTATAACTCAATTTATGCATATATATATATATATATATATATATATATATATATATATATATGCGTTCTAGGAATACTTGAATAAGTTTGCACGATTTTAATAGAGGGTGCTTTGCTGAAAGAATATTGGGAGAATGCAGTTTATGTTCCAAGATTTAATCCTCCAGGGGATGAGGGTGGTAACAAGTTCAAAAGTTTCATAGGAACCACCTATTCACATATAGACATACAAACCTTATCGAATGTAGACTCTGTGGCTTAAATGGAACAGTAACTTTATTTACTGCCCCTATCTGGAGCCGGGTTAAGCTTTCGTAGTAAAATTTTCTACATTGTACTTTAAGTAAAATCCTTCACTTGACGTGTATCGATGTTTTATATAAATAATGTCGTTAAATTTTATCTTTTATATAAATCAAAATACGTTTATATATGTTTTTAAAATTTCAAAATATTGTGTATGAAGTTTTTTTTTTAATATTCATTATGAAAAATGATATTTTTTTATAATTGAAAATTCATCCAAAAATAAAACTTGATGTATGAAAGTAACGTCAACTTCAAAGTATTAAAAAGTGAATTTTCATATATGAAAAATTAAAATTAAAATCTACATAAATTCACTCATTCACACTTGATATACATATATTAATATTAAAACTTATATATATATATATATATATATATATATATATATATATATATATATATATATATATATATATATATATATATTCAAATATTATCAACATGTGAATCATTACGAACTTTTAATACTGTATTTAAATATGAACTATATTTAAAATAAAATGAATTATTATATATGTTATAGAGATTCTAAATATATATATTAAAAATAAAATATGTTTTAATCTATAACCTTTCAAGAAATATATATAATATTATTTTTTTTTTTAATTTAATAATTTAATCTTTAAATATAACTATTATATATAAAAAATATTACGTTTCAGTAATATATTAAATGAAATATTAAAGTATATTAGAAAATAATTTGACATTTGTAAATTAAGTGAACATGTACGATACCACATATTCACTATCTATTATAATACAGTCTATTTAAAAATCATGTTAGCAGTTTTATATTTAGTATTTAAAATATTTATACAAAATTTGACGAGTTATTACATTTTTAGTAATAAATTAAAAAAAAATATAACTCAATAATGATATATTATTGAACAATATTAAATCATTCTAAATAATTATACAAAACGTATAAATAATTTTTAAATTATATATTTATATTGATTTTCGCTCTCAACTATATGATTTAAAATATACGATCACATTTTTATTGAATTATGACATTTTCACATTTTCGCATTGACATTAGGCATTATATTAAAACGCGCGATCGCTCATATACATACATACATATAAAAATATAAATATATGTCATTATATATATATATATATATATATATATATATAATAAAATAAAATAAATATCGTTATGATGCGAGTGCGTGTTGTTATGCGGGTCCGATTTATCTCGGGGGTTAAATCGGATGCGAATTTGTCACCGGTGGCCGTTCATAATATGGGATTCACAATCTCGTTGCCCCAGGGTGTCCTGTGTTTGCGAGACTCAAAAATAAAAATGACTTATTTGGCGCGGGACCATTTATCAAACACCCTTTATAGTCGCGAGGAAAATCCTCGTCCGGAAAACGCCCCGGGGCGAAAAACGCTACCCCGATCTCACACTTTTCCCCCTCATTTTCTCATCCCCTTATATCGCCCGCGATACATCGCCGACACCTAAACGAAACACCCCCCCTCCCCTATTTTTCCAATAAACTCTTTATACTCTTCGCCATGTTTCATTTTATTTATTTTTATATTTATATATTTTTTTATATTGTGAAATTTTAAACGAGTTTAAAAGTCAGCTGATGCAGCTATTTTTTTAATATATATATATATATATATATATATATATATATATATATATATATATATAAAGTAAAAAATATATAAAACATATAATAAATATGTTTTATATATTTGTTTCCCAAAAAACAAAACTTGCGAAAAAAAGAAATAATGAAACAAATTAAAATTAGAAATAAAAATCAATTCGTGAATAAAATTATTAAAAATATAGTAAAAATTAAAAAAAAATATAACTATTCATTATATTGTTAATATTTTTACTATAAAATATAATTTTATGTTTAACTTCATTTAACGTCATCTGAATTCAATAAATAGATCGCGAATATTCTAATCCAAAATTTCATTCATTTATTATTTTGAAATATTATAAATAAAATATCAATTAAAAAAAATAAAACATTAAAATTCTTTTATAAAAAAAAACTATATAAATATATCATTATTTTGAATTTTTTTTAATTTCGTTTATAGAAAATTGATTAAATTTTAAATCTATAAAATATGGTTAAAAAAATTATCTTTTATCCAAAATATTTATTATATAAATGTTTAAAATAATTATGAACGTAAAAATGAGTCAACAAGAACGATATTTTAAATAAGAAAAATAAATATACGAAAAAAAGTCGTTTAAAATTAACTTTTCAACCAACCTATTTAAGAGTCGCACGTTTAATTAAAAATCCAAAATAAAAAAGAAAACTCAAAAGAAACCAATTCATTCCAGGTGGCAACAATAAAGTTTCGAAATAAACTTCGCGTTTAAATCATAATTTTTTAATATTCCAAAAGACGTAAAGGCGAAAATAAAATTTTTATCAAAAGTCATCCGCCGTATTCGCCATTATATGTATATACATATATCGTTTCGAGTGAACATACGATATTAAGCTTTCGTTATTTTTATTTTTGAGAAAGAGTTCAACGTCGTATATCAATTTACATAAATACGACGCCCCCCCCCCGCCCCGTCGAACAAGCAACAGTTCTCTTTTCTTTTTTATTTATGAAGAATGCCGAAAGCGAAACTGAAACCGGGCACACGTGATATTTATTATATACGTTTCAAATTGAGAAAGAGAAAAATTGGAGTCGATTTTGAGTTCATTTTTAGTCTGAGTTTCCGCTTAGTGCGCAAAAGTGTCTATTTATGAAAAGTAATAACCGTGTTCGTGTTGACCTCTTCCCACCCGTCGACAAAAGCAACGCTAAATATAATATGATATATATATGTATATAAAGAAAAAATATATAAATAAATTTATTTACGAGCGGTTATTTACCCCTGGCTTGCACTTTCCCTTATAGAAAAATTTCTTGCGAGGAATGTTTTCGTCGGCAAAAATATTTATACGCACATAAATATTGAAAATTGAATTCTTGTAGGCGAGATCGAAAAATTATATGCTTCGAAATGATTCAATCGTGTAAAATAAAAGATTTTATTATTAAAAAAAAATGTATCTAAATTATGTATAAGATATATAAATAATAAATCATAATTTCAATTGTACAATCTGTGATAATTATTCTATATATTTAATATATTATATGAATATATGATAAATATTATAATATATCATAAAATAATTGATTATAATTAAATATAATTATTGACATAAGCATAATACGAACGCTGTAAAGTCTATGTCATAAAAAAATATCAATTGAATTATTTTAATATATAAATTTCTACGTATTTCTATTATGTTGAAGTAAACAAGTAAATATTAGTTACAATATACTTCAAAATAAAAGATTACATATAAATGCAAATATTAAAATAGATAGTTTGATATTTTATATCATAAACAGAATAAAATGATTATATGTTATATATTTAATAAAAAAAAAATATATGACTAAAATAAATATCACAGAATATGTAATATAAAAATTATTTTATGTTAAAAATATAAATTGTAATTGATATTCGAGGACTAAATAACAATATATTTTTATATCTAAATGAGATATATTATTTTTGACATGTTAAATTTAAAATAAATATCATTAATAACAAATAAAATAATATAGATGAAAGATAATACGGGTTTTAAAAATATATAAAAATATTGAAAATGTTTGATCTATATTAAGCTTTTGTGAAAAATGACATTTTACGTTTGATTTTATTTCATTTTTATTCTATGTTTCACTCAATTAATTTATTTATCAATTTTTGTTATATATATATATATATATATATATATATATATATATATATAAAGAAAAACACATACACAAATAGCTGTAAATCTATCAAAGCGTTTTCAAATGTTCAAGTATATATAAATGTGATTCAAAGCGACATTCTAGTGTCTGCCAACGTTTGATTTACGATTTTCGGACAGTCAAAGGGTTGAAATCGTAATGTTTTTCCTCCCCACCGCATTTTCGTTGCCCTTCGTCCCAGTAAATATGTCGTCGTTAACGGCTCGTGTAGAATATGGCCGATTACGAGCCGTAACAGAATCGAGAACGTCGTAAAGCTTTTAACGACTTTCTGACTCGACTTTGCGACGGTTAAATGCTAAGATCCCGAAGGTCTTCCGACTGTGTTATTTGCGGTGATACTACAACAACTCATAATTTTCCATAATAATAATAATAATAATAATAATAATAATAATAATAATAATAGCAAACCGCCCTTCGTTAAGAGGGTCGGAAAATCTTAAGTGCGTTACGAAAAGCAGGTGGGCGGAGACGAGAGAGCTTTTTCATTTGCATATCGAGTTGCGTTTAGGCGGGTGCATTTAATCGATTCAGACGTGCGACTTGCAAATTGGAAATGTAAATTGGGGGGGGGGGTCGGTGGGTTGAGGGGAGTGTAAAACCTCGTTAATCCGTAATAATTGACCGAGGTCGTACGATTTCGGATTATCGAGAGTTGTGCACTTAAAAGGCACGGTGCGTGCGTTTACATAATTATGTTGTTTGATAACACAGTGACGTTTTCTCAAATAAGGATTATTATTCTATATATATATAAATATATATATATATATATATATATATATATATATATATATATATATATATATAATTACATATATTTGTATGACTTACAATTAAATATTAAATAAATAAATAACTACATAAATGTTTTTTTCAATGAAATTATGAGAATGTTGTATTCAAATAAATTTGCACTACATTTTTTGTTGGTCTAAAATATTTTATATACATATAAATTTATAAATATTTATTTTTATTAAAATCTTTCAATATAATATTTTATATTTTCATACATATTCTATAGAAAATCATATTTTTTAAAAACATCACATTTTAGTATAGTAATTATGATATATTTTAAATATAAATATTATGACATAAATAACTATATTATAAATAGTATATAAAGGATTAAATTTTGTAATAAAACGATTCAGTTTAAATAATATTTTAATATTGAATAGACAACGCATTCTATAAAAATATAAATAAATACATAAAGAATTAAAATAGACATTTGTACTTAAAATTATAATATAATTATTATAAAATAGAAAATTTGTGAAACCGCTGTTTTATTATATTATATAAATATATACATAGTTGAAATCAAAATATTTCGGATGATAATGTTTATATAATATATAAAATTTACGACATCTCGTAACGGATTTAACGCGCTTTAAGATAACATTTGCCAAGTAAAATGTATTAAATCATTATTATTATTATTATTATTATTATTATTATTATACAACGTGTATTACTTAAAATATTATAATACACATGAAAATTTAACGTTTGTACATTTATTTGAAAGCGTTAATATCTATAACAAATGATGATAAAGCGAGCTTTTACATAAAATATAGTTAATGTCATGTTTTATGATAACCATTAGATATGTGCAAACACATAATTAGTGGTAATTCAAAAGACTAATTTTAGTAATAATTCATATGATACACGTATTTTGTGTACAAAAAAAAAATGAATGAACATATCTAGCAAATAACTAATTATAATTATATATAACGTAATTTAGAATTTGAATTTGATGTATGATATTTAAAGCGTAGTTGAATGGTAATTATATTACTTAGAGATGGTTTATAAATATAATAAATTTAATGTTTATAATTAGTATACATTTTATTAGTATTCACAATAATTGTTAATATTTATAAAGCAGTTTAATATTATTTTTTTTAATATTTTTGTTCATAGCAGACATTATAAATTAATATTTGTATTGATGTCAATGAATGCTTCAATGTCGACGTGAAAATTTAATATTTTTTTTTATGGACCACAAGTTGAAAAGCCCCGTTCTTAAACGTGTTTATATATATATATATATATATATATATATATATATATATATATATATATATATATATAATGCACGTTGAATTTAAACCGTTTTAATTTACATTAAGCACACAGAGAGACAGATATAATGCGCATAAATTAGACGGAAAAATAAAGGATCACAAAAATAAATGGCGCGACCGCCTAAAGCCGCGAAACGATAAATAAAGCTAAATTGGCCGATAACGATATTCATCGCCGGAAAAGTAACACGAAAACTCGTTTTCCACGGGTGGTCCGTTGCAACAAAGAAAATCTAAGCGACGAAGAAAAAAAAAATAGTATACTCTTAAAACACACGTATGTGTGTGTGTGCGTGTTTGTATACAGGGATAGAATCGATGAAAGACTTACAAAATGCCGAATTCTTGCGAAAAAGGAAAGTTTTCTTTTTCTTGTGAGTGTTGTTGTTGGTGTTTTTTTTCTTTTGGGTGGAAAAACTCGCACGGAAAATTCGGATCGCTTGTTAAATAATTTACGGCATATAAACCGTTCGGGATACGCTTTCGGTTCTTGTGAACGATTTACAGACATATTTTGATATTAAATATGTTTAAATATATTTATATTTATTATTATTCTTATATTTGTAAACAATATTTGATTATTTTTATGCGAAAAAGCATAATTTTTATAATATTAATTTTATAAACTATCATTAAAAAATTCAGTATTTCTCTTGTATATTATTTTAAACTGTTATATAAATATTTTGACGATTAATAATTCAAATTTATACAACTGTAAAAATCTACATAAATATTTTTTTTTTCAATAACAGAATAAATAATTTTTATTAAAATTATGATAATATGAAACATAAAATAATGCCGTTCATATATATGTCGTGATGATATAAAAATTTAATATTAATAAAATGCAAAATGTATTCGCGCGAATTTTCATGAAAATGCTCTCGTCGAATCAACATCGCCACTTTAATAACGCTGAAAGTCGATAACCGTAGTAAGTAATATTATCAATTTACATCGATGATGCTGCATTTCATTTCATTTCATTTTCAGACGCGGCGAAAAGCGAATCGAATCCTGAAAGCATTCGAAAAAATTCCATACTACATTCACATTTTCAATTTTATAATGCTAAACGTATGTGCATCGCTTTTCTTTATTCCACGGTTCAATTTTCCGCAAAGATATCCCGTCGCGGATATTTCCATATTTCAGCACAAAGACGAGATTATCCTAACGATAAAATGTATTACATTGCATACGAATAAAATTTATTAAATAATAATAATAATAATAATAAATAAGAAAAATTAATAAATATTACACCACATTCACTTATTCGAGTATTTTGACGATCATCAAATTACGACGTTGTCTCGGAAAATTATACGATTACTTTATTGTGAAATTAATTCGAATCCATTCGAACTTAATTCTCAAAGACACACGAATATCGGATGGCGAGCTTTTTCCCCACAATTTCCCCCTTAAACCCCAATCCGCCGGATTCCATTTTCAACCCATCGCTAGTATTCCACCCTTTCAGGATTGTTGCTAATTACTTTTGATGAAAATTATACGAGAAATGGGTTAAAATTACCTCAGACGTTCCACGACGGGCTTAGAATATCAACTTCGTACTTATTTATCATATATACATATATTTTTTTTTATTTTATTTTACGTTGTAACACAATTTTGCTCATGAATATAAATTTTATTCAAATTTATGAACTACATCTTGAGACATGTGAGTCAGAAATATTCGCACATTTTAATCTAAAATATCAGACAACTAAAATATATTAACGTCAACAATAATTTAACCGGCGGTTCATTTTATTGATATGCGGTTAAATTTGAATTTGACTATGATTATTGATATTTTCAATATTATATATATATATATATATATATATATATATATATATATATATATATAGTCAACCAAAAATTGTAAGTTTATATAAATCAGCATCTATATACGACATATATTTACAGTAATGAGCAAACAAAAAAATATTATATATTATATTATATATAAATTCTATAGATATTTATATCAGAAAAATTAAATTGATTTATTTCATATATAAATATATATTATAAAACAAAAATGTATAGTTTTCAGAGGAAATATATAATTTTCAGAGACCAAGACAGGGCAGTTCGTATCCGGCGATGGTGATTAGTACCATTCATAGCTTTAGCATTTATCTTCGTTTCCTACTATTTTTCCTGTCTTGTTTCTACTTCATTTTTACTTATTTCATTTCGACTCCGTCGACGGATATATTCGTGTTAAAATGTCACTCGTGAAAACGAGCGAAACGAACGAGCGCCGTCTAACTAAACGAGATACGACTTGGTCCCTTTGCGCACTAATTAATTCGACGAAACCCAATAAAAACTTTAAAAAAAAAGAGCGACAGCTAATTAGATATATTGACGGTCGTGTAAAAATAAATATATATTAAGTTCCTTATACATAATATATAATATATATAAATAGCTAATGTTCTAATATAATATAAGTTAAAAAAAATGATGTACTAAAAATTTTGTTAATGTTGAAAATAATGTACTTTAAAATGTGAAAGAATTAAATATAAAATTATTTAATTTTCTTTTTTTTTTCACTATGTGAAAAGAAGATTATTTGATCGTTAGTGTATGAATGGTGGAAATTGTATGAAAGTCGTTCGCAAACACTTATGAAGACGAATAAAAAAAAAAGAAAAAGAAAGAAAAGTCGCTACATTTCTCTATGCATTATTATATGCGAAAAAAGTTTTTCCGGCAAAGTTTTAAGCTCGAATCTACATTTGAAAAGATGACAAAAACTCTTAGTCGGCGCTCAAACTCCTCATGTGAAAACTTGCCAGTACCGACTGTAACCCTCTTTATGACAATGTTGCCCGAAATTTATTTTTCACGTAGATTTATAAAAATATTATCTAATATTAAAAATTATAGATTATATATTATATTTTATAAATTTAATGTGTAAAACTTTGACGGTTACACCGCAGCGCCATCTATTGATCAATATCACGCTTATACACGAAATTAATTATTCAATATTAAGTAAAACTTATATAAATAGTACAGAAATGCTAAACAGTGTCACGATAGTGCAAACGTCAAAGTTTTCCCCCAACCGATTTACATATAAATTCGACGAATATGAAGACGAAGCGTTTATTTAAAACGGGGAGAGGGGGGTTTGTTTCCGGTGTATTGCGAGTTGCATCGCATCTGTAACGACGGTTCATATACGACATACCGACGTCGGTGAATGGGACGCGTGCATGTGTATGTTCGCGTGTGTGTGTGTGTGTGTTGTAGTCGCGTCATACATTATTTAAGGGATGACACCCAAAGAAGGTTTTTAAAGGCAACCGACGTAGGTTTTACTTCATATAACGGTGTGCAAAATGCAACCGGAAGGCGAATGCATTTGCATTAAATCTCCCTTTATTAAGATTGGATAGTATGCGAAGGCGACATTATGCACGTATACACTATAATTGTAATCGTAAATATTGTAATAATATGTCGAATGACCGACGACAATAATTTACTATGTGTTTTTTTTTGTCTTATATATAAAATTAAATTATCCGTAAAACAATCCTTTTCAACTTTAGATACTAGAAAATATATCAAGTGTATTCAATGAAATTAATATTGTTATTACAATTCAATTATATATATAAATAAGAATCAAATATCGTTAATTAAAAGATGATATAATATTAATCAAGCATTAATTAAGACATTATTAATTTAGGTCAGCTACAGAAAAATCTTTCCATTTCTTAATTTATCAAAAAAAAAACATAGTACGCAAAATACTGATTTAATCACAGATTTTTTAATTAGTAATGAACTAAACGAATTAATTGTAAATATTTTTAAAGAATTATATATATATATTTACTTGTATGTAAGAATTTAATTAATATAATTAAAAATATATTAATATATATTGTAAAAGATTATATAAATTCCAATTTATAATTAGCACGTTTCTTTAGATTTCCAAATAATTATTGTATGACTTAATTTTATCTAAAATAGACAGTATGTAGTCATTAAAAATATTTTATATATTTATAGATTTTTAACATTATATATATATATATATATATATATATATTATTAAGAGATTACATTTCTGCTTGAATACAGCTTTTTAGCCTAAAATGTCAAATATGTTTGTTTTTCGACAAATATATAACGATATAATTTAAGTACGCCTACGTTCTTTAATAATATAATATAATAATAAATATAGTGTAAATAATATTAAAAAATATACATAATTAAAAATCGTCAATGAAGAAAAGGTCAAATATACCCCATAATACGTATATTGAGGGTTAAGAGTGTTGACGCGTCCTTTCGCATGCAAATAAATTCAACATTTACACGTGTAAACAAAACTGGGCAAAATGTTACCCCTTTCCTATACGACTTAAGTTCTTCCGGCGAATGCCCTTTTCACGTGTATGTGTGTGTGTGTGTGTGAACAATATTATTATTATTATTATTTTTCTTTCTGAAAATTTTCTTTTTCACCGTTAGTGTTTTTCATATTCACGTTTCAGTTCATCGTTGTGTTTTCGCTCGTACTTGTTTATGTTTGTTCGTGACTGCTTGTTTTCATATACGTATAATATATGTATATACGTATATATTTCTTCAGTTTTTCTTTCAGCTGCTGAAAACGGTGTAACAAATCATGTTTTTGCCCAGTTGCATACACCGCGTGAAATACCAGACGTTACGCTGCTGAAAAAGTGCATTCGTTGTACAATATTTACGATGTTTTTTCTTCTTCATCCAAAAGGGGGTAAAATCCCTTCCTTTTTAAAAAGGGTTATCGTCTTTTATATGCGGGGGGGGGGCGTTTCTGTTTCAGTAGTTCTATTTTGTAAATGCCGGCAGACAGTAATGATAAGGTTTGTTCTTTGTATTCTTTCAAAAAAAAACGGATTTATTCGTGCTATTTTATGTATCCTTATTTAAAATATATCCACATGTTAATTAAGAATTAATTTAATTTTTAAAAATTATTATATTTGAAAAAGTTTAATATATATATATATATATATATATATATATATATATATATATATATATATATATATATATATATATATATATATATATATATATATATATATATATATATATATATATATATAAGAAAAAATATACTTTCAACAATTATAGTTGGATAAATTTAAAGTAAATATACTGAAAATTTAGTTTAAGTTATGTTATTATAATTCAAATAATTATAAGTTATGAAACAACCTTCAATAATTTATTTTATATATTAACAACTTTTAATAGAAATATATTATAATAAAATAAATTAAAAGTTATTTATGTATACTAAATATGGTTTCTAATATGTTTTTTTTTAATTAAATAATATTTTTTTTAAATTTATTATATTTATAAATAAATTTTATATAATTATGTGTTAAAATAAAAGGACGCGTGTCCTTGAATTTCAATTGGTTATTCGACGACCGATCAAAATCGATAACACTTCAACGAATTTATTTATACTATACATAAAAATAACAATATATAATTTATTTTATTATTATTTTTTTCAACATATTAAATAATTATGTAATATTTACAATTCTTTATATTAATATAATATATTAATAAAAATATGTATATAAACAGTATACAAGAAAGAAATGATCCGTTCTCAATTACATATACAGCAGTATATTAACATTTTCGTGCCGGTTTATCTTAACACATTAATCACATGTATCCAATAAAACAATCTTCATAAAATAATAACAATCGGATGAACGATTAATTGTCTGTCGTTTAATAATTATGGCGAGCCTTCAGAAAATGTTATAATATATATATATATATATATATATATATATATATATATATATTTATTTATTACACGTGAGCTGCAAATATAAAATAGAGTAAATAGTGTTCAGATGATATGGCATGCGAACAGAAATGGCGTGATGATACAATCGGCTTAAGTAATTCGCCCCGACACGGAATAATAAATTACAAGTGAAATACGAGCTCGGTTTACCACCCCTGGCGAGCCGTGTTTGTTTTAGCGTTTTGTTGTAAGGGTTAAACTTTATATATATATATATATATATATTTTTTTTCTGGTATATTTTAATAAAATATTATTTTACCTATACCTATATATATGTGTGTGTGTGTGTGTGTGTGTGTGTGTGTGTGTGTGTGTGTGTGTGTGTGCTTAAATAATTAATTCGTATTAATTTGTTGTTATATAGTTTTATTCTTAAATTAATTAATTTATTAAAATTATTTATTTATACGATTTCAGAAAACGCAACTTTTATTGTAAGTGTTTAAATTTTATATTAACGTAAGTAGACTCGATACAAGTAATTCGTGCACAGTTTAAAAACAAATAGTTTGTGTATCGAAATTGCTAAATTATATTTTAGTGTTTCTTTTATTTTTAGACAAACTTTTTATTAATCAATTTCACTATTTCCAATATAAAATAATTATTTAAAATATTAAATATTTAATATGAAATATATTAAAAAAAATCAAAAAAATAATTATTAAATTTTCTATGAGAAATGAAAAGTATTCCAATGAGAGAATGTTTAATTTGAAGTAAAAGTATATAATGATGTATATATAGTATGATTATGATTAAATACTTAACAATAAATTACATTTTTAGTTAATTACAAGTAGAGCTGAATATAAATTTGCAAATATAAATAAATATATTTACTAAAAATTATAATGTAATTGTAATTAAAACGATAAAACAAAATATGAATTAACAAATTCACTGTGTCGAACGCAAAATAATATTACGATGACGGCCAGTTTTTCCGCGAGATTTTTCCCGGGAATTTTCACGTCCCACCCCCACCGCCGCCGCTTTCATCCCCTCCTCCGCCTGCCCACCCCCGCTCTCATTCCTCCGCATCTAGACGTCGCTTTCGGACAAATTTATCTGGCGGCGTATCGTCGTAATTTTTCCCGGCGTTTCTGTTTTGTTTATTTAGCGGTTGTTTCTCGCGTCGGAACCCGGTAATAAGTCATTCGGATGACACGAAAAATAAATCCCACGGGTGTCCGAAAACCGACACAGGAACACACCGACACTTTCTAAAGCCGCGTCCTCATCGAATTACTTTATTTTATTTCGCTTATCTTTGTCGCGACGTCGCTTTTGTCGCCGTTTTTAACGATCCGACTATGTAATTTATCATTAAAATTTTTGTTTATACGGTATAAAACATAATTTTTATAAATATTTATTTGTTTTTTATTATAAAATACAACATTATAATTGAAAAAATATTGTTGATTTAAATACAGCGCCATCTATTGTTTACTATTAACAATATTTTTTTATTTGATATATTAATATATGAAATGAATTTTATTTAAAAATATATTATATATAATTTATTTTATTATTATTTATAAAACTCAATGTACGTTAGAAATTAGGTTAATATATGAATAAAAGTTTTATATTACAATAAAGTATGAAATCTAATATAACGATTATATTTTCTTTTAATTTTCACCATAACTAAAAATATCTACGAAATTATGTACGTGATATCATTTTTAACGCCTTCTCGGAATTATGATTTTCGTGAAAAAAAAGGGGTGCAAAAAAGAAAAATCGAACATAAAATAAAACAGCAATCGCAAGGGAGAAAAGCGACTGTTATTAATAGTCATTAAAAAGGTTTATGCGGAGATTTTTAACGTGCTTATTTTTGTTTAGTAAACGCGGTCATGGTTTGCAAAAGCGACTGTCAAACTGCGGTTCGTAAAATTGTAAAAAAAAATAATTAAATATTAAATTAGATAATTTTAATTATTTATTTATTTATATATATATATATATATATATATATATATATATATCAAATAATTTATGTCATATGTTAATTTTATTGATTTAAAATTTTCATCGATACAATTACGCATTACGTTCGTAGCAATAATAAAATGACGTCATAATACTCGTATTCGCGAATATTTTATATTTTATTATAAATGTATATATTTAAAGGGGTTTGATGGGTCATATTTTTGGCGTGTCGAATTTTTCAAGAATTTGCATATATATATATATATATATATATATATATATATATATATATATATATATATATATATATATATATAATACTATTGCCGAATTTTATGACCATTGTAAAAATGTTCAGTTATGATCGATCGTATTGTATTTTTTTTTTCATTGTTATACGTAATATTCACAATAAAAATGGTAACCAGTATAACTATTATAAAACATATGTGAAATATTTATCGTCACCATATCAATTTAAACTTGATATAAAAAACTGTGTACGAAGCGATCGTAAAAAAACGGTCTAATATATATATATATATATATATATATATATATATATATATATATATATATATATATATATATATATATATACACGGAGTTTATATCGACTTTTTTTTTCTCATTTCATTTTATATGAAACGAGTTGAATTTTAGTTGATTAATGTCTACTATAAAAGATATAAAAGTGACATAATAAAAAAATAGTACTGTGTACAATAAATATATTAATATATAAATAGTGGATATTGTATATTTTTTAATTTTAATAATTTCCGAAATGCACATTTTTCAAAAAGAATATCGAATATGTGTTTGATTTAAAATATAATAATTAAAATCGAAAAGATGCAATCGTATTTATGTGATGTAATGTTGTGTTGTTAATTTTTCAAACGTTTTATTTATGAATAATTTATTTAAAAAAATAATAATTTTGATTACTTTTAAGGGTGGTGTTGAAAGCATCTGATGTAAAAAACATATTGATAAAAATTAACTGTCAAGTAACGATCTTAATTAATATTTATTATTGTTATACAAAATATCAAAAAATAATTTGTTTAAAATTTAATATGAAAATAAATAGACCTGAATTTAAAATTAAAAAAAAAAGAAATATTTTTTTAGTCTTGATATCGTTTACAAATAACAGTTAATAATTTATATTTAATTTAAATGGTGAATATGATAAAAATAATTTATTCATCATAAATGTTTTAAAATAATAATAATGATAACAATAAATTTATGATGTTTTATAGAATTAAAATAGTGTTGGTGAAAACTATGATACATCATATTTCTGCCCCCCTTTTAAGGGGTCAGCTGTCAAAATTGAAATAAAATTTAACCGTAAATACTGAAATATTTTACATGATGTTTTTTTTTTAATTATAAAAAATATATAATTTTGAAATATAAAAAAAAAACGTATAAATATGACACGTGTTTTATGTATGATATTCGTATATTTTTTTTTTACAATAAGCTAACACAACGGAAAAGTTTATTAATATTTTCATTCGGTTGGGGTGAATCGAGTGCCTATACAGGGGTCGCAAACCAAACTAAACCCCCGTACGAAGTTAACGTAGTAAATGAAATCAGTGCGGTATTTATTTTAATGCCGCTAATTTGAACGCACCTGCCGCTTAAAACTCTACGTTTCCCCTAAGCAGGGCTTCTCAATTACCACGTCACGTGACGTTCACGATCCTTTAGACGACGGTTCTTTTCTTTTTTTTTCTTCTTCTTCTTATTTTACTCCCTATTTTCCTTTTATTTCCTCCCCACCCCCCACCCGGCTTTTCAGTAACAATTAACGCAGTTTTTCCGTTAATTCTTACGAGAGCGCCCTTTAGAAATATCGGACCCGCAGTTTCGAATTCGAATTTCGCGGCAGTTTGCATAAGTGAATCGGTCGCTTTGTAAAAATTAGGTCGTAACGTTTTTCTTTTTATGCATTGTTCTTTCTTTTTTTTTTCTATCCGGTGTTTCTCAACCGGTTCGCTTCGAAACGGTTGCACAGTTTAAAACTGTAGGAAACGACGTCATCGTACGAAACTACTGCGATGAAGTTTTTCTTTTGAGTTTATTTAAGAAAGGTATGATTCTCAAAATGTGAAGAATTTTGAAAAATATATTGTATACAATATTTTTTATATAAAATTTTAATATTACGAAATTTAATGCAATAATTTGACAAGAATTCAATATTTATATAATGTATAACATATTCAATTTTTAATTGATATATTAATATTTTTTTTCTTATTTCTTATATAGAATATTTCAAGTAAAATTTTACAATATATATATATATATATATATATATATATATATATATATATATATATATATATATATATATATCATTTAGATTGTATATAATGAAAACAAATGTTAATTTTATTTAAACAATTTTAATTAATGAAAAATATTTATTTTTTAATTTGTTGTAATCATTATATTATTATTTTCGAGGTTGTATATAAATTATACGACTATATATAAATTATAAATTATTATACGAGTAATTTTACAAATTTATAACAATGAATATCAAATTTTTAGAATAGAGATATTATAAAATAATTAAATCAATTTTTATGCGTTTTAATTTGTAAATGTAAACGATGAAATGATATATATTTTTATAACTATAATATTTTTAATGTGATTTTAGCACAATGCGATTTTTATCACAAACGGAATTAATTGCTGAAAAATCACTGAAACAATGCAAGGTTTGAAGTTCCGTCGCTTTCAATTTACAATGGCAAGTTTTTGCTGAACGGTACAGTTTTTACCGATGAAAGATGTAAGCAATAAAATACCTTATTGCAGGTGATATAAAATCGATAATAGGATTGAACGTAAACTGTGATCGTTAACTTTTTCCACTGTAAGCAAAAATTGAACTCCAACTTCAACGGTGCGATTTATGTATTTTTATAACAATTCACTTTATGTTGTGTTGTTGTAAATGTGTACAAATATACTTGTCGTATATATAAAAGTGAAATAAAGCGAAAAGTGGGGGAAGGAGGGTGAAAATTGAAAAAAAAAACGTTTACAGTTACGAGTGATTTTCACGCTCGCTGAAAAATTTCAGCGAAACAGCATTTTTCATATGAGCCAAAGGAAAATATGAATTATTCATCTAATTGGACGTTTCAGCGTTCAACTTTTTTTTCACTATGATAGATATTAAATTAAAAATATGGCATCGTTTTGTATTCGTTTATAAAATGATCTGCATATATGTAAAATAAATATTTTTTTTTATTTTAATTAATGCCTGTATATGATTTTTTTTTCATGTTACGAAAAATTATGACGATTCGGTTTTAACCAAATTTTTAATATTTAATAAACATATTTAATCCATATATACAGTTTTAAATTTATTAATATTAATTATTTACTGAATAATTATATTCCAACGAAACTAATTCAGATTAATTATTCATTGAAATATCAAAAACTTTACAACTTTCAAGATTAGATATTAGTTGTAATATATAAATTAACTAACTATATATGAAAATATTTAATAATTATTAATATTAATATAATTTATGTTTATTAAAAAAAATATTTAAAATATTGATGGTAAATAAATGAAATAAAAATTGACGATATAAAAAAATGATTTTGATAAATACGAATTTAAACGAAAAAAATAAACTTTTTGAAATATATTATCGTATTTATATTGTTCAATTTCGATAATAGTAAAGGCGTCCGTTTACATAGTTTAGTGTGACCGTTGACTCGATAATAATAAATATTATTATTTTTTTTATATTATCTTAAATGTTGTGTATTTTAAGAATTTATTTAATAGCTTATAGTGGATAGAAGATCGCGGAAAAATAGAGGAATTCGGTAACGTTTTATTGAAAACGACGTAACGGTCCTACGATAAGTCAGAACATGGTAGGAATAAAGTGGAAATATATATATATATATATATATATATATATGAAAAAAAGAAACGCGATAAGGGTTAAGTGGAAAAAAAGGCTTAGATGGTGTTGGAATATAGGGTGGACTGCCGGAGCGATTGGTTTGAAACATTATGTGATAAATTTACGAGCAAGCGAAAGTAGCTTGACGATAAATCAACGAAAAAAAAAGAAGGAAAAAACAAGATCAGAAGGAGCGAAATGCCCGATTCAGGATAATGGGAGTGAGCGCAAGGATATCTTTCCAATTTTAAATTGATGGAGGATTCAATCACCGACAAAACGGACAGAAGGACTATAATCATTCCGGAGCGATACTCCGAATCAACGATACCGGATGAACAAAAAAAAAAAAAAGAAAAAAAATCTATCGACTTCGATTCCATTTTGATATCGTATTAATGCCTATTTTTGAATTGGAATTTCTATTAAAAAGGTACGATTATACTATATATATTTTTATATATTTAATAAAAAAAAAATAGCTTTGTATATCTTAAATTTTATATGGAAAATTATATGAAAAGGCTTTAAAAAAATCGTATATCAAACTTTAAATAGCGTTTCGATGATTGTAAAATATGAGTTATTGAATTGTTTCTTGTTATTTCTCGTGCACGAAAAGTTTTTAGTCTTCGATCTATAACGATGCTTTGTTTTATAACTGAATTTCCATTCCATTGAGTGCTCAAAACTATTCATTGGATAGTTCTATTGTCTTCATAGGTTTTTATAGTTATGTAGAAATACTGAATAAAATCTATATATGTCGTATAAAAATGGAAAAAAAATAGATATAAATATTCAATTGAGTCGATGAAATAATACTATAATATATTTGGTACATTTTTCAATATAAATTATTTTATATTATAACTACAATAATACAACTTTCTTTGACATTTTTGTAAAGTTTGAATGGAATATGTCAATTAGTAGCGCGACGGATAGCGCATTCGTAAGAATAGATGTTTAAGTTTTGATAGTAAAAAATAGTCACAAGGAGATAAATCTGGCGAATATGGTAGCTGAGCGTTGACTTTTGTTTTGTACTTGGCCAAAAATCAAAAATCACACACATTAATTGATATATTCCGGTCAAACTTCACACAAATGACAAAAAAGGTAGTCTAAATTTAATCATTTGGCATATATTATAACTATTAGGCAAAATAAAACTATAATATATAATTGATTTATATTGATTTTATTCTGCATTGTTAACGGAAAATGAAGTCATAACGATGCGTTAATTTAACGGGTGCATCATATTAGCAAAATGGCGCTTAATAATAAACCCCATCAATTTCATTACGTTCATTATCGCTTTATTGAAGTATAAAATGCGATGTGCAAGCATTTCTTTCCACCCATTCACCGTAACTAAAGACTAATTATTATGAACCGTTTCAGCAGATTGATATCAATTCATTAGACGTTGCAGCCTGCGATCGTTTTCGGGGTGAAAAGTTTAGATGTCGCCATTTATACGTTAAGGGATGAACAGGCGGTCATTTGAAAAGTCACCGGACATCCATCTTAGAAAATACGATTATCTATATACATATATATGTATATTTATGTAATGATATATATATATATATATATCAGCCATCTTCGATTCGTTCTAAGGGTGAAGACGATTTCCAAAGGGATGAAATCGTTACGAGTTACGTGAAAGGGTAATCGTTATAACCGGGGGGGTTAATAGTCGCGTTTATAGGGAATGGCCCGTATGGCGGAAGGGACTCGATCCTAACATACGTCCTTTATCTCGTTTTCCCTTTTCGAAAATGTGAATTTGTATATTCTCGATTTTATATATATATATATATATATATATATATATATATATATATATATATATATATTTATATATATTGAACGTTGTACCTTTTTGATATTTTATGGTGTTTTAATGCGGAAATCGCCTGCAATTATTCGGACCTTTGACCATTCGGATTGACCTTGTCACATTTAAACAAATAATCTGTTGATACACTTTTATTACGCATCGTGTTAAAATATCCGTGAAATTCAAAATTATAAAATTATATTGAAAAGAAAATATTTTTAAAATATCAAAATATGATATTGTTTTATATAAAATTATTAATAAATTATATATTAAAAAAATTGAGAATATTTTTGGTCAGAAAATTTTTTTGAATAAATTAGGATAAAATATGTGGAATTTAATATTTTATATATAATAATTAATTTATGAATTTGTACATCGGATCTACTTATTTAATATATATTCAGTCATTTATCGATTTATGATTGGGTTCATTTCTATATTCGAAAGTCGAATTTCATAAAAAAAAAATAATTACAATGATCATAATTCGAGAACTGATTAATAAACATAATTGTTAATGCATATAATATATTAATACGTTTTAATATCGCAAATTGCAACACGGATAAGAATGAAAATGTAAAATAAATAAAAAAAATAAAACAACCGAGTAATTATTTAATACGTACGAGAATTTCGAAAACGTGGAAAATTAGTTATTCGGAAAATTGGTCTATATTTTAATTTTATAATGGTTTAAAGAAGCGGACACCGTGAAATTTTCCGCATTTCCCTAATTGTGCGGACTAATAGGATTAACAGGTGGTACATTTTAAAATATGTGCGCTTTAATTAGAATATTTACCTTAACCGTTCTATATAATATAAACCCTCGGGGGGCGGTTCGAATTTAACCCGGCAATAATATTATAATACCGCTTTATATTATTGCACATAATTAATTACGCCGTTTCGATCGTCATTACTATTATTTTATTTTATTTTTTTTACTTTATTTTATTATTTATTTATTTTTATTTTTTTTTTGTTTAACGCCGTTTTTAATGAGACCGCCTCATTAGCGTTAATTGAGGCGGTTTGTTTTTAATCCTATTATGCGTTTATTGAGATCGTTTTGTGCGGAAAATTGGATTGCCGGATTTTTCTTATTTATTATTTTGGATTTATTTTTAAATATATTATACGTGTTAACGTTAAAGATCGGAAAACGGTATTTTGTTGAATTAAAGATTAAATTTTTCTTTTTGCTGTCTTTTATTACTATCATAAATTATTAGATAAAAATAATGGATTTTTTAATATTTTGATTTATGATTAGTGATCTAAATATTTAAAATATATTTTCTTTGGAAATTCATTGATTATTTTTGTATAATAATTGGTTTAAAATTATTGACACATATTGCTCTCACACACACACATACACACATACACACACACACATATATATATATATATATATCATACAAGTAAATTGATTAAAACAAATATCTTCTAATAATAATAGAAATTTATATTGAAAGTTATAAAGATAGTTTATATAAGAAGAAAATAGATGTGTTTCTCAAACTATTGAATGTATATAATATAAAACAATAGAAAACGACGTCGATAAAGTGTAAAACAAAATGATGAATCGAAATAGTATTTCATCGAAAGATACATTACTTGAAAGTCGGATCGTTGAAACAAGATACCATTATATGATATGTCATTCGATTTAATGAAACGTCCACAGTGAAAGCGGATCGAATAGTACGTGCGAGCGTCGCAACGGTTTCGCGGCACGGTCGAAATTAATTTACGGACGGCGATTAATTAACAATTGAATTAGAAGTCGCACGACGATATCCGAACGAACGGGAGCGCGCCGTTCGCTCGATAATCCGACCATTTGTTATTCGCGTCGATCTTCTTTCGACGTCACACGGCCAGATTTACATTTTAAATGACAGCCGACGTCGAGCTTGCATATTAATCAGGGGGACGAAATCGAATGCAAGAACCCGAAACAAGATGTCGAATCTCGTGTCCCGTGTTTTTTTTTTTTTACGGGATTTCAGGGGATGAAATTGAGGAAATTTTCCCTTGAAAGACGCTTATTTTCGTGTCCGTCGAAGAATAATTGAAGACGGATTTGTGAAGGATTAAGCGCTTTTATAATTTGAGAACAGTCTCAGTAATGTCGGGCATATTTTATATTGAAAGCGTGAATGATTACTGCTAGGCGATCGAGGGATTTTGAATGGATTTGTAATCCTTGTACTTATGAAAAGTTTTTAATTGCTCAGTATCAAAATGTTTATCTTAATTGTGTTTTTCGAAAGGATATTAATATAAAAAATATATATATTGATTTCATAATTATTTTAACACTTGAGTTAATTCAGGTAAATATATATAAAGAGAAACTTATTTTATATTGGAAACTATATATAAAATTAATAATTTATATTATGTATTGAAAAATTTTATTTTCGAAAAACTTTATATTTATATGATTTGAAAAAAAGTATTATTTCCCTAGAGAATATTTTATGCAAGTTGTAAAAGAGATCGCTATTTACAGACGTTTTTAAATCATGTTTTGCAGTCCATATTTATATTTAAACATACACTATTGACCTAGATGCTGTTTGTGTATAAGAACATCAATAAAATTCCACATATATTTTAAAGACGTAATTTATGTTACATATGCTAAAATTTTTCTTTTTAATATAAAAATACATCAGAAGCGCATATATATTTTTATGAATATTTAAATTAAAAATGTAGCAGTATATATGTATATTTTAATATATTTCAAGTTACATCTTTATGAATTTTATATTTTATTTAAATTACTATATTAAAAAATAAAACATATATTAAACGATCGGATCATAGTTAATATGTTTCAGCTGTCATCCTAGTACGAAATTCACCTTTTTTTTTTTGTTTAGCATTATTACGATTTAATTTCAAAAACGATCGCCATCGGACATCTTAAAAACACAACCAAGAAATAGAGATTAGACAAATAGATTGACAGATATAAGTTTAATTCGTCGATTATCGGTCGCCGATTATAAGACGCTAAATCCCTTGTTGCATGCATTAAATGTTAAAGACACGTCAATCGAGCAGACGTTCATTCGAAATCGCGAACATCAATCAGTCGTAATGATATATTTCCCTTTTGATATGTCCGATCTATAATGAAACGGACGCCTATATATATATATATATATATAGGGGATGACAAAATTAACGATCGTCCCCGTCTTAATTCTTGTACCCGTTCATGTCTTAACGACGAACATTCGCCAAACATACAACGCACACGATGCAGAACATTCGCAGAATTAGGCGACGGTTCGCTAACGATTACTTTATATAGGTATGGTTCTCAAATTGTCAGTTAAAATGTTTTGAACATATATATATATATATAATATACTAATAAAAAATTTATAATTATCTATCTATATTTAAAAATATTTTTTTATAATCAATTTTTTTTCAAAATATTTTTTATTCTATTATTTTATATATAATTAAAAAAAATATATTATTTTATATTTTATTATAAAATTCATTTGTTAATATTTTTAACACATTAAAATCACTATTATTTTATTTTAGTTATAATTTATTTTTATCATAGAATTGTAATATAAAATGTATATTTAACCATCTAAACTAAAATGAAGAAATATTATGAATATTTACTATTCATATATATCATATATATAAAACACTAGCGCCGCCGCCGCCGCCGTAGTCGCACTCGAATGCTGTTTTATATTTACAATTTTATATTAAACGATTTTTACAATTTAAAATACACACCATTACTATGTCTAATTTACTTTATATTATTATATATTTTCACGTAAAATATTTTAGTATTTACTATTCAATTTTAATTGATTGATTATATATATATATATATAAATAGTAGACTCGTGTGCGTATTAACACACATATTCACTTGTACAATATAAATTATTATTAAATTTATAATATAAATTTATGTATATGTGTATTATATGTACCATATATGTGTATATATAAAAAAAATGTAGATTGAAAAAAAAAAGATTTAGAAACTACGATTGAGGTACGTAGATATAGACGCGCAAGTTGTCGTTAATGTCTGTGGAAATCTTCACTAGAGAAAGACGGATAGATTATCGGTGCAGAAGAAAACCGGTGCAATTAAGACTCGCTAATTACAGACAATGCGTGCAATTCGCAAAAGTCGTTAACGACACGCTTCGTGTTCTATCGGAAAACGTGCAAAATTTACATACACACACACATATATATATATATAACTTCCGGTGAACGATTATGCATTTTTAATTGGATCTTTGAAATCGTTTTCATTCCCTTTTTAAAGTCTAATTGAAGTATTTTATAGGAATGTAGATAGATGAAAATTATTTTATAAATATATGGAAAATCGGTATAATTTAAGATTCATTTTCATTAATTTCTATATGATAAATAATGGATTTTTTTAAATAAATTATTAATTTTAAGCTTGATTTATTTATATAAATTTATTGCAAAATTGAAAATAAACTTGTAATAGATAACAATTACAATGATAAAGTAAGACAATTGCGCAGATAATTAAAGCGCAATAACAGCGACGAAAGCTCGCTAATTTCGTTCAAATATTTATGATCTCGATTAAAAAAATAAACAAATACAAATAATAGCCATCATCGCATTCAGTAATAAATTTAATATGCACAGATAAGAAGAATAAAGCTCGAATGCAAAGCATCGTCGTCGAATGTCATCCGAACACAACGAAAGAGCTTTCATGCGCAAAAATTTACGACTGTCTCTCTAATGTATATATTTTTATTTATTTCATTCGCCGCCCGAGCGCCATATTTATTTATTTATCTTTTATTTATTTTTTAAATATATATAAAAATATACACGAGTCGCGTATTCTTATTTTCATGTACGACCAAAAGGACAAAAAAAAGGACAACAGAAAAGGGGAGGCGTTTTTCTTATGTTGCGGAAAACTTGGCGCCGCCCGTTCAAGTTGACACTGCGAAAAGCTCTTTAGAATAAAATTCGCTCTTAAACACATCTCACACTACGAACATTTCGTTTTCATGGTCGTTTTTTTTATTTATTTTGATTCATGTTTAAATATATATATATATATATATATTATATATATATATATATATATATATATATAAATAGTTGTTTAGAATTTTTGCTATAAACGCACGATCGCTTTTCAGTCGACGAACTCTATTCGAATTAAATGTTGGGTAAATTTTAAACGCCAGTTTCGTACTCCGTTTATGTTTTCCATAACAAATTAAAGTTTTTCTTCTTCTTCTTCTTGTACTTGGGAGGGTAGTTTATTTTCATTTTCGCCAACTTCTCATTTTAATCAAGACAATTTCTAACTGTCTATATTATTTTTGAACCTTCATGATATGTGTAATATTCAATATAATCTATCGTCATATATAGTATTATTTTTTTTCAAAATAATAATACTTAATATAATTTCGTAAAAAAATAATAATAAATTTTCCATTGTTTACTTATAGAAAAATTTCGATAGAATAACAAAAAAAAAAAAATAAATAAATAACCGTAATCATCAGAGTTTTAACTTTTGACCAGTAAACCGGGATACGTTGCCGGGAGCTTAATGATAAAAAACAGTCGCTGAATTTGAGCATTTTAGGGTCCGACATAAAGCATTACTACAATGTAAAACCAACGGCGGGCCCGTACTAAAATTACCGAGCTCTCAGAAGGATTTTCGTTTAATTTGAATTTATGACCACACGTGTTTTGTTTGGAAAAGCCTTTCCCCTCACCTTTTCATACCCCTCGCGACAGATCAAAACGTCCGATCCGTTTTCGCGACGAAAAACTCGAGCTTTTCACGAAAACTCGTCGTTTATTTTTTCTTATATATATATATATATATATATATATATTCTTTCGTATTTTGCTTTCTTTTTTAGTCGACGATTTATATATCCTTCGGCATTCGCTATTACTCACCATTATTTAACCCGTGGATTGTCTTCAATTTCCACTTTTCAGAATCACGGTCGTTCTTTTCGAAGATTTATGACGATGAGCAAGTATGGTAATTAAAATTATGCCATACGACATTATCTATATAGTACGTTTTCATTTCGAAAGCATTCGTAATTTATACTATATATGTGTGTAAATTTTCTCTTATATAATACGTTATACCGATTGCGATTGAAAATTAGCATGGAAATTGAATTCGAATGAAGCGATAATGTACACGCAATACTTCATGTTTAACTACGTTCTCATTTAAAATATTTACGATTTATATATGTATGTGTGTGTATATATATATATATTTATATATTATTTTACTATTTTATTATATATTATTAAATTGCAATTATTGTTGTAAAATGGAAAGATTTTTTTTTTACTATTGAAACAATTTAAAAAATGAATGCTAATTTATTTTTCTAAGGTCGAACGACTAAAAATATGTTATATATTTAATCGTATGGTAAAATGTAAAAAATTAAATTTTTGATAATATTACATGATATATAATCATGATTTTTCTCGATTAAAAGTATATATAATAAATATACTTTATTTTAATATATGTCAGATGCTTATCTTCATAATTAAAATTTTAATAAGATATATATATAATTCGTGCATTAATGAAATATTTTAATATAAAATAATTTATATGATATTATTAATCTTGTTTTTTTTTAATCATTATTATTTCATAATAAAAAATGGATGAAAATTATTATGAATATAGTTTGAAATATATAACGGTAAAAATTGTCTTCAAATTTTTCGTTTAAAAAGCTTTTCCGAATAATTCAGCATTTCCACTTTATAATTCCGAGTTACGCGACGATATCGATAAGTTTTCGCGAGATAATTTTCCGCCTCTTATCTAATTCACAAAGTAGTTAGAAACCGGTGACTGTTGGGATTTAGCATCGGTTTTTTGGACTTCGCACTCGTAAAAGAAACGACCGCGATTTTCGTCGTCCCCCTTATATAACGCGCGAAAAACTTTATTTTCTTTGACAATTCTCACGCGAAAAGTTAATGCCCGCCAGCCAATTAACTACGTCCGAACAAGAAGCGAAAGATTCTAAGAGAGAGAGAGAGGTAAAAGAAGACTTTTTTTCTTTCCATCTTTCTTTCGTTCTACGTTTTATTTTATTTCGAGCCGAAATCGCAGATATAAATTCACCTCAACGAAATTTACGGTTTTAAGTCATCCGTTCTCAAAGGGAATCGTTTATTTTTCGTCGTAGTTGGCGGTTGATACTGGCGAAAATTTTCTACCAACTTTGCTTACATTCGAATAAATCTTAATTTATCGCCACTTTGATCTCTAGCGACAGATATTTGACCGCTTTTCCGGAAAAATCAAGTCTACTTCGAGCGCTCGTCCGTCTTCCGCAGCTGGAAAAGCGTCTCTACCATTTTCTTGACAGATACACGAAGACGTGTATACACTTTATATATATATATATATATATATATATATATATATATATATATATATATATATATATATATCTACGACAGATAGATGGTAAAGTAGTCCTCGGATACGGTCTGGTAATTAATTACTCCAATAATGGATCCGACTGTAAGGGACGGGGTTGTATCTAGGCGATGGGGGATGTCTTCGTTCAACCCCCATCATCAATTTTCCGAGTCCAAATCAAGAACGGTTCCTAATTTACAATTGAAATTAGTTTTTAATTCATCGCCGGTCTTCTGCCGAGTGCTTCTCATATTTTCGCATATATAAATATGAAATGTGATACCGAGTTACTATATTTACTCGACATGTTCATTTTTTTTTATTTTATGACCGTTCGTTAATGGTGACTTTTTTTTTACGACATCGTAACTTATTACGTCACACTAGTAAAAAACGATTTAATTACAGCGTAATAACGATTATTTTACGTTGAATAATATTACAAGCGTATAAAAATTATTATTTCAATCGCTATATATGGTAAATCATTGATATTGTTTTATTGTCTGAAATTCGTATGAAAATATTCATAAAAATCTTTTATATATTAGTAAAAATAAGTTAATTAAATAGATTAATATATATAAAATTCGTTCTTAAGTTTATCATTTTATTCTAAATATTTTGTTTTCATATATATATATTTTTCCTATATAGAAGTCGCTATATATTTAATTAATCAATTAATTGATAAATCTATTAATCGATTCGCGTATTATCATCTAAAATAAGCATATATGCAAAATTTAAACTCAATTGAATATCAGTAAATAGTTTGAAAATAAAATTACAAGATTTCACTCAGATAAAGCAACAAACAAACATTAAAATTTTGTAAAAATAAATCTGATATAGGAAATATTGAATTTTAATAATGAAATATTAATTTAAATTTGATGTTAAGCTATTTATGGTATATATTAGATATCTATTAATACATTATTCTCAATTAACTATAGTAAATATTTTAGTATGTTAACAGCTTAATAACATTCGATATCTAAAACGGATTATTTGATACGATAAATGTTTAATATATAGTTTAATCTATATTTAACATGAAATATATATAAAAATACAGATTATGATTTCGGTTTTGAAAAAAAAATAAATTTTAATACAAATTGAAAAAAAAACACATACACAACGAATAGAATAAACAAATTGAAAGTATAGTCTCAAAAGAATAATATGAATAGAAATTTCCAATTTTGCCTCGCTCGGCGTTAATGTTCGAACACTTTGAGAAGGACTGGTTTAATACGGACATGTCCTTTATATATATATATATTCGTCTGTTATTATTTCGTCGCAATACGCGCATAAAAAGTAATGAAGAAAGCAAAATTTGGTTAAAAGCACCGGTCTCCCGGTTTCAGAAATGCAATCTCCATAAAGAAGATGTAATGTAAATGCAAGCAGTTTTCTTATAAGCTATTATATTTACATAAGGCTCGTATAAAACCGTTACGCATATTGTTACGTATAGGGCAATTAAATTTATATGCCCTTATTTTATGGTTCAAATCAAGTGTTTATAACAACCATGTGAAAAAAAAAAAAGCGTTAACATTACGTATATATTACAATCTATTATAGTTAATTTAATGTGAAATATTTAAATATTTATATTAAAAATATAATGAATATTGTATAATGACCATTTTAAGTGAAAGTGATTTATTTTTTCTAAGTTTTTATCGTATTACAATTTTTCGTTTTTATTTTATATGAAATTTTGTATGACTCGATAGTTTTTGATCGAATATCAAACTTTGTTCTGTTCAATATTTGTATTTTTTTATATATTATATATCAAAAACAGTACAATGACATATATCTTTTTTACAAAAAAAAATATATTTTTTATAATTTTTCTAAAATAATAACTAATCATAACTCAAAATCAAAATCAAGAAAAACAAATTTTGATTTCATATTTAGAATGATTAATTTTTATATATATAAAAATAATATACCCAATATATGAAAATTAGAAAGATTTTCTGTAATAAATAAAATTAAATTTCAATGCCTATTATTTTCGTAATTTTCTAAGAATAATTTAGGTTAAATTTCTGTAATTGATCATTTCATTTAAATAAATTATGGAATGTATACTAAATTTAAAATAACTTAAAATTATATAATATGAAAAAAATGTAATAAGCATGTGTGAAAAATCGAGTGACGTTATTCTGAAATTTATTACGATGTATATATATATATATATATATATATATATATATATATATATATATATATATATATATATATATATATATATATATATATATGAACTAACGATGCTTCGTATAAAGGTTATATTGCGTCGTTTTAAATCACATTTTTTTTATAAACATACATATATATTACAGGGTTGTTTTTCCAGGGGTAGGAAAAATAGAGAAGAACAAGGGGTAAAAAAAGCGAAACAATCGCCAATGACGCGAAGGCACAAAGCAATTTAGATATCGAGCGCGACGTCTAGGCGTCGATTGCTTGGTTTTTCGCGGCTTTCCCTTGGGGTTCAAAGCTTTCCCTTTGGCATGTTCCAATCTCAAAAGAATAGTACAACATCCAAAGACCATCCCCACGTCGGCTATCTGACCTATTCCGCAGCGTAATCGGGATAAAAAAAGACGCATCCGAGAGAAGAAAATGCGAATGAAAAAAAAAAATGGAAAAATGCCAGTCAGAAAACCGGTCCAGTTATATATATATATATGTGTGTATTTTTTTTATTTTTGCGGAAAAACCGAGAAAAAGAAAACTTTCCTCGAAATACGGTAATGGAAATCTTTGGGCTCTCGCATGTGAATTTATGAGGCAAAATATGAATTGGATATGAGCAAACCGACCGAGATTCTAACGATAGAACCTCTTCTCTTAGTCTTCATTATGAATCGTACGATTTTTTTTTCTCTCCTCTCGTTGAATATGAAAAGGATGAAATGAAGAAATAATCAGAAAATAACGCTCTTCTCGGCATTGAATTTTTTTATAATAAATATTCGCGCACTCGGAGATTGATTTATGAAAGAGTTTTCTTATTTTGGCGTGGTAATATTTCGCTGAAACATATCTAAAAACATATGAAATATAGTTAGATAGTAAAAAAAGAAAAACATAAATGAAAACAAAATGCTATATAAAGCATAAAATATATATAAACGTCACATATTTTAATTTATTCATTATGATTATCTTATAAATAATCGAGTCTATTTATATGAAATTTGGATAATATAATAAATATATATATATAAATAAATTGTGAAGTTTTTCGGTGAAATTTTCGTAAAGACGGAGTGTCGTTAGGACGATTTAAAAATATTTTGGTCCCTCAGAGACCCATTTATCATTTGCGGAATTCAACGAAAGCTCAACACAACTTTTCAATTAACCCTTTGCGCGTGCAAGCTGATGCTTTCCTTCCGGTTCCGTTGTAATTAAGACAGAGGCACATTTTCCGCTAGAATTACGCAAAATACGCAAATTCAAAAAACGGTCAAAACGAGCGCCGAAAAAAAATGATATTAATAATAATAATTTAGAGAGCAAAAAAAATACACGAACGATAAAAATATTTATTACGATTTCATTTCGGAAAATGATTTCTTAAACAGTCATAAATAATACATATATATATATATATATATATATATATATATATATATACATCCGTAGTCCGAAAAGCGTTTTCCTTTTAAGTTAAATGCGGAAAAACAACCGAGGGGAGTTTCTTCGGTGATGTTTTATCAGGTTTTTCGATTAAATATAAAATTGTAAAGCGGCAACGGCTGACAGAATATAAAATTAATTGAAATATCAATCAGAATTAATCGTTTATTATTAGCTAATTATATCGATCGATAAGCCTATTCTTATTTGTTGTTTATTTAAATTTATTATATTACGCATTTTCATCGTTATTTTAATATTTATGAATATTGATCATTCTATATATAGATCGTTCATTATTTCATATTTAATTTATATAATATTCAATATTTCTAATTCATATTAAATTATTTATATGTTTTAAATAAATAATAAAATATTTAGAAGACATATTGTTGAAAAATTTTTTTATTATATAAATTTATTATTTCTTTGAATTATATGTTTATAATATAAAAAAGAATTCATATTATTATTAAATAAATTAATATCTAAATAGTACTATAGTCAGTTTTAGTTAGTTTTTAATACTTTTGAGTCGTCAGATCTACATCTAATATTTAGATTAATAACGACTTCCAAAATTTTATTATTAAGAATGGTATTAAATTACTTAACTACATAAATACATTAATTAATTAGTTCTACTCGAACAATTAATTGATAAATCTATTATTTGATTCGGGTATTGTTTAATAAAAAAAAATGAGCAAGTATGAAAAATTTCAAATTAATTCGATATTAAGAAATGATCGAAAAATCGATTACAAGATTCCACACCGACAAACAAACAAACAGTACAAATAATTTATAAAGATCGAAACATTATTGTATAGTTTCAATCACGTATTTAATATTGATATAGCAATATAATAATAATAATAATAATAATAATAATAACAATATACTTCTTTGTGAAAGCAAATCTGTTGATTTTTGAAGATTTCAATTAACGATTTAGATTCGTGCCAAGGCGAAATGTGTGAAGGAAATTTAATCAGCGACTATGAAACAAATGGAACACGCAACATGAAGAGGAAATCCATCATACGCAGAACGATCAACACTAACAACAACAACAACGAGTAACAAACACACAAAAACAAAAAGCATCCTTAAATTAAGGCCAACACATTCGATATATATGTATATATATATACATATACAAGAATGTTACGTGGAAAATTTAAGGGTGGAAACGTAAGATTTTCGCACGTACTCTTTCCATCATAATACGAAATAAGCAATAAAGAGTACGCGTATACACGTCGTTCTACGTTTCTCAAACTTTTACAACGTTATTTACACGCGAATAAAATATGATCGCACTATTATCAATCGACATATGTATGTATATATTTTAATTATTTACAGTATGAAAATAAAATATTAAAGTGTCAAAATATATAAAAATTACTAATGTAAAAGTTTGTTATGAAATCGTCTTCCGGTTCTTGAAAAAATATTAAATTTTAAAAAAGTACGTTCGAAGTAAAGAAAAATAGACATTTGAAAGACGACAAAAGTAAAGTAATACCGCGATGACAACCTCTCTTTTTTTTTTTTTTTTTTTTTTTTTTTTGCTGCCAATTAAAATAATGAAATGTTCTCAATTGCGAACGGTTGACGGCAAAAATATATTTGTTCCTATTGAAGTTTATAGTTGTTAACAAAAAGTAAATTTATTATCTTTTCATTGCGAATATATAGTTAACTTTTTAATGATATTTTTTTTCATATAATTTTTAAAACGATATTTCATTAAAAATTTTAATTGTAATAAAAATTGAAAATTTTATGAATTTACATTAACAGTTTAATTATAATATTATTTTTATTATATATAGATAGAATTTAAAAAGTTATATATGACTAATTAAGCTATAAAATACGGCCCACAGTTTAACAAATGTACAATTTTTGTTAAATAAGTGAATTAAACAGCTTGCATTTGTCTATTTATTTCATTATTCATTTTTTTTAATTATTTCAAAATATATTAAAATATGTGATTTAAAAATATATTATTAATAAAAAATATCAATTTTTTTTTACTATATAAATTTTATATATGGAAAATATTAATATTTTAAATTTTGTTATTATATTGAAAAATAATAAATACATTATAAATGAGTTCAAATATTTATCGCATATAGTAATAAAAAAAAAATCAACAATATGCGAATATGATAAAAATAAAAATTACGAATATTCCCGTGAAAATTTTGAGAGGCCCGCCACTAGAAGAACATACGACGGCACGAAACAATAAACGGAGATGAAGCTTTTTTTTTTTCTCTCTCTCTTCCAAGATCGCGAGACCTCCACTGATTGCTTGTTACGGACCCCGAACCCGGAGGCTCTATTCGAGGAGTCGTGCTACTCTAACCGCCCACCCTTTATCTAAGGCAACATCAACAATTTCGCGCGGCCCTATCTATTCCCACGACGCACATACATATATCCCCCATCTACTATTTTATTTTATTTTATTTTTTCTACCACCAACCACCCTCCCATACCTTAATTTTCTTTTTTTTTTTTTTTTTTGGGAGGTTCGTCATGGCCTCTTTTTTCCTCTATTTTCCACGACCCTTCAACCGAGTCCCCTTTATATATATATATATATATATATATATATATATATATATATATATATAAAAGGAAGGGTTTATGACGCGAACTGTGAGTGCTATTCGACTACGCTATCTAAATGATCCATTCTGAGTCCAAGCGATAGCAGAATTAGATTTATGACCATGTAGACATTGGGCGAAAACAATACAGTTGCCTTTTTTATATTGTTTGGGTGTGCTTTTTTTTGCTACTAAAAGAAAAAATATATACATTAATATATATATATATATATATAGATAGAAAAACGATGGTTTCGTACCACTGCTCTTGGCAAATCGTATAGTTTAACTTATGATACGGCACATTTACTTTAGCAAACATAACTTGAATTGTTATATCTTTTCCGTGTAGTTTATTAAAAAAATATACTTCTATAACTGCAGCTTTAATATATATATAAATATAATACTTAGTGTACAATTGATTTTTAATTCATATTTTTAAAATATTATCTATATATTTAAATATATTTTAAAACACTTCAGATGAACATTTTGTAAATAGTTTTTTTTTCTTATAAATTTTTCAATGTATAATTTTTACTAATATAATCATAAGTTAAACTAGATGAAATACACAGATTTAACACAATTTGTAATTGAGACAATAGTAACTCGAATATGAAACTATATTTATTTTTATATTTATACATAAAAAATGTATTATAATTATAAATAAATAAAATAAAAATATGCAAAAAAAAACAATTCATTATGAATACATATTTAAAAGTTTATATATTAAATTATATATAAAAATAAAAAGATTTTTTTTTATATTGGTGATAGATTATTATAATTTTATATATAGTTTATCAATAATAAAAGATGAAAATATTGACAATATATCAAAAAGTAATATATTGAAAAATAAAACAATAGCCGTTACAGTATATTTTTCAGACGCAACGACATAAATAAACAAAACTTGAGTGAAACTGCATTTTTTCCGTAATGAAAAATAAATAAGCGTTCCGAAGCGGATTTTAATTGAAGAAAAATATTTTTCCATCGGAGATTTGCCGTCGGAAAAACTTCACGAGAGACGGTCGAAGAAACCTCGGAAAACTAAGACCGCGTCTCGTTCGACCAAGTTTTCACTATCACGTTTTCCTGAAAAGCGTGCGTGTTTCATTTATCTTTCTATTTATTTTGTGTCTTGTGCTTTTTTTTTCTTCAGCGCCCATACACGCGAAGATGTCAGGCTGTGTGGGTGTTTTATTTTATTTTTTTTTATTTTTATTTTTCAGGCAACATATCAACAGGGGACGAAAAGCGTTCACCCAGACTATAACGACCAATCATCCCTCTGCCTGCAACATTGTTCCTAAGTTTCCATCCGTCCCTCAATCATCTGATCTCCCTCATCACAGTAGTCAACCCCTCTTTTGGTCTTCCTATGTTTCATTTCAGGGTTGTGAGGTATATTTATGGAAATTTCTATATATTTTTCATAACATACCAAAAAAAAAAAAGATACAGATTAAAATCTATAATCCCTTCATTATTGATAAATAACTCTATATTGGTGATCAAACTGCACCTTTCGAGTGCAAAGGGTTAAATTTGTATTTATTATTATTGTTATTTTTTTAACAAATAAATTTCAATCTATATAATATAATAAAACTAATCTATATTTTAAAATTATATTTTTGTGTTGAAAACAAGGTGAATTTGTAGAATAAAAAAATCGAAATGATAAAATAATAATATAAAAAAAGTATTCAACTTTTTAAAATATTTTAAATTATATTGAAAACTTTAATATTGAGTTAATAATTTAATATTGAAAAAATTGAATGAATATTTTTAAATTCAAATATATATATATATATATATATATATATATAATTTTATTTATTATAAGAACAATGTGAATAATATCACAACTTCAAAAAAAAAATGAAGATAAATTTTATAGTCTATCGAGAAAATGCGTATTGTACAGTGCCAAAATGTTTTTGTTTCCCAAGAAAATTCGTTTTTCCGCTGCAAGTTTGCATCCCTGCCAAACAGATAGACAACCCTCGTAGCCATGATTCGGTTTGTCTACGGGGTTTCGTAGACATCGTAGAAAAGCATGCCAGACGCCACGTGTACGTAGGAAAATTCCCCCGACGACCAGAAGCGATTTTCTTTCGTCGCCGAAACAATCTTTCCTCGATGAGCTTTTATGTACGCTTTTCCGAACGAGATTTGGACGCGCAATAAAGAAAAATTGTATCGTTTGACTTTCAGACAACGCCGACCGTATTTATCGATCATTTTTGTAAACGAAAAATTATATATATATATATATATATATATATATATATATATATATATATATATATATATATACTCAAACTTCATTTTATGCGATTTCAGAGTAGGCGGTTTAAGTTTTAAATTAGTAGAAAAGACTTATTTTTGACGAAGATATCATTGAATTAACTCTTATTATTAAAGAGTAATAATTATAAAACTATATTCATACAATTTCATGAATCTTATTTTTATAGGTAAATCATTTTTTTCAAAGTATCTACTACTACTAATAAATATGAATATAGTTTTTTTTTTGAATATTTGAAATTAAAATAATTTTTACATAATATAACGATTGAAATTTGATAATATTTATATATAAAATATAAATATATTTCAAAAAAAAATATATCTAATGCATTTTCAATAAAAGAGATTCAATTTGCATTCGCGTCGTTCGTTCGAACATATGTATTGAAATATTGCACCGCAGGACCGCAGTATCTCATTTTAAATCATATTTCAGAAAAATGCATTCCGTGTCATAAAAATATAAACGTACATATTATTATTGTAGATTCATTTGCGACGAGGAAAAATTCAAGTGAATGGAAAATTACGAACGAAACGGTCGCAAATTGAAAATCGCTCGTGTTTTACATTGCATTTGAAGAATGCATTAATAGAATTGTAATGGATCTTATGAATATCTTTTCTCGTTATAAAACTGAATTTTTCTTATATTATATAACATATATATATAATATATTTATAGAAAGATTGTGTTTTCCTACATGAAAAGATATCGTAAATTGGAGCTAATAGAAATATAATAAATATACGATATTGAATTCCTGCTCGGCTCAATATTATTTTACAATTTTTAATATATATTGCTATGAAAACTTCAATGATACAATATATATTTATATATATTAAAAAATCAAATATATTTTAAATTATTAAAAAAAAATGTAAGTGCTAAATTGATAACTCTACCTCATAAATAAATATCATTGAGTCTGGTTAGTCTAAATAATACGATACTCTATTATTTTAAATATAATATAATACTTATTTACCACTGATTAGATTCAAGTATGTATAAAAAAATCCTGTTATTAAATAACAATAATAAATATGTTTTATTTTATTAATTATGAACTTTAATATTGAATATAATAATAGATGTAATATATATATATATATATATATATATATATATATATATATATATATATATATAAATCGATTCGTGGGATGGTCAAAAAGCCATCCGGCTGTGTGACGTTATCTGTTTTTGGAGGGTTGAAGACGTACGAACCGGACGAGTTAATACGTCGGGACGAGTTAATTCGGCGTACGTCGACGTTGACGGACGACTTAATTCGTCCGCGATCGGTCACTCGGATCGGTGGCACGGCACTGGAATCGATCCCCGGATAAACACATATAGAATAAGGGTGTTAAGGGTGGTCGTCACGTCGGCGACTTTTCACTCTTTCACCGATAGTTTCCATCGAAAATCTCATCCCTTTTCGAACGTTTTCACCCCCGAGTTTCCCGGTTTTTCTTTTTTTTTTGCCGAACGAGGTTTCAATCTGTCAAAGTGGACGAAGAACCCGCCGCAGCGCCTTGTCACACGGCCCGTCGCACAAGCCTATTTCGCCCTTAAACGCGCACGTGTGCCGAACGCTCGTTAAAACCGCAAAACCATTACGCTAATGTGCCGCTTTTTGTTTTCGCATTTCATCACGTGACGACTTATCGATAAAATTATCGATATTTCAAGTTAACGTCTAATTTTGTATTTCAGCATGACACTCTTTCAGAATATATTACGACGCTTAATGTCGTCGTTTTCGTAAATTTTGTGAAATTAACAATATATTTTTGTGAATTAGAGTGAAAAAAAATATATTATAAAAGAATTCCTATATTGAAAACTGTAAAGCAAAATAACTGAAAATAACTGAAAAAAAATAACTAAAATTCAAAATTATTGTAATGTAATTAAAAATATTTTTAAATAACTCTTTCAATGAACATTAATCCAATATTGATTTTTTATAATGATAAAATTTGACTACAATTTTTCAGCATTTTATCTTTTATTATCCGTTAAAAGAGATTAAATTTCTAAAGATTTTTTCATAATATGGCCAAAATATTCAAATTATTTTAATTGATAATATAAACACTTCTTATTTATATGTAGTTTTTTAAACTTCTTTATATTGGTGACGTCTTGGATATACGAAATTCTTGAAATTCTTTTGTAAAGTCACATCTTAAAGGCATTAAAACTTTTCGTTGTGACTCCAGTCAATGTCCAACTTTTTCATCCTATATAGCGAAATAGAAAATATATACAACATTAATTTTTTTTCTCGATATTGCTTATTAAAAATTTATTTAATATATACTTTCGATTATAAATGGGAAACCTGCGGCTTTAAAATCGCATGTGGCCTTTTGGACTAACAAGTGCGGTTTTTTATGACCTTATATGGTGTGATTTTTCTATGTTGTTTTGATGATTTATATATAAATCAATTTTACATTTTAAATGTTAAATAAGCTTTTTATTTTTTTATAAGTAGTTCATATATTTACGGTTCATCTTTAGATAGCATATTTCACACATTTTTTTTGTCCATTAGATACCACTGATAATATGAAATTTTATAGCATTTTTTTTTTATAAAAATTGAAGTATTTAGTATATTTTAAGATAATATAATAAAAATAAAAATGAAATATTTAAATATGAAAACGCTAATTATTTTTGCAATACAAACTTCTAACTACAACATTATAATTAATACATGAAAAATATGCAAATATTTCAACAAAATTCGCATTAAATTAGAGGAAAATTTATACAGTCGAAATTTCGGCGTGGAAAATCACTAATTAAAACGACCGAAAACATGTAAATTCGAGCTCGTATACATATTTCAATGCAATTTTAAAATGTTATTTTTTTCCTTTAACCCTTAAATGCCGCAACTCTATTTCGTAAGGGATGACGCATTTTAAGAGTCAACAAAATTTATTGCGAGTTCAATTCGTTAGCAAAATACAAAAAAAAAATAAAACTATTTTCACACACAGGTAAACACACACACATACAGCATGCGAATCGAACGGATAAATGCGAATCGGACGGAGGAAAAGCGGAAAACTCGTGAAAAATTCAACGGAAAAAACTGAAATAGACGCTTTTAACATGCGCACGGCGTATATCACTATGGCGTTTATCATCAAATAATAAATAAAATAAAATATTGAATGCGATAAATATTTTTTCGCCGTTTTTTTTTCACTATTTTTTTTTTCCATACGTAAAGTGACATTAAAATATTTTCATTCGGTACGACAAGAAAATAATATGATTTACGGGAAAAAATATATATCGGCTCGTATAGAGCGATAAATCAGGTTTAGCGAAATAAAATTACACGTGAATATGTTATTTCGCAATAATTCCTTGTTATGATTTTAAAGTTATAGAGTTGCTAAAAAAAAAAATCTTTCATATTTCACAACATAAATCATCATATTTTCTATCATATGTATAGTAAAAATATTTTATTTATAACATATAATAATTTAAAATATTTTATTATTATGATTATTAATAATTTATAGAATTATTTTTAATATAGAAATTATATTAATCGTATCTCCCATAATTTTATTATTTTATCATTATAAATTATAATATATTTTAGTATAAATTATCACACTATAAATTATAATATATTGTAGTACAAATTATCAAATTATTATGATTTTTGAATGTTTGTATATAAATATATATTATAGTTTATATAAAATATAAATTTTTTGCGGTAATATATAATATATTGATTTTATATAATTAAATTTTCAATTATTAAAATTATTTATTAAGTAATATTTTTAATGAAAATTGGAATCAATTAATATGAAATTTGTTATATAAAAATTAAAATATATACTTGAAAATATAAAATTATTAATATTTTCATTAAAATATTATATAGTATAATAAAAATAATATATGAATGATAGATTAAAAAAAAATAATTAAAATATAAATCGTTGATAAATATATTTATCAAAAAAAAAAATTATATATTCACACATATCGTATGGTATATAATAAAAAATTCAATCTGGCAATTTTTTTGTCGCACTATCCGAAAACATATATCAATTTATACACTAAAAGGCGATTGTTTTTATATGCAAAACTATTCTCGCGCGCGCGATTTTGCTCTTATCTGCCGTCCCATTTGTAACCCCTTCACGACCGGCGTGTTTTCTCAAATAACATCCATAAATATGAACGTATGGACGAGCGAAGAGCAAAAAAAAAATAAAATAAAATAAAAATATCGTCTAGAGAAAGAAAATGGGACCCCTTTTCAGAATTACGCATCCCTTATATATATATATATATATATATATTTTTTTTTTTTGTGATAAATAGCCCCGGTATCGATATTAAATAAATATATTGAATTCCCGTAACATCGACAATACCTGATAGCTTCGACCGGAACGGTCCAATCTCTGCAGCTTCATGTTTTATTTACGATTTATGGAAATGTTTTAGGGATGTTTCCGGATAGTGTGTGGAAAGTGTTTTTCTCTGGATTTCGACATTTTTTTTACCCCCCCCTCCCCTCCAAATACCCTCTCTTTACATATTCATACGTGTACACTTTTATAAAATATATTTTTTATATGCGATATAGCTTCGTTGATATGTCCATCCATATTTCACTTACTTAATGCGCGTCTTTTTTTTTCGGTTTTCGCTTGATTTACGACCGATTTTTTTTTTTATTTCCAAGGATTTGACAAATGTGTCGGCCGAATGTATCCGCCATTACTGGAAAAGTGAGTGAAACGCGCGTTTTATGCACTTTTTTTTCTGTATATATGCATATATTTATATAAATGTATGTGAAAATATTGCGCGTCATCTTGCATCGGCTTTTACTGACGTCCATCCATGTGAATGCACTTTTCATACATTTGCATGGGCGGATCAAAATTGTTTACCGTTATGTGAATAATACAAACAGGGAATTTTTTCCTCCAGAATGACCACCGAATACAGCTGAATACGAATTAATAATTGAAAAAACAAAATTGCACATCAGACGGTGAAATTTTATATATATATATATATATATATATATACGACTATTAAAAAAATAGTACTTTTTTGTAAAAAAAAATATTATTTTAAAATTTTACAATATTTTACATTTACATTAGAGTTCGTGAAATTAATTAGATTATAAAAAAATATATGTGTATGTGTGTAAAATGAGTTTACAATTTTGAATAGGGGAGCTCAAAATTAGCACTGTTACGTCAGGGTTAATTATTTATAACGTTACATCCCTATAAACCATGTGTAGTCAATATTTTTAATATAATTAAAAATATATTCATATAGTACTTTTATATGATAATTTATTGTTAATTAAATTTTAAAAATATTTGTTTCAAAATATTGATTTTTTTTAATAAATATTAAAATTCAATAAAAAAATATATAAAAAAATTAATACATTATAATCTAAACTTTACATTTTATATTGGAAAATTATTGCGGATTTCCATTTCAAACACGCCGTTGAAACAAATTAATTTTCAAATTAAACCTCCAAATTGAGTTCACTCGATAATTTGTAGTGACGGCCCGATAAAAAAAAATATCCACCTTTTCTCCCTCTATTTCCCGATTAAATTTAGTGCGAAAAATTCTATAATTTATACGCCATATTACTCTCTAAGGGATGAGGATTTGAGAGGCGGGGGATGTGGTGGCGGGGTTTTTTTTTTTTAATGCGTCACGACGAAGTATAGCCGCCACTTGACTCTGGAGACTTTCGAATGAATTATGACGGTTTCTTTTTGCCGTCACAAATTCCCATGCAATCAATCAATCAATCAATCAAGCGGAGGAATTTCGGCGACAAAAGCCTCCGAGGAAAAAAAAAACGCCGACGGAAAAACCAACCTCAAAGGAAAAAAAATATGCGCGGCGGTTGGGAGTCGGAAAAGTTGAACCATACTTTAGCAAGTATCGCCTCTTTTATTTTTTCAACTTCAAACCCCCCCCCCTTTGCGCGTACACTAAAAACGCAAAGAAAATCGATAATCGTTTTTCCGAGGATATATATATATGTAAAATTTTATCATTTGATATTTTCCGCTTACCCTATTTTAATTTGACCGGTATGATTCATTAGAATATATATATATATATATATGTTGCAGATATTCCAGATTTTTTTTCTCTGGAATATGCGTCTCTGGAGATTCGGAGATATGCGAGCTTTGATCTTATTCGTTTGAGCCATATGCTAATATTTCGCTTTATGGACTGATAAAAATTTCATCGTATGTGCTTTTGTGGGAATATATTATTTCTCTGGTGATTATACTATTTTAATGCAAACGATATATTTTTAGATGAAAAATTTAAATAACGTTATATGATATAACATGTTTATGGTCTGTACGAAAAGTGGAAAATATATTATATATATTATCTTGGACGATTTCAGTTCGTTGCTTTTCGTAAAATAAATTCATATATGAATTTAAAAATATATAGTGTTATAAAGTTAAGTTGTTAATTTTATAAGTTTTAAAATTTTTAATTTATTCAATAAAAAAATATACAATTTTTATTGATGAAAAAAATCTAAATTACATATACTGAAAATAAATAAGATTATATTATTTTATATATATAAAATATGAACATATTTTTATTTATATACCGATAAAATCGAATTAACAAAAATAATATTTTGTACCATAAATTCATACAATATTTTTCAAAAATAAAATGAGAGCATTATTATTGGTATTATATATATATATATATATATATATATATATATATATATAATCCACACTCAAATTAATTTTACAGATATTAAAAATGCTTTTGAAATTTGTTATCCCGATTTTGTTAAACGAAAGCTTATTATATCACTAATATAGCTCAATTTAATTATTTATATATCTGAAAAAAAACATATTTATATTTATATCGACAATAAATAAATCACTTAATTATTTTTTTAAAAATGTTATTAATATTGAGAACACTTAAAATAAGAAAATGAATTTAAATTAATGTATGAAATCTAAATGATAGAATAGTTAAATTCACTTACTTTATTCATACAAATAGATCATAAATAATTTCACGTAATATTTAATAAAATGTTACAATTTTAATATTAATTTAAGTAATATGATTAAAATTATATTGATATACAAATTATATAATGATTCCAATATAGAAATGAAATGATCCATCAATCAATTACAACATAATGAATATTTTTGTTGAAATCCCGAAAATCATACGAGAAAAACCACGTATTAATAGGTAATTTTTTTTTTATAGTGAATAATTGGATATATTTATATCCGGTCTGAGATAATCAACGCAGATTGTGCAACTTGCGAATGCCCTCAGGAGTTTCCCGTTAAGCGTTAAACTAAGGGTCGTAGAATTTCGCAGAAAGGACACGTATGCAACTTAATACGCAGACGAGGGTGGGTCGAGGGAGGGCGAGTATGGTCTGTATCTGCGAGGAAAACTCGTATACAATTTTCCCTCAGGTTTAGTGCGAGATTTTCCGCGTTGTCACCTGCCCGTCAAGGGAGAATTGCATCTGCCACGCCGTTTGTCTCGACACGCAGATTTGTGCAAACATTTGTTCAATGGTAACCCCTTTCTGTATTCCCCGTTTGCACCCTAAACATGTCTGTTACCACCCTCCGTCCCTTCACGAACGTATTTCGGAACCACTGCGAGGGATTTACGAGCCTGCTACGCAAAAGATATTGAAATTGGAAAATGCATCGCGCATACGAAGCACAATTGGCTAGAATGTGTTTATATATACGTATTTATACATGGACGTTCTCTACTTTCGCCATTAGAAAATTTATAATGACATTATTAAATAAAAAAAAATAATCACATTATTTATGCATTAAAATATAATATAAATCGAAATTAAATATTTTATTTAAATTTTAAATTATGATTTATATAATAAAATTGTTCACATTTCATAATAATAACGAAAAATTTATTATAATGACTATCATTAAAATTTAAATATCATTTATGCGATGATAAAATAAAATTATTCTCGACCTTTGAATATATATATAAAAAATAATATTGAATAAAATTTAACTATATATTTTAAAATCATTCTATATTTATATTAATAACACAGCCTTTATAATAATAAAATAATTTAATTTAATTCATATAAAATTATTGTTTCAATCAAAATTATATGTATATACACATATATTTATACGACTATATAATACGTCTTAAACGTATATAATTTAAAGGTGACATTGATCAATATCAATGTAAACGCTATCACATTTATAAATAAAACGATCACCCTGTATATATAAGTATATATATATATATATATATATATATATATATATATATACACATGTATAGAGATAAATGTGGCAGAAGCGAAACCCCAATTAACTGACTGCGATCTGCGCTTAACGCCAGACGCGTTAAATAAACCTTTTATTATTGTCGTACATGCGCGCATGTGTATTAGATAACCGTGAAATTAAATTTAACTTTAACGTGTACAGGTTGGTAACAGACATGTCTTTCCATTTGTGAAAGGATACGTCCGTTGCTAATCGACGCCGCGTATCGGGTATCGATCGTTAAAATTCGCTTACCGACTATCTTATCTATTAATTTATTTATGACGGTCGTGCGATTAAAGCATCAATTTATTCGACGATAAATTTAATAATGGATATATTTATATAATAATTTATTTTTGTTAATAATATATATATATATATATTAAAAAAAATAATGAGATTTAATTGTTATCAATATTTTTGAGAGTTTGCATATTTTTAAACTCTTCCATGTAGGTTGGTGATTTTTTTTTGCTTGAACCATTTAACAGTTATTAATAACGAATGTTAGAAGAATAAAAATATATTTAATGATTTATTAAAAATAAATATTTATATATAAATTTAATATAAAATGTAAATACGGCACGTATTTTCATTCAGTCACCTCACCAGTCAATCGAAGATTTAACACATCGACGACAATTTCGCACCCTTAGCCGCGCGAATTCTTTATTTTTACCGCGATAGGGGTAGCGGTTTATGTACTCGTTCCTTTTCCATCAGCGTTTACGCGAGCACACGCGCAATTTTCACGGGGAAATCCTCGTGCCGTTTTCCCGGGTGAGCTTTTCGGCGCGACCATTTCAATCAATCCCACCCCGCCGCCCATTCCACCGGAAACGGCAGACGAGATTGTTTTTTTTTCCCCGGTTTTTCCGATTCGTTGTGTCGCTGTCACCGATACGAATCCTCTTACACCCTTCGAATACGCGACTGCAACTTTAATAACTTGGATTCGAACCCCGAACCACCCGCTCATCCCCTTATTTTACCGACAAATCCGCAAATAAGGGGTGCGCGAGCCCATTTGAAAAATTACTATTATTTCACGCAAAGCGACGAAGCTTTCTTTGCAATATTTCAGACAGATGTTTCGAGCTACAGATTGAATTGGAATAATGCAAAAGTTTCTCGTACAGCCGGTAATATCCGTGTTTCGCATATATGCATGTTTTGTGTAATATTTCAATGCTGTCATTTATATAATATTATATAAAATATACGCTCACGACTATAGACGCCGTTATAAAATGAGGTCGTAAAGCTTTTCAGTAGAATTTTGTCGTGTTTGACCAGTGCAAAATGTAATATTTTCAGAAAAATATTTCGTAATATTTTTTTTCAAAAAAAAAAATATCAATACAAAGAGTTTATATTTAGAAATATAATAAAGAGTAAAAACTTTGTATTCATGTCGTATGCATATGGCCTCGTTATAATATAATATTAAAATATCCTTAATACACTCTTTATGTATCTGAAAATGTCAAGCATTTATTATATAAATCGTTTTTTTTTTTAATTAAATTTAAATGGAAAAATATCACTATATATTTTAAATATCATTCTTAATAATTAAATATATTTATCACAAAAAATAACAGATAAAATTTCAATTAAGAATAGAATTTAAGAACAGGTAATTATTTTTTTTGTTTATTACACGTTTATTAAATTTATGTGGGACTTTGTTAATAATTTTTAAATGAAAAGTGAGCGATTCTTCAAATAACTTTTTTTTTTGTTAAATGATATCAAAAAAATGTGTCTATAATTAAAAGAGGAGATTTTTAAGTAAATATCTATAATTTTAAAATATATCAGATGTCCTTACATTTTACGATAATTTAAATTATTATATATCATGGAAGATATTAAATATACATTTGATTAATAATTAAATATTTAATGAAATTAATTCATTATTAAAATTATTTTTAATAATGAATTTGTAAATTGAACATCATCTATTTTGACAAATTCGGGAATTAAAACTGTAACTTTTATGAAATTAATTTTAATAAAAAAATCATTGTATATTTATAAAAAAAAATAATATAAAAGAATTTATATTATGAATTCAAAAATACAATCGGAATTTTCTTTATGAAAAAAATAATTCTTTTAATAAAGTTCTTATTTTTTATTATTTATTTTTTACTGCAATATATATATATATATATATATATATATATATATATATATATATATATATATATATTTGGTTGAGGATTTACGTAAAAGTGATACGATTTGATGTTTTAAATATCAAACGGTTCCGAACCGTTTCCGCTTCCGAGAAAAACCCGCGGGGAGTCGAAGAGGAAAAGTGTTGCAACAAAAGGTGAAAAGTTTCGCGAAAAACACGTTTTGTTTCGCGAGACTTCCTCAAAAGGCCACAAAGCGGAAAAATTCCGGCCATTTTTCAAATGATAATTCAAATATCAACAAAAATAAACAATATAAAAAAAAATAAGAAACGAATATTTCACAAGTCTCGACTTTATAATGTATTTTTCCTTTCTATATAATAAAAGAAAATATTATATTTTAGAAATTATATTAATCATATTTTTTTTTAATATTTAATACGTAATTATATATCGTTTTATTCAACATGTAAAATATATAATTAAATAACATTTCAAACTTTCACAATTAAATGATTTTAAAATTATATATAATATTATATATATAGGAGAATTTACTTCGATGCTTTCAAAAGTAGTTCCTGCAGACTCCCAGGGGTTCTTATGACATTCGAGGGGTCTATAATCATGTGAAATTAATTTAGGGATGTGCGGACATTCATGAAAGATTTAATATATAATTTTTTTAATCGATTATAGTTAAAATATTTTTTGCGTTATCAATGTTTAAACGAGAATATAATAAATTTCGTCAATAAAAACAGACACCAGCAACAATAAATAACCAAAAAAAAAAATGGTCGAAGTCTTGGGAAACAACTTAATTTTTTTATACTTTATGGGTATCCATTTTTTATATAAAAAAGGGTTTATTTAGAATCAATTTATTTACTTTATTGAAAATAATTTATATGATTCTCGTTACATTTTCACGTATAAAATAAAGATATCATTTGATCATTACTTAGATTAATTTGAAAACTATTCGAATACTCTTTATATAACATTATGAAGTGAAAAATGATACTTTTTTTAAATAGAAAAAAGATTATCTTATCTTAAAATTAGTTCACAAACCAAACTACATTTTCTGCGTTGAATATTTCGAATTTTTTTTTTGGTTCAAACTTAAAAATCTTACCAGAAGGATTATTAAACTATAATTTTTCAATACTTATAAATACGGAATGATAAAACGATTATTTAGATCAGTATACCCAAATATACTATTTTTTAAGATTTCCAAAATGGTGACAAAAATCGATTTTAAGTTTAAAAATTTGTTCAATCAATCCATATATTCTATATAAAACTACTAAACAACAGTGGAAATAATTTTTAGTTTGTAGTGAAAAAGTCGTCAATGAAACGCTTTGAGTTCAAAGTGTTAATATTATAATTTAATTATATATATATATATTATTTTTCCAACCAAAAAAAAAAAAACCATATTAAATCTTACGGTTTAAGTTCGGAATCGATATGCAAATGTAGAGCATGCGCGTCGTCCTAAACACGTTCAACCCCTTATAGTGCGAAGTTCGTTTTGCCAATTATTCCAATTATATACATCAAGTACGTGACCGTTTCCTCATGGCCCACAATCTATGGGGTTGAATCGGTCGATTTATGGTGATAGATTGCACCGTTGAGATTCGATTATACGAATCCGTCTGTCCGTGCTTAAAATATGTTTTTGTCGCGGATTCCGCAACGCATACGAGCATATAACGGGCACACTGTGCCCGTTACCTCCCCTTCGAACGATTTATAAGCCGCACATATTTATTGTTCGACTGGGATATCTGGTTATATATATATATATATATATATATATATATATATATATATATATATAATAGAGAGAGAAATGGATTATATATATATATATATATATATATATATATATATATGTAAATGTATAGGTGATCGAAAACCGCCCCATCTGCACCCCCTCCCCCCATTTTCAAAATTTAAATATTAATAAACTTATTGATTTATTACGCCCCCCCTCCATCCCCGTTGTTTGTTGAGAAATCGCATTATTGCGGTCGACGATTTAAACGTTGGTAACGTGTCATTTTTGATTCGGTTAATTTTTAACTGTTGTCGAAAATGTGGTATATATCCATTTATAAAATATACATTATATACGTATATAAATATATACTATGTATAAAATATAAATTTTTATTTATGTGTGTTAACGTATATTACGGTATATAAGTTACGTTTTAAATTGGATTCGATTGGAACGTTTTAACTTTTAATTTAACTTAGAACATTAACTGTGACAAGATAAATTATTGTTAAAATATATTTATTCGTTTTATATATTGCATAACTTTTCTTTTTATTTACAATATAAATATATAATTGAATATTTTTATTATCTTATATCCTAATCTATAAGATATATACAAATTTATATACAGAAAAATATTGTGATTTTGAAAAAAAAGAAAACAGTATTAAATTACAGATATATTACGAAACGTATTCAGGGGTTAAAATGCATTTGTACAACTCGAAACGTGCGATTGGGGTTCGTCGTCATTAATCACGATTAAAAAACCTCAAATGTTGCCCCCCCCCCATTTTACCCATTTTGTTTTCGATTCATATATATATATATATATATACGTTTTTTATTTATTTCCACTTTCTTTCTAATGTTAACGAATGCGTAATCGTTACGATTCGTCACTCTTAATGCGGACACGGTCACGTTATATGCGGTCATTAATACGTTTACAACTCCCCTTAAACTATGTTTGACTTGTGCGTTAATTGAACAAGAGAAAAACCGTTCGCTGTTAATCAAAACACGATTATGATTATATATATATTATTATTATTATTCTTGAATTACTCACGAAACAAAGACGCGATAATGTTTAATATATATTCGGAATTTTTGTCCGAATATTAAATTAAATTTTATAAACGGAATATTAAAAAGTCAGTTGTATACTTATATATTTATAAGTATTCGCGATATACACGTTGATGTTACAATTCATAAATAATTCTTGGCACTTTAAATGCTGCAATTTTGAAATATGTAAGGGGGGGGGGAGCGTTTCGAAGTTATTTATGCAATGTCTATTGTCTTTATTTTAAATGCAATACGATGAAGATTTTCCGAGTGAAATTCTCCGTAAATAAACGTCATATTTTCTTCCACTTCAGAACGTAAACTGAAGTAGTTTCATAAAAAAAAATATACGTATATATTTATATAAGCTATTTATGTCAATTTAAATATTTCATGCATATATATACATAAAAAAAAATATTTTTTTACTCATTTATGTTTAAAACGAATTAATATTAAATGTAAAAAAAGAAAAAAAAATCGTATATGGATTATTTAAATTACACTAAAAGTGGTTTGAATTGAAGTTAAAAGCATATTGGTTTTATGTTAATTTTATATGTTAAAATTTTGGATTTTATATGTTAAAATTTATCACATTTATATTAAAAATATATTAATAAATTAAATCTCTTAATAAAAATATAATATTTTAATTGAGAATTTTAATTTTAAAATTTTCATATTGATTTTTATCAAAATTCTTAATTTATTATAATTATTTATTTAAATAAATATGAAAAAAATATGAATGCGTGTGCTATTTTTAGGATTGTACTAAGAATTTATTTAATATCACAGTGTGAGCTGCTTTTATAAACATCTATTAATAAAGATTTTATATTAAGTAATTATTGTAACTGAAATTTTGGTCAAGTACGAAATAAAAGTCATCACTCAACCGCCGTATTCGCCAGATTTGTCTCCTTGTGATATTTTTCTGTTATCAAATCTTAAATATTTCAGTCTTAAATTTTAAATATTTTAAACAAATATATAATAATTAGATATGAAAAAAAAAATTTGATTCTTTATTATAATATCAAATGTTATATATTTATATATATATATCAAATTTAGTCCGCTTCGTAACACAACTCTTTTCGCCGTTCCCAATTTTTCACAAAGTATCACACATAAAAGAAGTTGTCATTACTTTATTTTACATTCAGGACAATGTTTTCCGGTTGTAGGCATCGACGATATTCATACAATGTAGGTTTCCCGAAACGGGAGAACGGGAACAACATTCTAGCAGCGGAAGTTTGACTGCGTCGCGAGCGAAGATATCCGGTCGGCCACCGTGCCTTGAGAAAGGGGGGGAGGGAGGGGAAAGAACTTTCAAAGTTATCCCAACAATTCCCGATTCATAACTTCGCCATTTGGGGAATGCAGGCGAATTTCGGATGCATTTTGGTCTGTTTGTACGTCGCCTGTGTTTGTCGGCGTGCAGCTTATAGAGCGAACGGGCGCTTTCCGACGTACCTGAAATTCGACGTCGTTTAAAGCAAACGAATCCAAAGTTGCATTCAATTTGTACTCATTAAGCTAACTAGATACTGAAGGGGTAAATTTCTATGCATAAACTATAAACTTTCACTTTAAATTTTAATTAGCGAAATTATCATTATAATAATGTATTTAAAAAAATAGTACTTTTTCGATTAGTACAAAAAACAACGCCATCTATCGTGTAAACAAAATTTTTAATTCATTACATTATATATATAGTGGGAAAAAACTTTATTAGAAATTCTATCAAAATTATCGACTAATTATATAATAAAGGTTAAATGTGAAAAAAAAATGAGTTTCAAAAAAAAAAAATCCGCTAACGTCCGACGTTAAGGAGCAACTTAACGATCAATTTTAATTAACGCTCAGCATTAAAGGAATCATTATGAAAATTTAACGACGATAATAACGCGACGTTAAATTACATTATGAGGAAGCCGCGAAGGCTGAAAAGCTCGTTTTTCGCGGAACGCGAAAGCTGTCATTGACACCCCCCGAAATCCTTCTCATCCTTTTCACAGTGAAATTTACAGGAGTAATTCGGCGTAAAAATGTGTCGGTTTACGTCGGATCAACGACACCTTATAACAACGAGAATATTTTTTTTCTATATAATCAGACTTTTACGCATTATTTTTTTTCCTATTTTAGATTTTTATTTTATTTTATTTTTTTTATTTTTTTATTTAACACGATAAGCCGAATTCGAAACGAAACGAGTCTTTAGTTCGTCGACTCACCATAAAATAGGATCGGCGTCGAAATAAAGAAACGTAAAGAATACGCCGTGGGACTGTCTTAATTTTAACGACGCGTCGTATTTTCTACTCGGATTCGTGTAAAATCCGTATCGATTTTAATGCGATTTTTATGTATGCAAATGTTTCGTGTCGTTCGGTAGTTTTACGACATTTTTTTACTATTCAACCCTTGTATTACTACTACTACTATTATTATTATTATTATTATAGATGGATCTCATGTTTATGTTTTTTGATTTCGTTAAAATTATCCCGTATCAAAGATATAGTGATTTATAAATTATCACGTTTAGACTATAAAATAATATATTCAAAATATGACTCGTAACTTTTTGATGGATTCTATATATAGCAGTACATATAAATGTTTATATATTTATATGGAACATATGTCAAATATATATATATATATATATATATACGTTTAATTATTATCAAATAAATGAATTAATATTGTAACAAAAATTTAATTTAAAATTACTATTTCGAGTCATCAGCTCTATTAATATATAACCAAATTTTTATTATATTTTAAATTTAATTATATTATATTTATATAATTATGAAATTTTATTAAATAATAAGTGGCGTCAATGCAGCTTGGAATTCTTGCCTTTTGATCAACTAAATGCAGGTTGGTGAATGTAATCATTCAAAATAATAAAAATATTTATTACGACGATTATTATTATATAATATATAGTATTTTTTATTATTACATATTATCACAAAATTAGTCATCATTTTCAGTTTCAGACGTGAAAACTGATAAGCGTTTCACGAGCAAAATGACAAAACTAAGACACCCAGAATTTTCAGTATACCGACCCAAGGGATGACCTAAAATGTTAATATGGCGACAAGTATTTAAAGTTAGCTAATTTAGATCGTTTTGGATCGTTGACGGGATGCCATTTCGCTTTAGCAAACTCGACTTTCTTACACGGGTTTAATATTGTGTTTTTGAACAATTTTGCATGCGGCCGCCTTTCATTACATGGCAATTGTTGGCAATGTGAAATTTAACCGCTTTCGACCGTATCTCACTTACTTGCGAACGCTTTTATTGTTCCCATATACAGGATGATTCAATTTTTTTTTTATATTATCAAAATATAACATAATAAACTATTATATATTATAACGTAATTGTATGAATTTGATGTTGAAAATGAGATAGTGTATGTGAAAATGTTATGATGTTATTTGGGGGTTGTATCATATAAGACGGTTGATTTATTATAAGCTTTGTGATGTTATACAACAGTTGAATCATTCGAATAAGAGGGTTTTATATGAAATGTTTACGAGATACGGTTAATGCGTATTGATTCAAAATTGCCCACATAGGACTTATCGGAAATAGGGGATGAGATAAATCGGAAATATTTTCTAGTGATGTAATATAAAAATGCTACTAGTATTTTATTATATATTATATATTTATAAATATCACTCTTATATATTATGACATATATGCGATTTAAAAAAATATATTCGTGGTGAATAATGATTTAAAACGACCGTCGAATAAATCGATCACGATTCCCAGACATGCGTTCACGTCGTACAACTTTTTTGCGGTTAACCCTAAATAGACGGGAAGGAGGGTCGATTGAAAAATTTTCCGAATCACCCCTTTACGCTGAAAGCACGGGATGACGCTTCCGCCGACAACCGGCGTACGGTATTGTGTTGTGTACGTTTAATATTCGAAAATCCAATTTTCCACATATTAAACCGAAAACGGTCGTCTCTAAACGTTCGCCGCGGTGTCATCGGTTATATTTTAAACCGACGTTTAAAGTTTGTTTGTCGTACCGAACGCGATGCCGTCGAGATAATTAATATAATTAATATAGATGACTTGGGTGCGTTTTAATTATTTGTTTTACGCGGTTAAACTTTAAATGTTTACCGTGTGAACCCGGCTTTACGATTCGCCCGTATTATTATTGCGCGTATCTTGGATTTAATTAGCCGCGTTCAGATCGCTGTTTAAAAATACTCAAATCATATTAGCGATGTCGTTATAACGTATACAATTAAATTTTTAGTAAAGTGCATTGAACTGAATTAAAAATTGAATAAAAAAAATATTTTCTATATACTGATATTTTTCAGCATGAAATCGCCACGAATGAATAAATCTCTGACAATAATATAAAATACTCGATCGTTTCACGCGAACAAAGATAAGTATCAATTACCAACATTTGTGTTAGAAATATTAATTTTATTATCTATTATCAATTTGTATATTCATATTACAATTTGTTACGATTAGAGACTTTGATAATTTAAAATATAAAATCATTATGAATATTTAAAGTACTGCAATAAATAATAATATACTATAAATATAATAGTTAGAAAATGCAGTGCATTTAAACATTTTTCTGTATCAATTTTTTTAACATGAACAATTTTATATGAAATATCGAAACGCAAATATCTAATGTAACATAAAATTATTAACATTTTTACAATTTTATTTTTATATTAAAAATATATATATATATGTATATCTCAACAAATAGTTATATATAAAAATTATAAAATAAATATATTATTAACATGTCATAAATTTGATAAAACAGATATAATATTTTTTTTAATTTTAAAATAAAACTAGTATTTTTATTATCATTATTCATATTTTTTATTAAACTAATTTAAGGTGAAAATTATGTTTTCTTATGAAAAAAAAAATAATCACATTATTTAAAGATGTTCTTTAGGTGAAAATAGGCGAACAAAACAATATGTATGCCTTTTATTAAGGGAAACAAAATTGATATTTGTGAGGTTAGGTTAAGTTAAATTAAATAATCTCATTGATTTTACTTTGAATGAAAAATAGTCTTTTAATTTAATACATAACAAAATATTAGACTATATTATATATATATATATATATATATATATATATATATATATATATATATATATATATATATATATATATATATATATATAGTATGACTAATCTGTAGTGTATTTTAATTGGAATTATATATTTTTATGAACTCAATATAATAAAGTATATTTAAATCAATATTATTATTATTTTATTATTTCATATAATTAAATACATTTTAACCTTTATGTATACAAGAAGTTCAGACTTCGAGTTACTGTTCAGTGACCATTTTTTCGATTAAATATCAATATATATATAATATATCGTTTTCGACACATTTTCACATATCATTATTCAACATATAAAATTGTAAAAGGTATTTATTATATTTTGAATAATAAAAAGATATTGCCCATTCAGTGCGATGCACTCGTAAAGCGTTCTCCAGAACGGGACGTGCCAGGATCAAATTCAATTCTTCCAAGCCGCGCCCCACTCATAAGAAAATACGTGCCGGAAATTCTTCTCGCACGGAGAGGAATCACGCATTTCGTACCTCATCCTTAACTTGAAATATTGTCGATAAACTGCTAAATAATAAACTGGGGGAAAAAAAAAACATAAACAAAATGAAACGATTTTCGTGAAAATTTCGAAACTCGCATGATTACGATGGTTAACGATTGTTAACGTACGATTCGACCAACGGCTACCCTTCACCAAATATGCATATTAAATTTAATATTTACATATATATATATATATATATATATATATAAATATAATATATGTAGGTATGTTTGTAACGGGTTTTTAACGGTGTGACGATTTGAACCGTGTTGCGACGTCGTAAAAAAAACGAAACCGTTAAGCACTCGATCCATCATTGTTCTTTATTAACACATTACATAGGAAAACGCACGTGACTGCCAACGGTCACGCACTGGATTTAATGCAATCGATCCGTGATTCTCAAATTTTGATCCGTTTAAATCTCAAATGGTTGCATAATACGTCATATAAACACCTCCAGTAAAAATGGAGAAAATTTTTTTTTATAGTTTGAAATCGTTCTTCACATTCGACAAACTTGATAGATTCTAACATTTTTTTTTGACATATAGAAGATTAAAGTAGATTATAAAATCAAAATTAAAATATGATAAAATTGTTTTCAATATTTAAAAATTAATTTCATAATAAATCTTGAAAAACTGCAGTCAAAATTTTATTCAGTATTTTTACGTAAAAGCGCATACTTAATTATATATAATTATAATAAACGCATATATTAATATAGAAGATGAAAAAAACAATGAGGGTAGAAAAACGCGACAAAATGCATCAAGTTGCATTCGAATATGGCGTGCAGTCGATAACGTGACTCGGTACGAATAGAAAAAAAAAGGGCAAAAAATACCCCGTTGAAAAGAAAAAAAATTGGTAACATTATAATGTTATAATAGTACGTTGCTTACGCGTATGTTTATTCGTCAACAATATTTTTATTGGAGTCGTAAAAGCGTTATGTGGCACTTTCGATGTCGAAAACGGATAAGGTTTTTTTTTTTATTCGCAGTTCGAATAAACGTGAACATTTTATGTTTGGTCGCGCGACGGTTAAGCGACTGTCGACTGTTCGGTGAAATGCAATTGCGCGTTGCATTCGAGAAACGTTTAACCCTCGATGCGACGGATTGTTAACGAATTAAAATGTAAATATTTTAAAGCACGCTCGTGACGTAATTTGATATTAGTAATTATACTTAAACTACATTTCGTTTTTTTTTATTGATTAAATATTTTCTCGTGCTATTTATATGTAAATATTTTTTAATATATTACTAGTACTAATGCTACTAGTATCACTTCTTATTTTACTGCATCAAAAAGAATAAATCGATTTAAATTTGATTCATATTATAAGAGTTCTTAGTGTATGATCAATAATTCGATATTATTGTTATTATTTTCAATATTAAAAAAAAAACCTCAAATCCTTATAATGTATTATATAAATTAAAGCAATCGTTAACACGTGAAACAGTGAAAAAAAAAGGGGTGAATCGGAGCGAAGAAACAACGATTTATTGTCATCAATGAATCAAGATAATCGAATCGCGTAAAGTACGACATTGACTGATTGCGATTTCGCTTCGAGACTTATAGTAATTAATATTTGTAACTCTCTATTAGCGATGTGGATAATCTAGCGTATAATGATGGTAAATTTCGTGTCTTGCCGATGATATTCGCGCGTAACGATGGCAATTTGAACGCTTAATGAAGATGACTCTTTTTCGAGTCATGGACCGTCGCGAGTTCGCCTTATGATGGGGATCGCTTTGCGAGTTTTAACCGAGAAAATTTTCCCTAAACTTTTCCGACCCGTAGGAATATATATATATATATATATATATATATATATAAGAGGTAGGCGGTGCGAGTTTAACGATCGATTTCGATCGTTAAACGTGAGTCGCGAATCGGTCACGAAATATTTTTATGTCACAATTAGCTCTATACACCTGTTACAATGAACAAAATCGGGGGGGGGGCTGTTTTTTCTATTTTTTTTTTTAGGGAGGTAGGCGGCTATTCGAAGGGCGGACCTAGCAGAGAAACAAACATGAAAAAATCGTACGTAAAAAATATCAGGCGTGTCGCGTTTATGGTTCGCGATAAATATCACGATTGCTATTTTAGTTTTCGTTTATTGCTCATATATATACATACATATATATATATATATATATACATTTTTTTCGGTTCATAATGGAATCGATGTTGTTTTGTTGATTGCGAATGCTTTAAATAGTATTTTTTTTTTGAAGTTTCTTACATTTGTAAGCATAAATTTTGTACGATTTTTTTTTCATATTAGATATAATCTTTCGTCTGCGGCGATTTGGAAATTGTTGGTCTGTTTCTGTTTTTTTTTTTTTTTTTTTGATTTAGTACGCCGTAATTAATTAAAAATTTTAGAGCTTTCTAGATTTTTATCAGCACGTGTTATCACGGTGTTTAAAAGCTCCGCGTTTCTGAATTTAATCGCGGTTGTCATCGTGTTAATTTTTTTTTCTACATTTAAAGTATAAAATCTTGTTAGACTTTTTCGATTTCACCTTTGCAATTATGTTTTTTTTTTGTGGTTTTAGCGTGAAAATGACATTTGAAATAGCCTTGTTAGTAATATATTTATTTATTTTATAACAAGCCTTAGATTTTAATCATACAATATTTTTATTTAAAATAATGTGATATAATTTTATTTTAATAACATTGATTTATTTGAAAAAAATATCTCAATGATGAATTGAAATATATTTTGTATATAATTAAATAAATGAATTTAAATAGACTAAAAATATTTGGTCTATTTGTGTTATTAACGATAATTTATCTTTAATAATATAATATAATTTAATGTAATATTGTTATTAATTTTTGGAAATTAAAGTAAATTGTGAAAAATGATGGATTAAATAAAGAAAACAAGATTTTCGAACATAACAGTATTATCGATTGAGTATTTCTAATGATGTTATAACATTTGTAAAGACACCATGTTAGAGGACGACAAAGGGAATAAAAGAAAAATCTAGATTTATATATAAGTATAGAAAAATCGGGGGGAAACCTGCAGAAATTGTTTCCAATCGACGACGCTTCTTTATGTTAGGGATAGTGGACCTTAAACGCAAAATCGCCGAAACGAGAATCGACGGTGATTCGTTCGAAAAAAAAAAAGAAGACAAACGGGGCCGTCGGCGGAGAATACGGAGGAGGAGGAGGAGGAGCGGAAAAAAAAAGCGGAGAGGAGCGCGCACACAAAACGGGTAATTTTCTCGCTCGACTCGCTCCGGTGAAAAGAGTCCGTATTATAATTTGATAATGCGCTAAACCTCCCCCCCTCCCACCCTCCAATAGGCCACTCTAATATGTACAACCGGTGCGGACACACAAAAACCAACCCCCCATTCGTAGAATTGTTCGGCGGATAATTGAGCAGTTCTCATGAATGGACGCCATTAAGACATTTTTCGAGTCGTATTGTGGCCGGCTATTTTTCGTGCCGAGCGCCGAGTCCGCCGGCTTGAGCGCCCCTGACGTCACAATGATTACCTGCGAATGACGCGACCATTAGCCGAAGGCATTCCGGTGTTTATTAAAGTGTTTATGTTGCCAACGGTAAACGGGATGAAATTGCGATTATCCAACGTATATAGTGGATGTCCACCTAGACTTGCGTTAATTAAGACTCGAGTTTTTCCGGCGGTTTTTCCGTAAACGATTTTGTCGTTAAACTACCCCTCCATCCATTGCACTCCACATCTATGTTGGAGTTTTCCGTTTTTCGCATACGCGTTGAAAATGTGAAATTCTTTTGTCGTACGGCAATTATATGAATTTTATTTCGGTGTGCCCCCGTTTTTCCGCTTTGAATACGGCGAGAATGCGACTTAAATTCGGTCACAGTAATTATAAAATATAATATGTACAGTTTGCTTGCGAAAATTGGATTCGGCTATTTGCGCTTTTTCATTTTTCAGCTTTATTTAATTTTCATATTTTATCCTTTGTTATTTCCGGTATATTAATTTTTTTTTTCATTCATACACGCTGTATTCATTTATATGTTGAATCCAATTTTAAATAAATCAAATATTACAATTGTTTCGGATAAAACGAATTACAAATATATTAAATATGGTAATTTCTTTATATACTTACTAATCAACAGTAAAGTAAGAATGTAAATATTTTATATAAACCATTTTAAAAGATAATTTTTCAGTATTTAATATTTGAGAAAATATATTAGTAATACACTATGCAACCGACGAATATATATTAATAAAATTTTCAATTCATAAATAAAATGTTATCATATTTTTTTTATATATGTAAATAAAGATATTCTACGTAATTCTAAAAGAATCAATAAATGAAATTTTTTTTAAAAATATAAGAATCATTAAGAATGATTTGAAGTAATATATTTTTATAAATATTTTTAATTAAAAAAAATATGAATAATATATATTAATATAGAATAATAAAAAAATAAAATTATAATTTAATATTGCCCTTTTCACTTTCAGTAAAAATTCAATTACGATTATTTGAACAGAGTAAAAAAAAACGACGTTGGTATAAAAGCATATTGTTAAATGCTACAAATGAAAGAAAAAAGAATGAAAATCTCCAAAGGATAATCCCTTGACCAGAATTCATTATGCGGGACAAGGGTAAAAACGTAGTCCTGGAGCATTCATCCCCGTGAAATGAATTTAATTTTCCGATTTCGTTCAAATTCGGCACACGGGGGGGAATCTTGTCTATTTTTATAATTGTTCTATTCTATTTCGACGCCTTCGGATTGTTTTGAAAGAGGAGAACAAAAAAGGCTTAGAAGATAAAATTGATTAGCGTCTACTTCGTTACTTTTTCAGTTGAAAATCAATTTCGTCGAGATCTTTTTTTTTTCTATCTGTTCGAGTGTCTTAAAACATTTTAGGCCGAAAATTTAAAAACGCGTTAAAAAGTAACGATATGAAACGTAACTGAGCGTTTCGGAGAGAATGAAAAAAAAATATATATATATATATATATATATATATATATATATATATTGGTAACGGTTTAAAGTTTAACGAGTAGAAAAGTATATGGAAGTTAGATTAAATGACGGTTTAAATCGAACGTTTAACCGCTATTAGTTAAGAAATAAGACCATTGGCGTTAGTCCAGGTTAGTAGTTCGAACAGCTGTTCGATGATACTTTAGTGGTAAAATGCAATATCGTAAACATTTTATATTTTCTTGGCCTCGATTTAAAATGTTCGAAAATACAATGATGTAACGGAAATTTTAGAATTATAAACCACAAAAAAAAAACAATTTATAAATCTAACGTATGAAAATTACAAAAATATATAAAAAAATAACCGTTCATTATATTGCAGTTTTTTATAGTTGTTGCACGTTAATATTAGAAAATCGAAGCTAAAAATATTTTTTATATTATATATATATATATATATATATATATATATATATATATATGTGTGTGTGTGTGTGTGTGTGTGTGTGTGATGTTAAGAAATATCCAATAAATATTAATTAAAAGAGCAAATTCATATATATATATATATATATATATATATATATATATATATATATATATATAATAAATCTGTTAAATAAAACAACGTAATTAAGATAATTTTTAAAACATATTCATAGTTATTGTTTTTTTTTATTTTGAATAATAATTAATTAGAATCTCTACATTATATAATAATTTAATTATTTCATTATATACTATATAATTAAATATTAAAACTTTATAATAATTGTTATAACATCAGTAATTGTATTATAAACAAGCAGTTCTCTACATTTATTGCGGTCGCATATTATTTTATAAAATGTTATAATAATATTATTAATTAAACGTAATTATGAATATATGTTTTATTTATATGTGTTTATGGATAAATTTGACTTTTGAAAATTATTCGTAAAATGTTTAACTTGATTCTATGAACAATTCAATTATAGATTCGATTCTTGAAACAAAGTTTTTGAAATTTAATATAAGAATTTTATTTTTAAATCTATATAACGTTCACAAATATAAAATCAGTGAAATATGATTTATTGTAAATCCATATAAAATGCAATACTTTGAAAAGTCATTTCTTTAAGATGTTACACTATTGTTCTGAAATATAATAAAATGTCGACGACACGATTGAAAACCTTTGTCAATAAGCGTGCAGAAAATACAGTTGGAAATTTAATAAAGCTTTTTAAATAATAATAATAATAATAATAATATAAAATAGCCTGTATAGAAAACAATAAGCTAAAAGGCCAAACAGCAGTTTCGCAATGTCCATTAAGTCGTGTGTTGAAAGCCTAACTGGTTTCGCGTTTTCATACGAGCAGTTTTCTCCGCGGGTACATAAACGTGGCAGCACAATTACCGGTTCGTAGATATTGCCATTTAACTTGGGGAGGCAGGGGGGGGGCGGTGGGACGGAATTGGGTCGCGACCCTCGCACTTAAGCTGCCCTGTCCGAAGCGGCTGTGGTCGCGGACGTGCCGCATTACGTACACCTGAAAGTCCGCAATTACGTGACGATTTTCACTTTGCGAGTGCGAATTTTCTCCCATTTTCCGCGGGCGCGCGTGTCGATATCTGATTCACGTTTCGGATTGAGGAAAATCTCGAGGAAATTAAAAGAAAATACATGTCGGACAAACGAAAAATATATGTTTCTTATGAACTAATGGGAAAATCTGAAAATTCAGTTAATGTATTGTATTATTATTATTTTCGCTGTATCTCTTTATATTATTATTTAATTTATTATATAAATTTATCTCTAAACACCAAAATCTATTCACTTTCATTGAATTATTAAAAATACAAGAGTACAAACATGTATTGTCGTTGTATAGTATTACATAAAATTTTGTAAATATAGAATATATTTGTTTTAATTAACTTCAATTTGAACAATTATATACTAAAAGCATTGAAAATTACAAATCCTTCTAAAAGAAATAATATAATTGAAAGTTGGATGTAGAGCTGACGACTCAACCTTTTTAAAAACAAAGGATTGTGATCTTTTATCTTATAATGTCTAATGATAATAATTGGAAAAAAATCTATATCACATTATTAGGATGTCAATGAAATTAATTAATGTAAAATTTTGTAAGTTTATCTATTAAACCAACATTTTTTAATTTAGAAATATTAAAATATGAATTATTATTGTATTTAAATATTTTTAAAACATACAGAAATATTAAACATAGTGTTTAGATGAGAGAAAAATGTAAATAATTTGAATGTTTATATATATATATATATATATATATATATATATATATATATATATATATATATATATATATATATATATAAGTCATATATAGTAATTTGAATTTGTGTTTGAATTTCGATAAAAATCGCACAATGGTAGACACGAAATGAAAAACTCGATATTCCAATGTCTTTTGCTGGTGTTGTAAACGTGATAAAATATATTCATAAAAGTGTTACATGCATGTTATTTCGCTGAAAGAGGAAAGCGGAAACGGGATGAAAAGGAAAACGATCTCCTCTCAACGAACGAAAGACACCTTATAGATTTACGTATTCAAATTTTCGGCGGGTGCATTTCAATTTCTCACTTTATTTATGAAAATGATTTTTCCCGAAGGCATCTCTCTCTCTCTCTCTCTCTCTCTCTATATATATATATATATATATATATATATATATATAATATAACCCGGTGACACGTCCTCGACTATCTCTATAGACTATCTCTCTAGATGCTTCTTAAACTGTGTGTCACACTCTAGTTATGTTTGCTAAAATTCATCAGGGATTTTAATTCCAATTCTGAATAAATTTATTATTTAAAATCGATATTTATTGATTTTATCAATATATCAAAAAAATTTGACTGATTGATTAATAATATTCTAATCAATTAAAAAATAAATTAAAAATATATAGGGGTCACCAAATAATTTTAATTAATTAATTGTCAGCAATTGATCAATTAATTTATAAATTTGCTAATTGATTCATATATTGTCATCAATAATGAGCAATTATGCAAAATTTTAGCTAAATTGAATATGGTAAATTTGTTTAAAAATCAATTACAAGAATCCACTCCGACAAACAAACAAAAAAACAAACCAACAATGTAAGGTAAATAAAAATAATTATATTTTTTTTATATATTAAAAATATATATAAATATTATAATAGAAATAAAATGTGAAAAAAAAAACAGTTTGGGAAGCTTCGTAACAAGCCAATATACCCCGGCCGTAGTATAGAAGGGTAGTCTGCGGGATGACTGATTTACATGCATTTGTTATGCAACCCTTCGCCCTCTCCAGTTTACATTTATTCACATTTCGACTACATCAAAATTTCTGGAGGCGATCGCCTTATAAGCCTCCTCTCGTACCGTGTCAAGTGATTTTTCACCGCAAACCGGTTTTGTTGAAGTTGTTTTCACGGCAGCAAAACCGGGAGGAATACCGGCAGTAGCTTAAAATTGCTATATCTCGGTAGATTGGGTTTATAAAATAACATTTACCCATGAGAAATCGTGTTATGCCGCGTATATTCAAACGATGGAATATTATTAAACCGTAAATATCGATATTATATCATTCGTAATGCGGTGCTTTTCAAACTGTTTCATTTTTTTTTTCATTATTCAAAATATTTATTTCTAATATATAAACTCAAGTTTTTATTATCATGTGATTTAATTATGAAGAATTTCCATTATATATAAAGGGGTGAATTTGAATGAAAAATACGTATGTATAGATAGCGATTTGAATATGAAATGAAATGTTAATTGGCCCCGTGGCATTTTTATTAGGAATGCAAATTTTGATAAATGTACATACAATAATGAAAGGGAAACGTCCCAGTATCGAAGTAAAAGGAAAATGACGGAAAGAAAAAGTCAAGTAGACGACAGAAAAGTATCAAAGGATAAAGAATCATTATTATTATTATACACACTTTGTTGAGTCATTATGTGGGAGTTTTCTCCCTCGTTTGACATCATTAGTCAAAGTTGAAGAATTCCTTTCCGAAGAAGAAAAAAAAATAAGCAGAAAGGGAAGAAAGTAAAAAAAAAAAGACGGCATGCAAAAACGAAAGGGAGAGTACTAGGGTACACTTTGACGTCTTTCAAAATTCAAAACGGAAACCGTAGAGATAACAACCAGCGCCCGTGTACACGCGTATACGTACAACGTTCTTTAGGGTGTACAAATAGTGTACACGTGTACACAACGGCTATTGTGTGTAGGTCGTCAGTGGTAAGTGGTCGTATTTCCATTTTAGACGGAGCGGTCTAGGAAAATTCCTCGAACACCTTCGGGCGCTCGTATGCAAATGAAGGGTTGTCGAGGGACAAGAAGGGTACCCAAAACGTCGACCCCCTCCCCCCCTACAGTACCGTTAACCCCGAACTTGGCCAAACTTGAGCGAAAAAGTTATCGAAGGTTTCGCACACTTCGTACGAAAATCGCGATATCGAACCTCCGCCGTTACCCCTTGACTAGAAAGCTTTTTCTCGTGTCGCTCCGACAATGATTCTTTTCTGTTTTTTTTTCTTTTTTCTTTTTTTTTTTTTTTTTTTTTTTGGAACACCTTATTTGTGATTGAAATTTCCACGAGTCAGATGTTCTTAAGGCGAGGGTCCTTTTGTCCCAGATGTCGACGGTGGGTCGATAGCGAAACCCGAATTCGATTAACATAGCAATTCTACTTTTGCCGAAAGCGAATCGAGTACAAATTTTTACTAGGGTATGCATATATTTATACGGAAAATTTACATTTGTATATTGTGACGGTCGTGTGTGAGTATGTGTATGTATATATATTCTTAAAAAAAAAAATTATTTAAAAATATTATTTTGATATATAATATAAAATTAACACATATATGCGCATACTTCTTTATGAATTCAAAATTTTTAATATATATATAATAAAAATAATTAAAACAATATATCATCATAAATCTATTGAAATTAAAATCAAATAATCATAATAAAAATTATATTATAATATTTTTTAAAAACATCATGTTTTTTATAACGATATATATTTTTATTGTTTTAAAATATTTTTTTTTAATAAAGCGGTAAAAACTTGATTAACATTAGATGTTTAATAATTTTCTTAAAATTAGTTTATTAATAAGCTACTTTCAAAATTTTAAATTTGCGGTAAAATTCCATTAAAATTATTTAAATTTCAATATATATATATATAATATTTGCACGAGATGAGTTCTAATATAGTTGTAAATTTTAAAATACGCCACGATATGCAATTAAAACTAATAAAACAAGTCTCGATTAAATATTATTGATAAAATTATAATATAAAACTTTATTATGATCCGAAATGTTAAAAGATAAATATAAAGCACGCTTAATTTAAAATAATAATTAATAAGTATGCAAATTAAAATATATTTAATTTATTATATAAATAAAATAAATAAATAAATATATATATATATATATATATATATATTTATTTATTTTATTTATATAATAAATTAAATATATTTTTAATTAAATATATATATATATATATATATATATATATATATATATATATACTGTTTGAATCATATAAATATAGTTATATTGTTTTTTTATATAATAATTTTTGTAATTCATAAAAAAATACAAATAAAAATTTTCTAGATATTCTTAATATTTCATTTATATTTCAATAATTTTAATATATTTTCTATATAATAAATTTATGAATATCTAGAAAATATGTGAACCAAGTGAACGAAAACGGAAGAACTTCCACGGATATTTTAGTTTTAACTATGGATTCATTCCAGAAAACCGGAACAGTTCAAATATGGTCTACTTAAAAAAAAAGAAAAAATATATGGGGGGATTATTTTTTTTTATAAAAATATATATTGAAACGGTGGATAACGGTAACGATTGTCTGGATCGGATGAAAAGAATTTATATATATATATATATATATATATATATATATATATATATCAGCTGGAGGCTGTCAGACTGGTAATATTCTTCGACTTCCCGACGTTTGTTCCCCGTCTGGATGTTGGACTGTTCAAACGACAACCCTGAGGCGTCAGACGCTACCCTCAGGAAGAAGGGTTCGGGGGTGACATATTCCTCGTTAAAATTGAAATATATACATATACTTGAAAGCAAATATACTGATATATATATATATATATATATATATATATATATATATATAATTTCTATGTGCGAAAGTTGAAACGATGCAATATATATATATATATGGTATATATATATATATATATATATATATATATATATATATATATATATATATATATATAATGATAACGTCACCGTCGCCGCCGGAGTCACTCGGAGTCAAAACATACATTATTATCAAAATTCGCGAATGCTACTAATGATCTATCTAATGCGAGTGCGAATTCGTACGCGAGTCGACTTTAAAATATATTTAAAAAATGTAATTTATATGAAAAAAAAATACATATACATTCGATTACTGTAAGGATTATGATATTATAAATAATAATAAATTTGTTTATACACAAATATAGAATGAAAATTTGATATCTAGAATAGTTACTGAGGAGTTTCTATAATTCTATTAAAGGGGTGAATTTCGAAATTGAATTTCGTTCAAAATGTCACTTCCATTCGTATTTGTAGCATATTCATATTGTATAATAAAAATAATAATAGCATTTTAATCGTACATTTGCACATGAAGAACGAATATATTTATATATAAAAAAAAAATATTAATACTTATTAAGAACTGTAATATTATAAATTATTTCTTTGTTAAAGATACTCTAATCGTGTTCACTTCATAGAATCTCATCGATGTATTTCAAAATTAAATCATATAGCATTAGTGCGAAAGTAGAGGACTAACTAGAATTTCAATAATTCAAATACATACACACACACACACATATATATGCACACGTGTAATATGCATATTATACATGTACATATATATAGATTTGTGTTTGCGCAATAAACTGTTAGGCGATGGTCTCATCTCCATATATAATGATGAGCAAACGGAACGTATTCGCATACTGGTTATTGTACCGTATTGTATTTATTTATTCTCGTATATATATATATATATATATATATATATATATATATATATATATATATATACATGTGTGTGTGTGAATGCATATACGGTATATTCATTTTCGTTCGGTAACAATTCGATTTTGAATCGTTTCAAAATGACATAGTAGTGTTCGCGAACTATGACGTTGATGATGATTATGATAATGACGACGATGATAATTTCGTCGGTAAATCGACGATGTTTGCGCTCGTTTTCGTCATAATTTCGTTCAGATTTGTGAATTATTTCAAATATTAAAATTGATCTCTGTATGTTTATTATTGATAGTTCATTATATATAATTTTTTTGATTCATAAATATAAAAATAATCATTGTTAAATAATGTTACACTTTTACGATTCTTCAATGTTCTTTTTATAATACATGCGGGGTCAGTTTTGGTGAATATGGAGGCTGAAGCATTTTTGTAATATTGTTTTTGGTCAAAAATTCACAATTTATATTCTTTTAAAATTTTTGAATTATATTAATCTGATTGATGTGAATTTTTAGCTTTTATTTTAATAAAAAATTTGATCTATATTAAATATAAATATTATAAAATTAAAAATATTTTTTTTCATTATTTTATATATTAGATCAAACACACATATGAACACTTTTAAAATATAATAAAATATATTTATATGCAATATTTTACTTCATAGATTTTTATTATAATAAATCAAAAATATTAAAAAGTTTTTGAATATTATACATCTAACACCTTTACATAAAATATATAATAACTTTTACCATATATGAGATAAAAAAAAAGGTGAAAGCTCTCACAGCAAAATTTCCAATATATTAAAACGACTAAAAGTTAAAAGATCGATGACTGTATGGTTAACTATATAGCAGTTTATTTTAAGATATGGAATATGGCGAAATGGAATCGAAGTGTGAAAGAAAATTTGCAGCGTCATAATGAAAATAATTTAAAAAATCCCATCTCGTATTCCGATGCGATCGAATAATATATGGAAAAAGATTAAATCGAACCCGACCAGAACTACCCTTAAAAAAGTCGGCGGACAAAATGGAGAAATTCACTTACATATCGAAATCTTCCACTCGCCATGTGGACAATAATGAAAATTGCTCGACTTTTTCCTAGCGAATATCACGCGGATCGATATTCAATTGAAAATTTTAAGGGTGAGTTTTCCGACGAAGGAATGAAAATCTCAATCACATACACATACACGTATATATATATATATATATATATATATATATATATATATATATATATATATATATTTATATAAAGTAGACTGGCCAAAGGCCAAAATGTTGTGGCCAACTAGGTGATTCTACAACTCGGCCAGATCGCTTTCTGTCCGATAAAATACGAAATTAGAACATGCGATTTAAATTTACGACGTCGTATATGAGGTGTGTTTTCTATGCGAAGTGGCAATTTGTGCGTTAATAAAGCGCCCGTACGACTAGGTCGGTTATTATTAAGCTGAAAACGCACGGCTGTCGCCCGATAATCCTGGAAGGATGCGCTTTTGCACCTGAGACCTCAAACCCTCGTCTACATATAGTACCTGGAAAACTGTTTAAACCTCTTCCCGCTCACACCCTATATATGGCTAGATTGAAACTTCGATTCTCAGTTTTACACTTCGTAGACTTTAAATTGAAGTGCCAACATATGAGTAGACCGAGATTTGTTCATTTTGAATCGTAGATTTTCTTAAAATGGAAAAATGTAGATTTTTATATTGTATAATATATATTTAAAAATATACATATTCTTCAATTTAAATCCACATATAATATAATGACATAACGTGCGTTTATACATAAAGGTTTTGCTCTTCTGGCTAATTTTCGAATATTTCAATTTATATTTGACAATATCAAATTATCTTGCTGTCGTCGTTCAGCGAGGTCTACTCATTTTTGAGCCATTATTTTCGTTAAAGAAACCGATATCTTTCAAAAGTGAGAGCCGCTAGGCCACCTTTGAAACAATATCTTCAATGTCTCTCTTTGTTGATCCTATTCAATTTAATTTCAAGGCAGTCCTTTAGAGATTTTCCAATAATTATATACGTCAAGATATAAGCGATTTTTTTCCGAATTAAAAAAAAATCAATCTTTATATAAGTTGTTTATTTTTTAAGAATATAATTCGCTATATATAATATTTATTTTGTATAAATAAATATAGATTTAATGTATTGCAATTAATCTATTTTTTTATATATTCATATATTGATATCACAAATATATATTATTTAACGTCAATATATCGTATATGGCAACAAATATAACCGAAATATTGGAATAATTTCAATTCTATTCATTGTTTTCAGTACCGTAAAATATTATTATGACCGATTTTATTTATGTCCGTATATTAAAATTGCGTTTTATACATTTGTAATAATAATTCCACGTTCATGTTTCAAAAAAGGCATATCTGCAGCGCAAAAATTAAATCGGATCGTTATTGAAATGTAAATGCGGATTTTGTTTGTCGGATAAAATCTCTCGATGTACAACTAAAATTTCCCCGGGAAAAAAGGCATTCACACATACACACACACACACACACACACACATATATATATATATATATATAAATATTATATTAAAAAAACGGACGGTATGAAAATATCGAATATCGGGATTCGAAGTGAAAAATTGGGATTATTTTTTTTTATTATTAATAAAAATCATATTCTACGGAGATTTTTTTACGCGCAATAATAAAAAGGAAAATTTATTTAATCAAAATTGAAATCGACGATTAGGGGTCGCTTCGATAAATAAAATAACGGACTTTTAACGTGAATATATATATATATATATATATATATATATATATATATATATATATCGATTACGCAATTTCATATTTTTTTTATTGGATTTTGTGTGTCGTTTGGGGTTGTGCGGTTTTTCAACAAAACGGAAAACTTTCGCAGTACGAACTCATTGTCTGCGGTCTAGCATTAATGGCGTGCCGTGTTTTTCCTTTTATATATATATATATATATATATATATATATATATATATACAATTTTTCCGACCGGTTTTTTTCCGCATAATTGTTTCTATCGGTTATACTTTTTTTCACCCTCCCCGCGGGTTAAAAAATAAAAAAATACCGCTATATCGTTTTCCATCTTTCTTTTTGTATATATATATATATATATATATATATATATTTGTTTTTCCCAAAACCAACCCCCATCACATCTGCTGTCTCATCCTACGAGTTTTAATTACGTTTAAAAGCAGTACTAATAGTGGAACGTTTTTAAATTGTAATTAAGGTGGAAATTCTCATATTTTCGCTGGAATATTATTATAAGTGAAAAATTATATAATTATATTAATAAGACTGTCCAAAAAATGTATTTTCATTTTTTAACATAAAAATTATCTCTTTTTAATATATTGTATATATATATATATATATATATATATATATATATATATATATATATATATATATATATTTAAATTATCTAATGTTCTTATATATGGTAGAAATGAAAAAAAATATTTTCAAACAAATATTTTAAAAAATATGAACATTTTAAATTTATACATAAGTTTGACTAATATTAAATTAAACATTTTACTAAATTTAAACAATATTTTCTATGTGCGATCGGCAAGATTTAAAAATTGTCTTTTATTAAAAGTTTAATTTGAAAAAAAAAAAATGTGATATGCTAGATAAAAATATGTACTTCTAGATATCGAATTATTTTTTTCAGATGATGAAAATTTGGAGTACTTTATCATTTGACACCTGACGGTCATATATGTGCACGTTTGATATTAAACAACGCTCATATACGTGCGATGATTGAGAATGTTTGAAAAAAATTCTGACATATTCAATTTTGTTGGAGTCTGGTCAATGCGCAAGATGGGAACCCCGCTTTGTAAAACCGACGAAATGGCGATAACAAATGGAATTCGCTGAGCGTAAAATGAATGGCGATTTCCGCCTCCGTTTTCTCCTTTTGTGCTACATCTTTCCCTTTTGCTCGCACTATTTTATTCACTTTCACTTCGATTTCTCGTCGGAGAAAACTAAAATATCCTTTCTTTTTCCGTATATGGATGTGTTACGTTTTTCTTATTTTTTTTTCTCTTCTCCTTCATCTCCCTTGTAGAAATCTTCCATTTCGTCGATTTTTCCGTTTGTGCTCGCCGAAAACGTACAGGGATTTCTTTGAAAGGATATGAACACAAATTACCCAGATTGGTCCGAATGGTGAAAGCGCTAAAATTCTCTTTGTTTGTTGTGATTACTTCGGGAATACTTTAGAAATTTCTGTCCTTTATACGAAACTTATAATTCGATGTCTTCGTGATATAATGGGGTTGTTTCGAAAGACCTACGACGACTGCTTTATTTTCACAAAGACATACAATTATTATTTTTAACATATTTTTATGTCAAATCATATATATATATATATTTAAAATGATTTCTTATATAAACAATAATATTATAATATTTAAAAATTATAGTTTCTATTATTTTAGTAGTGATTTAAAAATTTTATATATGAAATTTAATTGTTTTTTTATTTAAAAAATAAGTAAAAAAAAATCTGAATATAATTATTTTGAACGAAATATGCTAAAAATGAATAAAGCGAAAGAGTGGATTTGACAGAATATAAAAAAATAGGGACAAATATGATTAAGAATTCTGAAAAAAAAACATATATTTACTCAATTGGAAATATATCAACTTTCAAAATAAAACGGCACCGTATTTTACAAAGGAACAGAATAAAACAGACACACACACACACACACACACATAGACACACACACACACACATATATATATATATATATATATATATCCAGTAAAAAATGCGATCGAAGAAGAGGACACGAACAAAAAATTGCAAAATTTTTCATCGGCTTTTCAATAAGGCCGTATTTGCTTGTCTACTATCTATCATCGCGGGCATTTTCGTATATTTTTTTTTATATTATTTTCATTTCTCCACCCTTTTCGGGGATCGAGAGTCGAACGCACATGTACGCACATATTTGCCGGTGCGAAATTGACTCGGACCTTTAAACCGAATACGGGGGGGGGAGGAATCCAGAGGAACGCTCTTCCTACGGGACTCTCTTTCCGGTGAGCATATTTTTTTTTTCATTTTTATTATTATTATATTTTTTTCTATTTGGCGAGAAAGAGACGGACGCAAAAAAGCCGTATGAAAAAAAAAATCGGTACCGGTTCAAAAATTTATTGAAGCCATAATTCAACTCTCATAAAGTGACCGGTTTTATTCGGTTCCATTATCGGCGAAAAACGATCGACGCATATAAAAAAGCGTTACGCAGACTAGCGCGCGGTTTTTCCGACAATTTTCCGAAATCGCGATATTTTTACGTATGGCCGGTTTTCATTATTATTATTATTATTATTTCATGTTAAATAATGAATGATATAAACATTATTTTTTTTGTATATTTAAAGATTTTTTTAAGCATAATAACAGCCGTTTATAATCATTGAATTTGAATGAAAAATTAAATTATCGAGCATTTATAAGGAGAGACACTGTAAAATAAAATTATATTAAAGATTTAAACTAAAAAATTATTATATGTGAGTTATAAATTTTAATTATAAGAAAACTTCATGAATCTTTTTCCACATATTTCTATGATTTTTTAATTAATCTTAAAAAATTAAAATATTTAAAATATAAAAGTTTGTATTGTAAAAATTCTAAATTCTTATCGTATTTTTTAATACTTATAGAACCTTGAAATATTGGAATTAATATATTTGTGTCGCGTAAATTAAATAAATAATTTTTTTTTGTAAATTTTATGTAAGATTATTCTTTTCTTAATTAAAATGAACCTAACTGTCGAAATAGATATAAAAACAAATTTTTATTACAAAAGAAATCTTTAATATTGTTAATTCCTTTAAAATTATATCAATATAATTTAAATTAAAATATCAAATTCTTTTAAATTCAATATTATAATACAGACGATTTCAATTTCATATTAGATTATAATAGTTTGCATATTTTAAAAACATTTTTGAAAGACTAATAAAATATTTAATTTTAATATTTAAATTCGATATTTCTTTAAAATTATCTAAAAAATAAAAAAAACAGATCAGATTATATATGCTTACGATAAAAAAAGCGATCGAATTTCAGACTGCATAAATTGAAAATAAAAAAGTATATCCAGTCAATACTAATAAATTCAGTCGTTGATATAGCATATTTTAAGAGCGTTTATCGTGCTCAATATGTTCGAAAAATTATAGAAGAAATTGCTTTTCAAGTGCTCTTACGTCTAGAAATATTAATATTACTATTTGAGCAAAGCTCACCCTATTTAAAAAGTCATCGTTAAAGTTCAGACGACAATAAAATAAAATATTTTTCAGTATAAATTATATATAAAAAATAACATATCAACAGTATATAAAAATCTTTAATTTTGTAGTGCAATTTTTTTCTTATAAAAATCATCAGATATATGTAAAATTTATAAAAATTTGTATATTCTCAGAATTATATATAAAAATTTAAATAATATTAATGAAATTGTTTCGATAATTTTGAATGTATATCGAGAAGGTTTGTACGTCAGCGACGTTAATAAATTTATTTTTCGCGGTTAAATTTAACCGCTACGGTTAAAACGTTCGGCCGGGAAAACTCCAGATAACGGCAACGTTTTCCCCTCTTTCTTTTTCTCATTGCCCTTTGAACGTTTAATAAATGCACTAATGACATGAATTATGGCTTTTGCGACTTATGATATATGATCAATTATTTAGTTACGTTTTCACTAACTTTCCTCTTACACCACTTTCTTGGTACGTTATATATATATTTATAAATATAATATATATAATATAGGGCTGAGTAAAAGTAAAGTTACCAATAAAAGGCGTTGTTCGTAGGGCTAGGTGAAAGGTAAAAAAATGAAATACGATCGCGCATTAAATTACCTTGTCACGAATAAAACGTGACGGTATTAACTTGGAAAAATTTCAATGTGACCAACCGAATAAGTTTTCATATTCGCTATTTTAATATAATATACATATTTAATTTATACTTTTGACAATACGAAAATTGATTATTTAAGCTACGTATATTTTAAAATTCATTTTAATTATCCCGGATCGCATGTTAAATATACACCTGCCATATACGAAAATAAATTATTAATAAAAAAAAATTTTTCATAATATTAACAATAGGAAATTCATTTACGTAAACCGATTTAAATTCATGCCATTCTATTTATATTATAAAAGACGACGCCGTTTATTTTCTCAAAAAAAAATCAATAAATATAAAAAGAAAATACTAAAGCTTAAAACGTTTCCACCGAAATGTTAAGGACCTATTTTTGGCAATATATTTTGTCCTTTACATATAATATACATATGACGCATGACGCATTTTTTTTTATCTCGCGCACTTATACGTATTTCTATTATTTTTTTACGTTTTTTCCGTATTTTTCCATAGAGAAAATATTGCAAATCGACGATACGTTTACAAATTTTCCACGTAATGGGATCCCCTGTCGGTCGTCTCATGACCTTTTATACACGGTCACATATTTGAATCGTTTTCTTTTTTCAATATTTCAAATACATATTTGAGAACTCTTGAAAAAGAAAATCATCGATATCGTTACTAAAAAATAAAGATGAGAAATAAAAAGTGATAGTTTTTTCAATATAAATCTATTTTATAAACGTTTCAAATATAAAAAATAATTGAAATATTATGAAGAACAATTCTTCTATATAACAATTGATTTTTTAATGTGTATATGTGTATGAAAATATAATTTATATCGTGAAAAATCGATTTATTAAACTGGCTTTGACCCGTATTACCTTCGACATTTCCTTGAAAAATCAAATTAAAAACTATTCTGAATTTGTCGAAAGGCCTTAGCGAGCAATTCGCGACTCTCGCCGTCCCTTTATGCCCTTTTCGGTATCTTCGCTTTGTTTCCAAATTTGATTTCTACGAGAAGAGAAAAAAAATAGAAAGGCGAAGGACGCGGGAAGGGTCAAAGGGAACCGGGAAAGTACGGGACGCGGTGCGGGGAATTTTCCTTTTTTTTTCGGAGATATATGAGGAAAATATCCAAAAGAAACTCACGCGCCATTGGGCAGGTAAATCTTGCAGGTTTCTAATATCAGCTCATGCGGGCAACATCGGATACAGTGAAATCCTTCTGCTCTCCTTTTTTTCCTTCTGCTGCTCATAGTTTAGGATCCTTTCTGATATATATATATATATATATATATATATATATATATATATATATATATATATTTCTACCTCTTATTCTTTTGGTCGGTCTTTTACGTCGTTATTTTCCCTCTACATATATATTTTTTTTGCTGTTTCAAACGTACCGTTCCAAGTACTTATTCGTTTAGGTTAGATTTTACTCAAAGTTTTACTTCAAAAAGACTGTAATTTATAGCTGAACGGTTAAGTTTATTTAACAATAACGAGTTTATTATAACGAATTTTTAATATTATTTAATTATTTTTTTAATATTAATTATAATATAATTTTGATTAAATTATCAAAAAAAAATATTATGATATATCGTTTATGAAATTCAAAATTGATAATTCAATATATTCAGATGACTTTAATTGATATATAATACATAAAATTTTAGTCCATTAATTTCGATGATAAAATAACAATAAAAATACATATTAAAAATCAAAAGAATATATTATATCATGATAATTTATATTATTGTAAAATGTAATAAGATAAAAATGATATGTGATATCGTATTTTCAATGAAAAATCGAAACGAAATTCATTGTAAAGAAAATTCGGGCACGTATTAATCGTGCAGAAATATTCGATATAAATTTTATTCTCATGATATATTCGTGACATATTCGGGAGCTATTTATTTAGAATATTCATATTCATATATATTCACCCTTGTTCGGATGAAAAAAAATATGTATATATTATATATATAAAGAAAATACAAATAAATAGACGATGGTCCGATAGAACGGCACGTTTCAAAGACATTTTCATATATTAAAAAAGCGTTCGATTTCAATGTTCGACCCTCGCATATATATAATATATTATATAACTATTTTAATGCGTATATATATGTATGTGTTGTATATTTTACATTTTATGCGAAAAACTTATAAATATTCCCTAACGTTGTACAAAACATGATGGCAGTAAACGACCCTTTGATTCCCCAATAATATGTGTGCGTATAAGATAAAGACAGATACGAACTGCCGGGGACCGCGATCCACGACAAGGGAGTCCCTGACCGTTGGAAAAAGAAAATTCGACGCAAGGGGAGCGGTCCAGATGTGTCGCGTGGGACCTTTAAGGGTGGAAAATATACGGTTCAGGAATATATGAAGCCGGACTAGTTGATTTTTTGCAACGAAGGGCGAAACCAGATCGGTCGTCGGATAAAAGCACAGGATTCTTATGCTGCTCGCCTACTCGTAAAAAAAGATACGAAATTATCGTGTAAAAAAAGACAATGGAAATAAGGTTTCGCCGTCTGCGAAATGAACGCATTACGCGAAATTGGCTCCGGAGGGGGTTAGGAAATGGAAAAAACACGAGAAAACTCCGGGAAAAGCTCGCGGAAAATCGTATGCGCTGCACGAAACGAGCGTCCCGTTCCCGTTGCGGATGCATCGTCGCATGTTTATTGAAAATATTCGAGGAAAATTGAAAAAGGAGAGCTCGTTTCTTAATAAGAAAACGCTGAGCTATTCTCGCGAAACAATCGAGGAAAAATCGAGTGTCTATGAATATTTATCGTGTAATTTTCGGAGAATTTCTTTCTCATTTCTCCCATACTGTTCTTGTTTTTCATTTTTCATATTGCAAGAATCAATATTTATTTTATTAAATATTGTTTATTTAAAAATCATTAAGATATATTCGAAAACTTGTTAGATCATTATCACTAATACTTTACTTAAAATGTAATATGGAGATATGTAGAGCTATTCATATTTTTTATACAGACTCTAGATTACAAAAGCGCATAGGTACAAGTACAAGATTATACCATAATATAGAGTTTATATCGTGTACGTGTAATATTATAATACGAAAAAATGTCGTAAAGCTCCACCGCGATCAGAGTACTCCATAAACACTGATGACACGCGAAAAGCTAGCGCTTTCTGACATTTTATCGAATGGGGAACACCGTGATGGTGCACCATAAGAAATAAAGAAAAATGGTGTGAGTTCAGAAGGACGCTTGTGACTCGGAGACGCTGTCTCGACAAGGGTTTTTCCTACCTGTGGAAAGTTTTCCGTGGAAAAAAAACCGCCTACGATGCGGTCCAAACGGTACCGGAGAGGTCCGAACGACACCGGAGCTTTCATATATATATATATATATATACATATAAAAAATATGGGGAGGAAAAACCGGAAGTGCGAGGAGGGACAAAAGCTCGTAAAACACGCCACCGGAGGGCTGATGACCTAATAAAATTACGCCCGTCGACTATCGACATTGCCTGCGGGGTGGCAAAAGACAATATCGTAAAATTAGATGGCTCGTGGAAAAACGAACGACGCACGTCCGCGGACCGACGTTTGACAACGCCTGCGTCTATTTTTTTTTTCACTTACAATGTATATATATTTTAATTTATTTATTTTTTATAATAACTCTAGCTTATTTATTTTTTTAGTTATATATATTATATATATTTACAATATTCAGAGATATACTATGAAATTTTTAATAGTATAATATATAATTTAAAAAAATTAAAAATATAAATATTCATTTTACTTATTTTTCTAAGATACTTTTGATCTAATCTTAGCTAAAATATCAACGCATATAATAAATTGAAAATATTTTAAAAAATATATATATACACGTATATACAGACACTTCCGGTTGTTTATAACGAGTGAATTAAAAGTTATTCAACTTTTAAACTTTGCACCGTCGCGGTTTTATATCATATCCGATATCATTTTTTTAACAACTTCTTTTCCCCTATCTATTTTTTTTTTTGCGCTCCCCTAAAGTCTCAAATTTTTCTTTCGACATAAGTCATCCGTATCTGCGCCGTATTTCGAAATTTATTTCGTCCATTTAGAACGAATGTACAAATTTTTATCATTTACTCGAAAAATGCATGCATAACAACCGAATATAAAACAAAATGTATTTTTTTTTTGATCAATAAATATATATGTATTTTATTATTATTTTAATGAAAAAGATTGAATTTATAGATTCAATCATAAATCTATAATATAAAAACTTTATATTAGTATTTTTATGTTTTTTGATATAATCGAGAAAACTTTGTGAAAATCATATTAGTTTTTTTCTTTAATAAAAATATTATAACAAACAGATTTATCCAGATTGTAATTTCATTTATATATATATATATATATATATATATATATATATATAACGACGATGAACATCAAAAACTTGAAGATTTACGATCAAAGTTCATCTTGGTTTGACAGGCACTCGTCACGTTTCATGCGTCACATCGTGGAAAATCCTCGCGGAAAACGGGAAGCTTTCCGTCGTCGGACCATTTTTCTCACTTCCGGCTGTCGCGGGCACATTCGGTGCGCCGTCGCCTTTTCCGCCGATTTGAATATTTAAATTGGGCAAAGTTGGCCCCGTTTTTTGACGTTAACTATATATATATGGGATACGAGTTAATGCAAACCCCTGACGATGTGCGATACGACGTCAAAAGCCGACCCTTCGCAATCTAAACATAGCGATTTTTGAAAACTGCTAAACTTTTCCTCGGTTTGTGTCGAATCAATTTCCTTGTTTGTAATTAGTATCAAAATTTTATATACTTGTTTATATATATTATTAAGAATATTTCAAAAAAATATATCTAAAAAAAAAAAATTACAGAACTTTTCTACAGTCGTTTCTTTGAAAAGTAATTTAGATTTCATATAAAGTTTTTTGTTTTCATTTCAATTATATATTAAAAATTGAAACATATACGAATTTTTAAGTGAATTCATGTAATAACATACAAATATCTTACATGTTTTCACTTTTATCTTTTTAAAGTTATAATCGTTTTATTAAAAAAAAATAATTATAATAACGTAAAAGATATTTGATCAATTTTTTTTGTATATATTTTTCATTTTTTTCTATCGTGATAAATATGAAAATAATACAATAAATAAAAAATAAACGCGTAATTAATAATTTAATATCTTTAAAAAATAAATCGATAATATGATAGTTAAACAAAAGTTTCAAAAATATATAAGAATTATTTTGTATATTTTGTAAAATTTGCTTTATTATTTTAAATTTTACATATAAAAATAATTAATTAAATAAGTGATATATTTAGAAAATCATTCAATACTATATTAATTTTTTAATATTTATCAAAAATTACTACATAAACTGCATATTAATTAAAATTGATGAATTTATTATATACATAAAATATTATATGTATATAAAAAAATACTGTATAAACAAATCGGATATTTATCCATTAATTTCATAATGCCGTTAATAAAACTTCCTCGAGCTTTATATATGTATGTTCTTCATCAAAAAGTTTATAAACCTCTGAACTAATATGTATAATATCATATAATTTATGCGCAGCTTAAGATAACTTTCCCTTACTCGATGTTGTTTAGCAAAGTCTGAATGTAGAACACCTTTGATCTATTATATTAAATAAAACAATTATTTATGTAATAAAATATTAATAATTCAAAATATTTATATAAAATAAATCTGTGATGAATTTTAAGCATTATGAATATTTGAATATTATTTCTTCGAATTGATTTAATGTAGATAATTAAAAAAAATAATTAAAAACAAGTAATAGATTTAAAATTAAATTTATTATATATAAAGAAATGCACAAAAGCGGAAGCGTTATCGATTTCGTAACATATTATGTTTCTATCGGAACCAGAAAAAGTTTCAAGATAGCGGCGAAAGCTCGTGTTCTGCGGTTCGAAGCTTTCAACCGATATCGTATATATATATATATAAAAGAAAAGACGAACAAAGGCGGCCCGCGTTTCGCATTAGAAAAGCTCTCTATCAATCAACGTTACGAACGGGGCCCGAACGACGTTGCACTCGGATGCACTCGCCCACCCCGACTCTATATGCGATCAAATAAAATTAAATAACGATCAGGTATTAAAGATATAATAATTAAAAAAAAAAAAAATATATATATATATATATATATATATATATATATGTGTGTGTGTTAATTTATTTATATCAATAAAAATATGCAAGAATAATTTTTCAATTATATTTTATTCTATTATAAGAATTTTATGTTTAAAAAAAATGAAAATATATATTCGGATTTTTTTGTTGAAAATAAATAATATTAAATATATTATATTTTTAGAGAATTGATTATAAATATTTTTAATAAATTTTACATATATTTACAATGATTTAATCTGAGTTGGAAACTTCTGATTTTGAATTGAAAAATAACTTATTTTGTATGAATATTATCATCGATAAGATGTAATAATAAAATCTTGTTCTAAAAAAAAATTGTTGATAATTAAATGAATATACTGGAAATTTATATTTTTTAATAAAGAAATAAACGTTTACAATTTTAGATACTTTATACAAATTTTTCTATGCGAAATAAAATAACCCTTTAAAATACAATTGCGTTTGCATAACTATATATGGTATATATATATATATATATATATATATATATATATATATATATATATATATATATATATATTTGTGATATATGAATCATAATTTATTCACCCCTTTTACTATATTAAATTGTAGATATAAACTTATTTTATAAATACAACACAATATATATGATATATAAATATTTTTTTTTGACATTATAAACCATCTAAATTTTCAATATTTTATATGTGATTAACATCATTCATCTCGTCAATCTTTTAAATATAAAATATATTTTAATCAATAATTTATTCATTAATTTAGATATGAAATATATACATTTGAACGGTATTTATATAGTATAGTCTATTTAATATATATTTTTTTTATGTGATAATAAACATTATTGGCACCCTCTGAAATGTGCACAGTTCTAGAATGCAGTTTTCGTCCATCGGAATAGTTTGGTATGAAGGGGGCGTTTTCTATCTCATAAAATTCCACCTTCGTGTAAAATTTATGATCGGGGATTTGGAGTCATTCTGCCAGCAGGATTTCGAGTAAAATGTATGACCGTCGTGTTCCCCAAATGCCAAAGGATGAATACGATTTATTTACATTTTCTGGTATGAAACGTTCAAATTTCGTTGCGTATAAACAGAAATTGAATAAACCGCAAAAAACAAACAGACGCACAACACCGGTTGACCTTTTTTCCACATCAATATTGGTTATAATTATTGATGATAAAAAAAAATTAAATTAAATTAATACGTTATGTAGTTTTGTTTAATATATAATATTATAGTGTATGATATAAGGTATGTAGCACACTTGGCGAACAAACTTTCGCCTAAGTCTTGTAAAGCGTTAAGTAACATTTAATATAAACATTGCATTAATGCGTCAATGAACCAAAATTAACCTGTTGGTGTAATTTATATACAAATTAGTTCAAAATTTATATATATTTATATATATATATATATTATTTATTACAAAAATATTTTTTTTTATATTAGGAAAAATATTGTAAGTAAAATATTAAACAATTTTTAATATTTTCGAAAGACTGTTTGAATCTTTATTTTATAAATATTATATCAATTATTGATGATGTAAATTAAAAACGGTTTATAGATATTTAAAGTTTTAAATATTTTTTTTTCTAAAATTGAGACAACATCTTTATGTTTAAATCTCAAATATATATATATATACTTATAAATCGTATTATAATAATTATTAAATAATATTTTATTTAATAATATAAAGCGCATAGTATAAGTTAATTTAATGTATTAATTTAATAATTTTTCATAATGAATTAAAAGTCTTTTTTTTACAATTTAAACGTATTGCAAATAAATATAAAATAGAAGAGTCGATAAAAGTGCATTACAATGTAACTGAAATATCTACTGACTCAATTTTATCGTTTAGATATACTTTTTTTACGATCAATATTATTTTAAAATACGACATAAACCTGTTATATTATAACTTGTTTTACTGTTGAAATTTTTGAAAGAATCAACATAGCCGACTCGGCAAAAAGCGGCCAAATTGACAATGTACACATGTTTCAGCAGTCGTGTTCGCAATTTAACGAGATGAACAATAAAATTTTTCCGAATGCTGCAACTCCGAAACCGTATTTATTTTTTCCGAATGCTTTTCCGAAACCGCTGCAACTCTGTCAAAAGTCAACGCTTTTCTTCGCCGTCTTCTCTCCCTCCCCCCCCGATCGATTTTTCTTTAAATAGGGGCGCACGCGGTAAATTAACGGAGAAATAGGGGGGGGGTGGTACGTTTTTCGTGAAAAACAATGAAAAGCGGCCGACGTAAGAACCGAATGCCGAGCGAGAGATGAATTCTTATTGACGCCGGATGAAACGGCAAAAGGCTTCGATGCGAAAAAGCCTTTTGAGCAATCAAGACAATACAAATCACAAAGGAAAACTTATTTGCAACGTCCTTTCCCTTTTATGGAAGACTAAATTGGTCCATTTTCCGGACGGAGTTTTCCTTTTCACGTCGCCTTCTCTTCCCTTCTCTCGTTCTTGTTTCATTGAAAATTTCGCGTTCGACAGGCATTGCATTATTATAGATGCAATATATATAATTTATAATTGAAATTCGATTAATTAATTAATAATATTATTCTTTTAATATAATAATTATTCTACAAAATAAAAAAATATATAAAAATTTGACCGAAAATTGTGATTGAATATATAATAACTAATTACGGTGAAATTTTATTACGAGTAAAAAATATACTAATTTATTCATCAATCTACATAATTGAATATCGATATATTAAAATATATTTTATATATTAAAAATTTTTCTCATTTTATATATGTAATTTATATATAATAATATAACATATTAATTAAAAATATTTTCGTAAAAAAGAATCATTTAAAAAATGCGGAAAATTATTCAAATTCGTATTTTTGATAGTATTTGTATTTAAATAATAGAAAAATACATTTTATAATATATTTTTTTTAAATTGTAAATATCAATATAAAAAATATTTAATTAATTTTATCATTGATAAACTTCAAAGATTCACGAAATTTCTCATAATTTTCTATTAATGTTCAATTTTATAATATATTAAAAATTTTTAATATATTATTTATTACACAATTATATATCTTGAATTTAATATTTTTGCTGTATATAGAATTTATAGAAAGTACTGTAAATATATATAAAATATTTTTGTGATGATGTAATGAACTTCATATGCAATCTCGATTGAAGATAACATCTTCATGTATTTAAAGTCCATTTACTAGATGGTTAATTCATACACATACACACACACACACACACACACACACATATATATATATATATATATATATATATATATATAAGAGTAAATTTTGGCGAGAGCGAAATGTGTGGTGTTGGTGGTTTTAACGACGACCAACCTCCGTTCGGCGCCAAGGTGTTATCTTAATTAATATTTCCAAGATATTACCGGTTGGGCTATTAGCGCCGTTAACCCTTCCGCCGCGGGTCGCGTATCCGAAACACCGTAAATAAATAATTAAAGCAGGCTACAAGAGCTGGCACACACGCCTATAAACTTATATATATATATATATATATATATATATATATATATATATATATATATAAAGTATACATAAAGACTAGAAAAGGAGGTGAGGAGGGGGAAGAAGAGGGGCACAAACTAATTACGGACCGCTCACATATTAACGCCGTTACTTAAAACACGTTCGTCGCATAACGGCTGTTGACACCGCAAACACAATTACGCCAAAATTGACCGAAAAGTTAATTTCGAAACGGGAAAAACTTGGGGAAACGCTGGCACAACCGAAGCTGCAGCGGTGCAACCGACGCTCGCAGCCGTAATAAGGATTTCTAATCTCGCGGCGGCTATCCCGCAGCAGCGTGTTAAAATCTCCGCCGTTGAGAATGTGTTACTTTTTTTTCTTTTATTTCACCGGGAGTTAATTGAAAATAAAGATATCTAAATCTTATATAAACACATGTATATATATATATATATATATATATATATATAAGAAAAAATATTTTTTTAATTTAAAACAATAAAAAAATTTATAGCTTCATACTAGAATTACTACTATATTTTAATAGTGTTATTTTATCACATATCAGTATAAATAATTTTGTTTATTTTTCATTAACAATTTCGATATATATTTATGTAAATAAAATATATGATATTATGATTTCTAACTAATGTAGATTTATTATAAATTAATATATATACACGTAATAAAATTAGACGATAAAGCATCGGATAGATGTTTATTCAATTTGTTTACGGCGAAAACTTTACATTATCCGAAAATTAACCCTTGTAGCGCGGGCGTTGAATTTATAATACCGATATGGAACAAGTGAGAATGCCATCGACGAATTCAGTTCATAATACGAAAATCGATCACTAAAACGAATCAAATTATCAACGCATAATATCGTCGAAGGGGGCAAAGTGAATAATATATTTATGTATTATATATAATAATAATAATACGCGGTATTTCGCAGTCGTCTTTCGAATTCCGCTCATAAATAAATTCCTGCCTAATTCCACGGATTCTCTAATATTTCGCGCGAATATTGCTGAAATGCCCGTCCTTATAATCCGTTTCTGAAAGAATTTCACGCAAAACTTTTCAGTGAGGACGTGCAAAACTCCTTTGCACATACACCTTGGTTCGGTATTTCATTCAGACACCCTTCTATTATGATCGATTCGTTTTAGATATCGCTCAATATTAATATTAATATATCCGATATCATATTTTAAAATAATTTTATTTTTATTATATATATATATATATATATATATATATATATATATATATATATATATATATATATATGTATATATATGTATATATATATGTATTTATATATATATATATATATATATGTATATATATGTATATATATATATATATATATGTATATATATATATATATATGTATGTGTATATATATATATATATATATATATATATATATATATATATATATATAATATCTAATTTATCGTTCAATAGTGATTGATCAATGTTCTATATTAAAAATTATATCAGAGATTATTTTCTATCTTATAATAATATATAAAAAATATTAAATACGATATTCGTGTTAAATAATATAAAACCTGTTTAGTATAAAACGAAATTTTTAATATGTAGTAAAAAATTAACGACTTCAATAATTTTCGATTAATTTATTTATTTTATTATTATTGAACAATTTTTTTAAACTTTTATATTATAAATTATAATTTTATATTAAAAAAAACACTTGTAAATCAAATTTAATTATTATTTTTCATAACATTTTATATATAATTCGTAAATCATTTTAATTTATTCACAAACAGTATAATTCTTGAAACCGTTAAATTTGACATATAAAATATAACGAATTTTATTATTGTAAATATTTTTATACAAGAGATATTTCAGATTAATAATAATTTGACATGATTATTATTATTGGAAATTATATTAAAATAAATAAATCTATTTTTAATGCAAATCTTAAAAATTTCATTATTTACTTTTGTTATTATAATTAATCATGTATTATTATTATTTTTTAAACATAATATATAACATGTCAATTATATATAATAATAAACTATCTCAAGCAGAATCATATATAATATAATATAAGAACTAAGAAACTGTATGAAAACAACTTGCCGTCTTTTGAAGAAAATTAATTTCAGCACTGAAACTTCGTATAGTTATAAAATCATACGTCACCTATTCGAATACAATAGCTCAAAATTGTTACTTTCAAAGTTGCTACTTTATTAGCGTCGAAGTGAGATACAGGCGCATTATAACAAGTAAAATATCATAACATATTATATATAAATTTCGACGTTTGAATTTCGCAGACATTCGTCGAATTATAAACAATACGAGACTATGAAATACTTTCTTATTATAATAAAATATTTTTAATATACTGACAAAGGCAGAATAAAGATTCGAGCAAACAAAGAATACGTAAAATATGTAGAGAAAAGTAAAGAGGAAAAAAAATAATTTATTATAAATCCGATGCCGTTTGAAAAAGTACGTGAAGTAAATATATTATTTACTATATTTCACTGAGATAAATGTGTGTTTTTATTCTAAATGTTTTGATAAAAAATTAAAATAGTAAACATTGCTAGATATAAAAGCACTAAATCCAAGAAAAAAAATGTTTGATTTATAAAAGCGTTTACATATTTTTACAGCCTTTTAGAATATTATTTTTATATATATTATTATATGAATTTAATATAGAAACAAATTTCCTATTCTCTTTGAAAGAGTTTTTATAGTTTTTAATATGAAAAATATTTCATTTTCAAATATAAACCATTTGGTTTTTGGATAAAAAATCACAGAAAAAATAATTATCTTCTATAAAAATGTTTAAAATAAATTTTAAAATAATCTAATCGATATTATATTTCATTAAATATTGTATCTCAAAACTCGTTTTTTTTTCTTCTTCAATGTAATTTAATATTATTAAAGATTAATATTTAACAGAAATTAATTAATGTATTGTTATATTTATATCTATAAAATAAAATATATATTTGATTCTAATTATGAAAATTGAAAAAAAAATATTAAATAAAGTTTTATATATTATTTTGTTAAATATAGAATGAACTGAGATATTTAAATTTAAAACGATATTTTATGACGGCTTTGATCGGTCAAACTTGGTAACAAAATCTAAAATCAAAAGTTTTTCTTCAACTTCACATTTCCAATTATTACATTCGAATGTATACATAGTGTGTGTGTGTGTGTGCATCGAATGGGAAAATTGCGGCGTACGAGTTGCTAAAACGTTTGTATGCAATATTGAAAAGGCAAAGTTTCACCCTCGGGTGGAATTTATTCGGTTTTCGTTACCGAGAAACCGAGAGCGGAAGGGAAAGGGAAAATGGGGGGAGGGTGGAAAATGAGGGAAAAGCGGGTGCAGAGCATTGCCGGCCCGTTTTTCCAGGAAAAATTTCCAACTTTACACTTTTATTACAATCGATACAGTGTTGTAGTGGTGACGGAGGCTCTATCTAGGGTGAGGAAAAAGTGAAAATCTTCGCGCGCGCTTTTCGGACAACTTTTGTCAATTCGAATGCGAACGTTTTCACTTTGCGACGACTTTTGAGAAACTGCGTTTGTTTCGAAACGTTTTTACTCTCGTTCGACACGTAATATGGTGATTCTTTGCGGTATGTTTTGGGAGCATTCTCTTTCAAACGTTTACACTATTGTCAATTTTATTATTATATTATTATTTTTAAAAATTACAATATTGAATATCGTTATAATGTATATATTATATTAAAATCAATATTTCATTTTATTGTACTTTTTTTAACACCCATTCCTTGTGAAAAATGATATTTCAAGTAGTTCTTAATAACATCGAAAAAAAAATACTTTAAAACTATCTCCTAGCTTCTTTAATCATTAATTGTGTCTTTTTCTAATAGATAACTTCTTCCCATATTACTTCTCTAATGATAAAACTCAATATTTCATATTTTTTTGCTTCTCACAAAGCATCCCATATATCTAGTCTTTTGTTGAAATACGTCAACTGTTTTCCCATCTTTTTTATCGGCGATATTTATGAATTATATATCAATATATATAGTTTCAATACATATCAATATAAATATATCAAAATAATATAATAAAATATATCCAACAAACAAATATTCAATATTGCAGTTTTGACCTTGAACATAGTATAATCGCTTTTTATATGACAATATAAACAAATAAAAAACTTTTTCTATTTATATATCAATAATAGAGTATTGGAATTCAAATGACATTTTTAATACAGTTGTTTCCTATATATATATATATGTATATATATATATATCAGTATCGGTTTTATTTCAATGATGTAACAAAAAAAAAGGAAAAAAAATGAAACGGTTCTAAATTAGTGTCGATCGATCAGCGGTTACGGTTCGGACCTATCGCTAAAACCGCCGGCTACCATCCGTGTACAGATTGGTTCGATCGTTAACAATCGAAGGCTATATAGCGGTAGCTTTGTCGTTAGTGGAGGACTTGCAGTGGACAACGTACATAAGCTAGATGAGCGTGTACCGGTACTTCCACAATTCCATTGCTCTCGATTTTCAACAACGGCAAACCCTTTGTGACGGCGAGGTTTCGTGACCGAGGTATGGGCGAATGGGGTTCAACACCGAAAGAAGGGTCGGTCGACGACGACAGGGTACTTGAAAATTGAGCATGCACAAATCTATCGATTCGTACCGACTAATTTGACTCTTGTTGTTGGTAACAATGTATATATATATATATATATATATATATAACACTGTGATCAAAAAGTAAGTTGAATTTGTTTATAAAATATAAATTCTTTATTTGTTCTTCGTTTTATCCAGTCCTATAAAATGCACTATTACCAAAGGTTTTTCCATTTTTTGAAACAGTCGGAATAGTTTTTTTTCCGGTATAACCTTCAAGACCTTCTTTGATTCGGTTTTTATCTCCTCAATCGTGTCAAAATGGCGTCCCCACATTGGCTTATTGAGTTTTCTGAATATCCAGAAGTCACACGGAGTCAAATCAGGCGAATACGGTGGTTGCGAAAAGATATAACTCCAATATCGTTTTAATGCAATTTGAAAAGATATTTTTGAAGAACCAAATAACATGGTGCATTATGAAGGAATCAAACTCGTGTAACTCGGAAATATTATAATTAAACCTTTTGACAAACAGATGCTTGTCAAATGTTATAGACAGTCATAACAATTTAGGAAAAAAATATTAAGAATTTTCCAGGAAATTTATAATTAAATAAATAAAGTGCTTGATTATTATTTTATAAACATTACAAATGTTATATAGAACAGTATTATAAAATATTAAAATTGTAATTTTTATATGTGTGCGTGTGTACGAGTATATAAAATATATGAATAAGCCAAAGTGAAGTTATAAATTCATTCGAAATTTATAACACTAGAGAGGCTATATATCGTGAAAAATATTAAGAAAAATATATTTCTACATTATTTTTAAAAGGTAAGCCGATGAGAATTAACATTTAAATTTTACCTCTTATATTATATATAATATAATAAAAATGCGGACATATTTTTTTTTATTTAAAAATAATATAAAATGTATTAACATTTAAAAATGTCTGAATAGAAAATACTTTGAAATAATCATTTTTGATGCGATTTTGCATTCTTTCGACAATTTCATCATCATAATATTATTATTTTTTAAGTTTCAAAAAATAAAGAATTATTTTTTTAATTTCAATATATATTCAGAATTATATAAAGCAACGCTACTAATAAATTATATTATATAACATCGTATTAAATTATAATTTATTAAAAACGAAAATAATCTATTCGATAGCGCTTTATTAAGCTCGTAATTCAATTCATTATAAAAATATTATAGAAAAGATTAGAAGAATATCGCCGTTAAAATCATCATTACCACATGCGAAACATGATGCGTCATTAATTTCTATATAATAATTTTCTATTCGGCTAAGTGATTAATGTTTCAGTCGATTGTTCGTTCATTTTCAGTTTTGATTTTTAACGACGATGATAAATTACGATCGTTTTACGACGCCGATAACTGTTAAACCCGAATAAATAAGACCCGATGCACTTTCGACGGCAACACACAATATCTATGATAATACAATTTATATATATATATATATATATATTCATTTTGTATAAAAGTTGTGAATGTATATTTGTAATATATTATATATATATATATATATATATATATATATATATATATATATATATGCAAGAAAACGGTTTATTTCATCACGTTATTGTCGCATGTATGATCTTCGTTTTGCGACGACTTTAGAATTTTAATGAAATTTCGAACGTTTGATCTTCGCATTTTCCTTTTGTGTGTTCGTCGTTGGAAAATATATATATATATATATATATATATATATATATATATATATATATATATATATATATATATATATATATATATATATTTATATATTTATATAAAAATTGTATATAAATGATATTCAACTTTCCAGACGACGACGTTGTTCGTCGTTTGTAAAACGTTCTCTAGTTTTCTGTATAAATACGCACGCACGCCAAATTATATATTCCAGGCAATTTGTATAACGTATTGTATGTAGTTTTACTGCGGTTTTTCAGTTATTATAAATATAATAACAGTAGCAATGCAGACGAACACGGTTAAATTTTCATTTTCATTTTGAATTTTGCTGAATTGAAATTGTCATGAATTTTGGAAGAAAAATTTCACATCATTAACATGAAAAAATATCATAATAATAAAATGACATAGTTAAGAATTTGTTATTATGATTACGATATCAATATCTATTTTTGATATTATGATATGAATAAAGATCATGATTTTTTTCATATCAATAGAACATATATTCTAAAATCAAGATTTTACTTTAAAATTTTAAAGCATTTATCATTACATGAATTACTTTAATTATCTCTATATTGAATATTTGAAACGTTTAGTGTTATTTTTGTTAATAATATTACACGCACTTCTAGTAGAATTTTTCTGTAAACTTGTGTGAATATCGCGCGTTATATTTGCGTCATTCAACGAATTGAAACTTTCTCAAGATCAAAAAGCGAAATAAAAAAAAAAGAAGTGAAAAGTTTTCCCCTTTCGGAAGGGGGGTGTGGGGGGTGAGCGGGCGGTAAAAGTTTGTAAGATGCGAAAGTTTCACGTGCGCAAAGGGGCACGTATATGAATGTTTTCAGCGTATTAACCCTGAAAACTTTCACTATATGTAATGGAACACAGACGCTATTTTAAATAATGAGTTTCACACTTTCGAATACGAAATTTCGTATATTTTACACGTGTACGGTTAAATTCAGATTTTTTTTTCCATATCAAAGTTTAAATTTTTTACATTAGAATATTGTATATATATATATATGCACGTGCAATTCTAAAATTGAATCCGCCTATTTACTCTGTATATTTAGGGGATGTGTAGCGTTTTTGATTTGAACGTTAAAGGGTTGTATAAAAACGAATCACAAGCATGAATGCATATTAATAGATGATTATAACCGCGTAATGGAAACGTTCCTAGTTGCATCTGCGTCCTGAATGCATTTCGGGATAGAAACAACCACATACGATTAAAAACTAAATGATATAAGAGAATTCATATATTTTCCATTAGTTAATAATATGATATATACTATTTTCTATATTAACAAAATATTTTTAATTTTATTTTATACTCATATCGTGTATTTAACAAATCGTATTTCCATATTGAATTTTTAATAGTAATATATTTTATATCACAATTTTAATCAATTTAGAGAATTTTTTAAAAGGTTGAATTTGATTTAAATTTCTAATTTCATTAAAATAAAATTTCCGATAATTATAATATATAGTAAAAAAAGTATGATAGACTTTAATGATCAAAATCTCATTTATACTCAATATTATGTCAAGATATATACGTTAATTTTTTTCTAATTTTAAAATCATTATTATGATTATTTCAATTTTTATATAAATAATAAATATATATTATTATATTAAATCTTGTATAATATAAAATATATGAGTCAAATTTTATTTTCACTATTTGATATATTGTTCTGAAACATAAGAATTATTATGGTTTCAATTATAAAATATGTGTAATATGAACATTTATATCCTTGTGCTTTTAAGGATTCCGTTTACAGTAGACGCATAAATTCGTATACGTGACACGTTTATTTTTCTCGTTTAATTCTATGTACACAAAATTTGAAATAGATTTTTCCGAAGCACATGCGGCCATTTATTATGCGAATTTCAACAATGGGGTTGCGCTCAAAATGAAAATATATATATAAAAAAATGGCAATAAAACGTATGGAAATCGAGAGCGGACAAAATTTTCCAACAAAAAAAATAAAGAAGAAAAGATAAAAAAGGAGCGGAAATAAATTTTGAATTGACTCTGTCGATTGGCCTAGCGCAAAAATTATGACCGCATAATTATTTTCCATTGGTTCGAGCGTTTTTCGATTATATATGATGAGCGGAAAATTCAATTTTGAAACCCAAACAATCGCCGTTTTTCCGGATGACGCGGAGGAGGGATGAGGTGCTCGGGGGGGGGAGGGAAAATGGTGGAAAAACGAACGATTTTTACACGAGTATGTTCCGAGCTAATTGGAATTCACAATCGGATTTAATAATGCTGACGTTGTCAAATATTTAATAATGAATCGTTTTATATCTATATATATATATATATATATATATATATATATATATATATATATATATATATAATATCGGTGATATAATACGTTTAAACGACACGCGTATCGATAAAACAGTGAAAATTGGAATTTCATACGATTATTGTGATGAATTTATGCTTCGAAATTCATTTCAATTCATGAACTTGGTATAATGGTTTCATAAAATTTAATTACCATTGCTAAAACTGCATTTATATATTTTGTATGAAATATATTCGTGGATTCATTTCGAATTAACATTTTTCATTATACTATATATATACTACAATAAATTTATTTATCTACTTTGATTTGTTTTAAATGTGACAATTCGAATTCGTGTTGTTACAGTATATTATTTTATAAAATGTTTAATTACTATATTTTTTTAAAATAGTGAAATTTGAAATATAGAAAAAAATATTGCTATTTATCACATCATTTAGAAAATAATTTTCAGAACATTATATGTAAAGCTATTACTGATTAGATACTGATAATTAAATCAGCAAAAGAGACCTTAGTTCAATATGAAACTTTTTTTCTTATTGCATATATATTCAATCGATACAGCTTTATATATATTATAAAATATTAAAAAAAAATACGTATTAAAATATATATTTTTGTACAATAATATAAATAGTTAAATATTGAGCATAGAGCTAGCGACTCGGTTAATAAAAAAATAATCAATATCACAAAACTATAAAATTGTGAGAATTTGTATGAATAAATTATTATGAATTTTATGAAAAATATTAAATCAAATTTTGTAATATTAAAAAAATAGGAAAGGTATATAATAATGATGATAAACAACGCTAGTACAAAATTTAAATTGAGATTAACCGCATTGAATATTTCCGAAATATATTAAAAAAAAAATTCACGATCCCTTTGAATTATTATAATTAAAAAGAAACAGTCATAAAATCGAATTTATTTATCTAATTAAAACGTTTCAAGGGATGAAGGCGGCACGTGTTCGAGTTTATCGGGAAAATAAAGGGGGGGACGAAGGGGGTTGAAGCGTCTGGTTCACTTTAGCTCATCGAGCCATGGGGCCCGTTTAATTATCACCTGTGATTTAATATGCAATATTCGCTTATTAATAAAACGAAGGGGGGGGGTGCAAGGGCAGGGTTGGGTTTACTGAAATACACGCATATAATATTATGCCTCCCTTTAGATACAGCCACTAGTAGCATGAATAACAGTCACTGTTATGCGATGAATTACGTTCCGCACGACGGCGGCAAATCGGGGAAAACGGGAAAAGCGGGGAGGTTTTTTTTTCTATCTAAACCGAGGAAAAGCAACCCCCGGTAGACAAACAAGTTTCTCGCGTGGATTGCGTCGGAAAAGCTTGTTCAAACACGGGCTTTCATCGTTTTAAAGACCGACTTTTCTCGACTAATTTACATTTTGGACTGTACGAGTTATTGATATGCTATATTAAAAAAAAATGTTAGATAAATCATTATAAGTGCACATAATTTTATTATATATTTAATACATATTAAAAGATAAAATTTAATTTCATATTTTTGACGTAAAATAAATATATCAGATTTTATTCACTTTAATAATAAAATAAATGAAATATATTAAATTTAAAATCGTATAATATATATAAAATTATGGTGACGAAAAATATTGTTTTGTTATGTTAAAGTCGTACAGATAAAAAGTGTGGTAAATTGCGTTAATAAATCTGTTGTTGAAAATGAAAAAATTTGAAGCAAATTTAGATTGTAAATGCTGAAAAATTTCACACGAAATCATTTAGTAATAAGTTGTACTTTGGCATGGCAAAGATCTATTTTTTTGAATTGTAAAGAACATTTAAAATTAAATTGTTAAAATAAAGTTGTATATGACGAAAAAAAAAATGCTACACCACTACGAAACTTACACCGATGCAGCATTATATGTATATATAATTATTATATCAATGTTTTTAATATATAATATCTGTTATTAAAATTGATTATATTTTAAAATTTTATCATCTGCAAATGTTCAAGGTTACGTGATATAAAAACATATTTAATTCATTACATTAGACACCCCAAGGTCGTAACAATATTAACTTAACTCCATAACGCACATACCCGAGTCACACTCGGGCATCATCGATAAGATTGCATAAATTATTTATTTTCGAATATATATATATATATATATATATATATATATATATATATATATATATATATATATATATATATATATATCAAAAGAATATGTTTCATTTTGCAATAATCCGGTACTAAGCCGGATGATGGCGTTCAAATGCCGTGTGCAAATAAATTCATGTGAATGTAGAGGTATCATTATTAACCCTCCCATCCCCTAAAACACTTCCGTTCCTTTCATCGGTATGCTTAACTTGCATTTATTGCACTGGTGGACCATTAAAGAAGTTGTGCAATCGTCGACTGTGGAACTTTGGCAATCCGTCGGTTTTCGGTTCGCGGCCAACCCTTACTTGTGAACGCGCACCCCACATTTTCCGCATTCGGAAAATACGAGGTACATTTTCCGCGGCCATCTGCCGCTTTTCCGAATTTTGTCGGTAGCACCCGGCTTCTCCCCCCCCTCTCGTCTCACTCCAAAAGGTAGATTTTCTTCTCGTATTTATTATCAAGTACGTATTATATAATTTAGTTGCGCGCGAAAAGCGAACATATTTATTAATATAAAATGCATTCAGTAGTTTGTTTCCGGCGAAACGTGTGACTGCAATAATTTATAGGGTTAATATTTTAAAGCTTTTTCATGACGCTGAAGCGTTTCTTCTGAGGGTGTTATTTAATTAAATGCAGTTTTTTTTCAGTTGCATAATTTGTATATTGCATATTGTTGAGAATGTAAATCATAAAAGTACACAATAAAATACAACGCGTATATAAATTTATACTCAACATTAATCAAAAGTTGAATTAAAATTAAGACTTATATACAATAAAATTCCATAAGTCGGCTTACTTATTTACAAAATATTACGAATTATATTACACTACATGACATGACTTACACTACATTTATTACACTACATTATATTACACTACATTTAATTTCAAATAACTGGCAAATAATGACATGATAATTTTTATTTGTTCGTAAAATTATAGAGCAATAATAACTTATAATATATAAATTATTTTATATCATTTTGAATGAATTACTTCAATTAAAACATTGAAATATGTAAAGAATGAAACAATCTGCTAATATAGATTATAAAATATTATGTACACGAAAATTAATCATTTTTAATACAATTTTTTTTTTCAAATTGAATAATATATAATTTTATATTTATATAATAGAATTGTTATCAAAACACAAATATTTTGTAAAAGTATTTGAAGTGACAATTTGGAATTATTGAAGTAGAAAACTTTTAATTATGTTTCGTTAAATTCTATATTGTATCAAAGAAATTCATAAACGTGATATAGGAAAATTTATGGTCGAACGAACAAAGCAGATAACAATATCCAGGTTTTTACCTTAAGAGCGAATTTTTGAAATATATATATATATATATATATATATATATATATATACAAATAAATATTTATATATATTTGTATGTGTTTATGTATGCAATATATTATATTGCGAAAAATATGAATCTGGGTCAAAATACTGAATGACAAAGGACACAACGGTATCTATCGTTCGAAAGGGTTATAGAAACGAATAATCAATAAATCGAAGGATTACAGGAACAAAAGAACCCAATTGTAATTGTAAAATGACTCTTAAATAATGTTTATATAGAAATATTTTGCTATCAAAAGATTCAGATTATTCTGATAATATAAAGGAATACTTCAAGATTTGTAATATATATATATATATATATATATATATATGATAATTTTAAAAATAAAATTCTATGCAGATATGATTTATCGATTCGTTTACTAGAACTATTATAAATTAAAACTACGTTTCATAATTCATAGTAATTTATAAAACAAAAAACACAACGGAAATAATAACGCGAGGGAAGAAGAATAGTAGCGGGAAAAATGAATTTTCTTTATATATCGTGTAAAAAAGCACTTTACACGAATTTTTAGTTCCTAGCATTGATCATGCCACAATAGTTGTATATTTTTTATAATGTTTCATCGTATCTTCCTGTTTTTTTTTCTTTACTCCAGTAAACACAATAAGCAGGATTCACCGATGAAAAACAGAAAATTAACACGCTATATTATGATAACGATATATGTAATAAAAAAATAAAACAAAAAATCAACAATCGATGCCGCAAATTTTTCATTTGCATGTATGTAAACTTCGATAAAAGTTAAATTATTTATGTTATAGTTTATATATGGTGTTTTTTTTTTTTTGAAAAAAAAAAGGAAAAATAGCTTATCGCAATTTTCTTCGTGTAAAGAAACGTTTGATAAATGAACGCGAAGTCGGTAAATAAATCATCTCGAACAACGAACGTATAAGGTTCAACTTTAACGTCGATTATTAACGAAAATAACGAAGGAAACTCGTGATAAAAGTGCGAAAAGTGAAACTCGTTTATAAAATGTTTAAACAGAGTAAGAATCGTGAATGTTTTTAATTTTTAACGGTAAATTATTTTAACTCGCTGTTAAACGATTAATAAAATCGCCGTTGCGTGAAAAAAGTCAATTAACCATATTTTAATTTGTCTGTGTTGTGTGCAAATATATTTATTCGGCAATAATATTTTTTATCTATTGATAAATTCGACGTAATCTTTTTATTTTAAACTTAAAATATTATGAAAATAAATAAAACATAAATAAGCAAAAATAAATTAAATTTTATACAGACTTTCATCAATTTATATTAATAGATCAAAAATAGTCTATAAAGGTAAGAATAAATGTCAACGTATTTCTCATATTAATTCTTAAACTTGAGTGATAAAATAAAAAAAAATATAGATTCAAATATCAGATACGTAAAATTTACGATAAATAATACAAATTGGATTATCGCAGTTATTAATATATTGTAGACAGTATAAATTTAATACGGAGAGAACATAAATAGAAAATTACCGTTTTCACTAATCTTCAAGTCAGTTTGAATGACAGATGTTTGGAGCAGACTTAAAATTTTGCGGTTTTCAAACCCAAAAGTACAAATTTACCAGACGTATATATAAATATATTTTTTTATTATATATTATCAAGCAATATCTTTATTTACAAAAATATTCAACATCGATAGACGACAATTTGAAAGGTACAAAGGTCGCGGATTTATATAAAGAAAATGCGATTACTTTGAATCTTATATTTTTTATAAGATAATGAAAATTATCAGCGTTTAACTTGAACGTTGTGTGTTGAACAAAAAAAACCGTTTTTTTTTTTTATTTTTATGGTGAGAAAATTTCATTGAATTTTAATGTTTTTTATGGAAAAAAAATATTACAACGAACGCTCAAGTAAGTTATGTAACTTTTTCATCTCGACAAAGACATTTTTATAAAGTTAAAACGTTTTTCCATTTTCGTCGAATATAATCGTCGATCGTTTTTATTAACCGAATGTTTTACTTTTTACGTAGCGTAAAAGTAAATATTCTTTCGATACGAATATTTTTAAATCTTTCTCATATAAAATCGTATATAAGCATAATAGATTTTTTTTCAATTATAATCTGGTAATTCGATATCGAATATAAATAAATCGACAACATTTTATATATCTATATATTTTAAGACTGAATCTATTTTTATATATGATAGTATTGATTTATTTTTTATACAACATTGTTTATCGTTTATTTGATCTAAAAATAAACTATATATATATATATATATATATATATATATATATATATCACGACATTGCATTTTATTAGTAAAATATTCATGAATATATACTATATAAAATGTATAATGCAGTTTTAACAATGATAATCTAACTTTACGAAACTATTATACAAATTTTATGAATTTCAAAGCACAAATTTATCATAATAATTATATGAATTTCCAATTTTCACTATTATTATCAATTTATTAATTTTAATTCGAATCATTTTTATAATGATTTATATCACGAATAAATAATTATATATTTTTTGGTTATTCAAAACTATCAATACCGAATTTGTATTGTATATATAAAAATATATTTTAATTTATAAAATAATAGATATAATGAGGATTGTTTAAAATTACATACACATACATATTTATATATGTATTTGTGAGTGTTGAGTAGTTTTGTCCGCTACACGGCTGACTGGGCATCGTTATTCGATGCTCGTGTTTGCGTCCACTTTGCGGTCAGTTTTTCACATTTTCCGACGTCGGAAAACGCCCGCGGCGAACCCGATAACGAATATACAATTTGCATGCATTATCGTGTAATGACTGTATTTTCCCGATACGGGAACAGTGTTCCCGACGCGGTTTGATGAATTGCTCGACCGTCGTTTGTCCGACGAATAACGCCACTCCGCCCCCCACACCTCCCCTTCTAGTTATTTTTATTATTATTTTATTAAAATATATATATATATATATATAAATTCTAGAAGAAAAACGGTGGATGAATGGAATGAGTGGCGAAAAAGTCTCGCCTTTAAGTTCGTGTCGCCGAATGAAAAAAAAAATACTACATAAATCAAGCGCCGATAAACGAAAATGACGCATTATATATCGAAAACGTTACAGTTATTAAAGTCGATGGAGAAAATGCGATTTCTCACGATATTTAAACGGGGGCACTTTTCACGTTACGCACACACGAGCGCACGCACTCATAGTTATCGAGTCACCCTCGAATAGGTTCCTTTTTTCAGCTTTTTATTTTATTTTTTAGTTTTTTTTTCTTTTTTTTTGGACGAGGGGGGTTTTTAATAACGAAATTTTCTGCGGGACTCGCTCGTGTTTAATCGTAACTAATTTTCTCGTAGCGGTTAGTGGTTATTAGTGACGTGCAGTTTTTCCCGACGTCTACGAAAATTTTCACTTTTTTTTTTCCTTCGGCCGAATAATAAAACGAATGCATTAGTCTTATTTTTGACCTTTATTATTAAGAGTCATTCATATTAATTTAAAATATTGTTAATAATATAAATTGTAAATTAGAATAATATCGATCAAAATTCTAACATAATGCGATACGTTTTCAATTGATAAAATGAATATTAAATTGTTAAATCAATAATTCGCTAATAAAATCTTTGTATAGTGTTTGCAAATCAAATTATATAAGTAAATAGTGTTAAACATCCGTTGTCACATGCCTTATTGAGTATAGTAGAACTTCATATCGGTAATTAAAGGAAAATCAAGTAATCAATATTTGGTGTTCAACATCAAATTGAAATTAGATTGAACATTATGACGACGTTTCTCAAATATTTGCTTACATTGTAAGTGAAGGATGATATTATACAGTATCAAAAAAAATTTTTTTATTAATATTATTATCAAATTTCAATTATATATAAATTAATATTAAATTGTTATGCACTGTTCTATATCATATGTCAAAACATTTTCCAAGATAATTGCATCGCACTGAATGAAATATATTTCAAGACCGCTTTTCATTCTGAAATACGAGTACTTTATGGCAATCCGTTGCAATTTTCAACTTCTTTGAGTCCCGTCTAATTGAATTTCATCACAGTATTCTATCTTGAAATAAGCAGACGAGATTTGGAATTAGCAACTTGAATCTTATGGATATTAATATTTAAAAAATTCTACGAAAAATATCGTATAAGTCGATACTTTTTTAATAAATAAATTACACCTATATATAAATAGTTTGATTATCAAAATTAATATTTTAAATATGACTAATCAATATTTTACTGTGAATATGAGGACGCGTTGAGATTGGTCAAATGAATTATAAATAAAAAACTTCGACTCCAAAAAGTTATATAACACAAAAAGCTTCACATTTCAAAAAGAACAATAAAAAAGACGACATTTTTTTGAAAAAGAGGCACAAAAATGGAAATATTTTTTTAATAAATAGGACAGACATGTTTTAAAGAAAAACACGATTTAAATAAAATGAAAATCGCGTCCGTCCAAAAGGAGAACGATCGGAACGATCATTATAGAACAGTGGAAACAAGATGAAAAACTTTTGCGTTTTCGTCAGTGCGTTCGTTTTCCATGTAAGACTTCCGGCGACTTTTCCGCCGTCGTCGCTCGTTCATTTTTGACATCCGGATGCCCGCAGTCTATATTATTCGACGCGGATAATTCCGGATTAATATTGTAAACATGCGCTTTGTATTAATTCCGATGTCGGCATATCAACGCGTTCGTATTAAAGCGCGCATACGTGACGATGGGCACGAGAGGGAATATTTGATCGTGGGGGGATACACGGAATCAATTTGCGAAAGCACACTATACACACATTGTTAACAAACACCGAACCGAAATATATATACACACATATATATATATATATATATTCTTGTATAATTTGGATAAATTTTCTCGTTCGGAAAATCGGCGCGAGTGTCGAGAAAAACGAATTTTCCGCGTCGAATCGGATAGTAGAGGAGTGGAAAAGTCAGCGCGCGCACAAATGTTGACTCTTGTCATAATGAACGATCTTCAGACGCGGCGTAATCTCGATCTTTAACCGTTCGCATTATCGTCTAAAAAAAAAAAATATATTGTAATAAATTTTAATTCACACAATGACAATAATATATATTACAATAATTATATTTTGAAACGTATGAATTATTCATGGGCGTTAATTGCGCGATCGATATTATTGTCATATACGAGTGAATTGATCAATTAACGGTTAAACGATGTTCCGCGTCGATAATTAATGGATTATATGATGCAAATGCGTGCATATTATATTACATTTTGGTAATTGTTTTAACGAGTCCAGATTCGAACGATTCGTAATTGTATTAATTTTAACGCTTTTCAGCCATATTTATGTGTTACAAATTAATCAATCATTAAAGAAAAGCAATAATATCGATATACATATATATATATATATATATATATATATATATATATATAAATTTTTTTTTAGATGATCGTATTAAATATTTTAATAATACTTTTATATAAAATTTTGACGAAATAAATATGTAAATGTCTTAAAATTATAAAAATTCAATGAATAAAATCAAATATTGTATTTGTACAATATTTGTAACTCTTTAAATGTTTTTAAAATATTCTTTGCTATATTATATTATTCATAATAGAAATATATAAAAATTTTGTAGATTAATTGAAAAATAATTTACAAATTTAATCTGAAAATTATAATGAAATTATTTAAAAGATTAATTAAAATTTCATACATTATAAATAAGTATTATATATTTGGATTATTAATTAAAAACTATGTCAGTATAGTTGAATTAAGATTTTTCTTTTAAAATATAAATATATATTTATATTAAATATTATATTTTTTAAATTATCCAATACAACTCAATATTTTAAATTTTCTGAATAATATATAAATTAAAATAAAAAAAAATATCACGATTTTGTACATTAATTATTTATATATAAATTAATATAATACGCTATTTTAATTTTCGCTCATAAAAACATATTAAATGTAAACACAGATACGAGCAAACATTTCAAGATATGACAGTAAATAGATCGACACATCAAATTAAAATTTAATCCATTCATAATCACGAAGGCTTTATGTCGAATATGCGACGGGGTGCTTTTCTTCTTCACACAAAACAAAACATAATAACAACATCGATTTTCATCATAACATTATAATATTATACGAATGAAACAATACTGGAAAATGAATTGATCTATATGAATATATATATATATATATGTTTGAAGTAATGATTATCGATTTTGTTGTTGCATTAAATTTAATACGTCGTTCGATTATCAACAACAAACATGAATGAGCGTTTATTTTGCGACTATTAGTTGAAGTGTCCACACATATATATATATATATATATTATTATATATATTCGGGAACATCATATGTACCATATAATCAAGTGTGGAATATTCCCTAGGGATTCACTTTGCAGAATTTAATAGTTGAAATCAAAGCGCAAACCGGGACCGTTAAGCCTACCGATTACCGACTAAACTCGTTTCATTGCTTATTAACAGCGATCGTTCTCCCAATACCGGTTATCAGATTAGGGATGGGATTTTGATATTATGAAAATGCGGTTTTGAAGATATCGATTTTATATACTGTTAAAATTTGAAATTCATCGATAGTGAATTTTGATATATATAAAACCTTGTATATGTGATCGAAAAGTAAGGTGAAATTGTCATTTAAAACTCCCGCGTATTAGGAAAACAAGTAAATTGTTATTTTTTTCCTAGGTTGGTAGAACTGTCTATAACATTTGACAAACGTCCGTTTGTTAAAAGGTTGCTTCCTTCATCATAACAATGAATCATGTCATACTGAATTGGTTCTTCGCGACATTTTTGTCAAAAACTCGACTCATCGTATCGCAACCATCGTATTCGTCTGATTTGGCTCCGTGCAACTTTTGGATATTCGGAAAACTCAAAAGAACAATGCGGGGACGCCGTTTTGATGCGATTGAAGAGATAAAAACCGAATCAAAGAAAGTCTTGAAGGTTATAACGGAAAAAGACTATTCTGACTATTTCGAGTGCTGGAAAAAGTGTTGTCAAAAGTACTTTGAAGTGAATGAAATTGATTTGGAAGAATTAATAAAGAATTTATATTTTATAAATAAATTCACCTTATTTTTTTATCACAGTGTTATATATAAATTCACACACTAATTTTATATAAAATTATACAAGAAATTGTAGTAAAAATCTATATATTTAATAAATTATTCATTAAAATAATGAAAAAAATAATAGAATAGCTTCAAGATTTGATAAATGTAAGCTATAATTTATCAAACTGTTGACTCACCCTTTACCCTTATTAAAATATTAAAAATATTAAATGATCCCTTTAAAAAAAATTGTTAATTAGTATTTTCATTTGACATTGAAAAAAAATATAAGTACTCTCTATACATATGTAATTATTTCATAGTTCAACCCCTTTTATTTCCCAATTTTCAACACTCTCCAATTTCAATTTAGTACTTCTAAACTCCATTCTATTTCACCCTCCTTCAATTATTTTAATACATCCGAGTTTATTACATTCCGTGAACGTATTAATGTATAAAATATATTTTTTATTTAATTTAAAATATTTTTTTTTATATTAAAAAATATATATATATAAATTTATTTATAATTAAAAATTTAATATACTGGACTTAACCGATTAATATTTGTCATAATGATATATTTTTTTTATTTTGTATTTAATAAAAAAATATTAAATTTTAGAAAATGTCATATTTGGCATCCCTGATGAAAAAAAAAGATTGAATAGTCGTCGTCTGGTTCATTTTCCAGCAATGGCACAGTTCACTGAAGAAATGGGTCATGCGTAACTGGATTTACATATCCAATTACTGCCGTGTATGACCTCGATGACCTATGGCGGTTAATCAAATCGTCGCCGGAAATACTCTGATAAATTGCCACCCCCTCCCTCCCTCCCTCACCTATCCCTCTGTACAAAGTACCTCTTATAACCGTTCAAACGCAGCGAATTTTCCTCTCTGCACAATGGCCAGAGCGGAATTCTTTGAAGTTTCCTTGGCTTTCCATTAAATTCGAGTAGGCCGCGTTCCGAAAGAGGAATCGAGGTGAAAAAGAGGGAAAATTTTCGACTAACGCAGACCGAACCGCACTTTAGCGCTTATGAAATTAAAAGTTTTATCTTTGACAATGGATCTGGGATATATAGCTTATACAAATTTCCATTTGAGATATTTCGATATCCATTCATAAATATTTTTATATACTGTACAGTACCATAAAAAATCGAATGTGTATAAATTTTCACAACATCAAATTATATTTAAAAGAACTTTCCCTAATATTTTCTATATAATTGAGCAATTAATTTATAATAATTATAAATAAAAATAAAAATAATCTTAATTAAAAAAATATTAATGTTTCTAATTATCCTTTACTGAAAAATAATAGATGTCTGTAGCTTTAAGGCCGCATATAATCTTTTGGTCTAACAAGTAAAATTTATTATGTCCCATTGTAATGTGATTTTTCTATATTTTTTATATATATAAAATGTTTATTTTTTAAACAAACATAAATTTGCGACCTTCGAAGTATTGATAAGTGTCTAAATATCTTTAATGTGATAAAAAAAACCTACATTTTTGTACTAGAATAACTATATAAAAATATGTAACGTGCTATAAATTTATAATTTAAAATATAATAATAAAAATTTCAACACTAGACTATAGTATTATAGATTGCTAATAAATATTTCAGTACTTAATAATATATTTCATCATTTTACGACTTCAAAATATATTATTCAATATTAATTTAATTATTCATTATATTATATAATAATACAACTAAAACATTCCACTAGTCATAACTTTCTGAATTATTTATTGATTTGACATTGAAAATTATCGACGATACATCTTGATTCAATTACTAATAAATATAATTTTCAACTAAATTATATATATATATATATATATATATATATATATATATATATATATAAAGTCGATTATAAAAGTAAAAAAGCAATATTGAATTGTTACGAAAAACAATTAACCGTGATTCGGATATCGAAGTGGCGTAAAATTGATTGTAGTGGATCGGTTAGCCCGCGACCAATCTATCCGCCCCATTTTCCAACCCTCATCCCCGTTGTTTCGCTTTAATATATATATATATATATATATATATATATATATATATATTCTTCCACTGGCCACTCGAATCATCATCTTCACGAAGCAGACGAGAGCATTATCTACAGACAGACATCTCGACGAAAACCAAACAATTATTGCTAAGAGTGCCTTACGCCGCTAATAAACCGGGAGCGCGTTCGTGACTCTGGCCTGACTGGCTAATCTCGATCAGTGGCAATATATATATATATATATATATATATATATATATATATATATTGCCTTTAATAAGAAACTACCCCTTAATGTACTCTTTGTTAGAAAGTGCTATATAACTCTTCTAATACAATTTTCTTATATATAATATATACATATATTTTTTTAAGTACACTTTATAAGACTACAATAGAGACATGCCTACTTTGTATACTATATTTTAAGTGTGCAAAGTGTAAATCGCGATTTTCTGTTCTCGCCCGCGAGACTGTTTTCAGTCATCAGTCAGATCGATAATTTTAATCGTCAAATTTATCTAGGAAATGTTGATTATGATTTTTTTGTACTTGCAAGTTTTGTTTTGCTTTTGATTTGAAAGTTTACATATATAGAGGCGAACAGTGATAAAGTTCTCTTGTATGTAGCTCGCCGCTTATAAGTATAAAATTACACTCGGTGATTTAATAATTTCAATATCCCTAGTCTATATAGAAACAAATAATTTATTTTAAAAAGTTGACCTTCAAAAAATTTATATATACTTATATAAAATAATCTTTCATAGATAGTATATAGTAATTTTTCTTCCGATATACTTAATTATATTTATATATAGTAGTGAGGTCCGAAGTAGAAATCGAGATCTACTGGTCGCACCTTAGGCTGTTTTTAGTCGTTTAGATATTATTTTTTTTATAAATTTATATAGGATATATTGATTCGTTGATTATGATGTCCTTAATTTTGTTTTGTAAGTTTTTTTTGTTTGGTAAATATTAATAAATTTTTCTTGCATATAATTTAAATATAAAATCGCCCTCGATAGTCAAAAATTTGAACGCCCCTGGTCTATATTATCATATAATTTATTTGCAGAATTAACTTTCAATAAATTAACAAATAGTATGTGGAAAAAAAACGATTGATAAAAACAAATTTAAAAGAAGATATATCTAAAACTTCGATCTATTTTATCTAATCTCAAATAAATTTGATTTAACTTTCTAAGAATGTATGTAATATATTAATTAATCTGTGTCTAATGAGCTTTTCAACGATCGTTCTATAATAATTCAACATAAACTATATTATTATTATTTAAATAAATTAATTGAAATCATTATACTGTTCGTAAGTATAAATTATTGTATTTGAATTTGTATTAAATATCTAAATATTTAATTACAATTACAAAATTAATTGTTAATAAAATTATTTCGACCTTAAAAAAAGAAAAAAATAATAATGGAAAATAATACTGTACCATATTATTGTATAAACCGAGTTTAACTAGAAGAAATTATTTTTAATTGTATAATTTTAACTGAAGGTCTAATTAATAAACCTAATTATTTGTTAAATCTGTTTATTAATTAAATTTTAAATTTTATTTTTTTTAAGTTTAAGCTCCGTTTAAAAATGAAAAGTATAAACATTTTTTTCGACATTTAAACGATTTCTTATTTAAACTTTTCATTAAAATAATTATTACAGTTGAAATATTAGAAAAACAATTTTCAATGTAAACTTATATTTTTATTATATTATTATTCACAAAATTAATTAACATTTTAAGTATAATTATATATATATATATATATATATATATATATATATATATATATATATATATATATATATATATATATATATATACTTATTATTTATTTTTTTCTTAAAAATATCAATTAAATATATTACGGTCCTAATCTATATTATTATAATGAAATGACATTATTAATGGTTATTTATTATATGCAGGCTGTTCTTTTATGAATATATAAAACTTTAAATTAAAATAGAGCACAGATGAATGATGTTAAATCGCAAGATCATGAAGACCACTTCATAAATCCATTTTCACCAGCAACTTTGTTTTGAATCTAATCAACAAATTTATAATAGCCCGTTATTCGTGTGGTTTCAATTCTTTTACGAGTTGAAGTTTTAGAACCTCCAAATCCAAATCTTTCATAAAATGGATAGACACAATTGTATTTATCGAGCATTATGCCAAAGGAATTCGTATAGATCTTCCTCAAATGGCAGCCAAAATATCAAATAGTGTTGTCAGCATGAGGTTTTTATATCTTTATAAAAAAATGCCCTATATATATATATTGAATGAGTGTCAATTTTATTTCATATGATTTGTCAATCAAAAATATGGCATAAAATCAATTTATATCCATCTGTATATAATGCAGAAGGTTGTAGTATGAAAAAAAAATCGATAAAACCACTAGTAGATGAAAAATAAAAGTGAAAATTGAAGTACATGTGCATCAGTTTTCACGGTCGAAAAAATAATTGAACCATGACCACGGTTGGCTGCTCGTTATTTTCCCTGCGGCACTCATTTGTCTCGAAACAAGCGGGAAAATAGCACCCTTTCACAGAGTAAATAGATAGTTAATTGGCATGGGCGGCTAAAACAATAAAGGGTTAGGGGTTTTATCTCTCTGGGGGGGGGGAAACAATTCGACCGTTCCGTCCCCCACATTTTTGCGATGTCGTCCCCCATTAAAAATTACATCTATCGCATTGCATATTATATATCGTGTAAATAAATCCGTCGGTCGTCGTCTATTACCACGATTATATATTATAGTTGCGATAATGAATTTTGAATAATTTACCAGATGCACAATCTAAATCCTGTGTGCAATTAGTAGTACCATTGCGTAATCGCACAAGCGTGGGGGACGCGTCGTAAACTATGTCCCGCATTGCATGTGTTAATAAAGCGATTTTCTTTCAATACAATAATAATATATAATAATGCAGACTCGTCATTTTTTTTTTTTTTAATTTTTATACATATAATATTTACACATCGTAGTAGTTTGTTTTGTTTTTAGACGAGTCGAATTGTAATATAACACGATTTTGCTTTTAAATTGTATATAATTCTATTTTAATACACGTTATGTTTATTTTAATGGAAATGTCAAAGTTGTATTAAAAGTATGAGTTTTAAAAAATATGAAAGTTGACAATTTCTTCAACTAGTATTTATTAAAAAATATAAATACATTTTTCTATTTATTGTATTATTTTTCTATATAAAAATATATTTTTTTACTTAAAATAATATTGTATTTTCTATTTATATAATATTTTTATTTTTAATAGTAAATATAAAATATTTAGATTATTTTTAATATGTATATTTATAAATAAATTGAATCGCTAACAAAACAATTATTTTAATATTCAATATTTAGATAAAATTTCTTCGAAATCGTCGTGTTCATATATTATTTGTGGATATAATTTATAATATAAACAATCATTTTGGATATATAAAAATTATTCATTTTCAAAAAAATAAAAATCATATACTTATATAAATAAATAAATCGTAAAAATATAATTTTAACGATTGCCATTCTATAATATTACGACTAAAAGTTTACTTATCCTCGAAGCCGCGCGTTTTCTTTTACTGCGCAACAACCGCAACGGCATATTTCTTTCGTTATTTAATACGCAGCTTTTCCGCCAAAAGAAAAAAAAGCCAAGGAAAAAATAATAAAAATAATAATAATAATAATCGGGGGAATCGGTCGTAAATTTTCGTTAGTTTTCACCGAATGCGTAATAAATGAATCACACTCGGCGCCAAAGTTTTCCGTCTGCGCTCCTTTACTTTATTGCCATTTTTAATGCGTTCAAAATATCCTTTTTGCATTTTCGGTCCTTCCTATTCGCCTGTGGACGCATAACTTGCGGGTCATTTAATTTTACGCCTTTTCGACTCACCCTTGACGCTTTCTATATCTTCGCACAAGTAGTTATAATAAACGCTACGATAAATAGAAATAAGATTCGACAAGTGCACATTAATTAATGTTCGACTATATTACGATTTTCCATGAAAAAAAATATTTTTCATCAAAAATAATTATTATAAAATATAAAAAATTAATCAGCAATATTAAAAAAATAAATTTTGGAATATTTTTTATTGTCAAGTATTTTTATCATAATTTTCATACTTTCTTATTGTTGTTTTTAATTAATGTTATGTATATTATCTTTAAATAAAATATAATATGTGAATGTTTTTAAAAAAAAAAAAAAATATATATATATATATATATATATATATATATATATATATATATATATATAGACTATATATATATTAACGTTTAAACAATGTAATGAATATCGTTGAATATTTAAATGCGACTGGAATTAACATCGACATGAAAATTATACAACATTATTAAAAATAGTTTCAATCATGCACTAAAACTGAAAAAAAAAATATGTAAAAAAGGATCGTTTTCGGTTTTTTAACGTTTATCGAACGTAATAATGGAATTGATACTGTTAAAGGGGGAGTAGAGGAGTTGAGGAGGACATCTCAACCCCTTTGGACACGAAGTTTCCACAATTTCGCAAGAAAGACAATAATTCTTGCGTATCTTTGACTTGCAAATGAGATAGTAGAAGGCTGTCTTTACCCGACGTGATGATCGTTAATAACACGAGGGGATAAAACCACCCACTCAATGGGGAAAACTCGCTAAGGGCGTGATTAGATTCTATGTACTTTTACATAATATACAAGATCAAACAGAGAACGAAAATTTTTGATTCCTTCTATGCTGTTTCCCCTATTATTTTTTGATAATGTACTTTTTTAATTAAGATTATAATCTTCTCATTTCCAGTATATAAATATATGTATAATATTTAATTATTAAAACGCACACATAATAAGCTCATATAACGTGTAAAAAAATAATTGAAAAAAATAAAATCTAATGAAACTTAATAATCGGAATCAATTATTAGCAAAGTTTTTACTCGAAACTTATAATTATTATACAAAAATTAATATGTGCTTTTATACAATATTTTAACATTTTATATATTTTTACTGCTTAGTGATTTTATTATATATAGAATATATGAATTTGTTGAACAAATTTCTATACCTAAAAAACAGTATTCGTTACAAATTCAGATATTTTCTTAAAAAACAGTACATTGAAATATATAGATCTACAAAATTATTTTATTAATCTATTTTATAGGGATTAAAAAATTTAACTTTAGCAATCCTTCTGGCAAAATTTTCAAGTTTGAATAAAAAAAATCAATGTTTTAATACCGAAAATGTAATTCGGTTTGTGGTTACGTGATTGTAGACTAATTTAAGATAATATTTCTTTTTCTATATTTAAAAGAATGTCATTTTACACTTTATAATATATTATAGAAAAAAAATTATGGGAATTCATTACAAAAAATGGATTTTTTTGTATCAATCTAAGTGGTGATCAAACGGCACCTTTCGAGTACAAAGAGTTAATGAATTCAAGAAATATATTAATAATTATAATAACAGATAATATATGTTTTTATAATACTTTTAAATATAATATAAATATTCTAAATTAAAAAAATATTTTATAAATCAATTTTCAGAAATATAATGTGAAGACTATATCGAAACTTATAAGTTAAATTATTGCCAGTATTGAAGCTTAATATTGACATTTTATTATAATCGTAACATTTGTAATGGATAAAATAAATAAATAAAAAAACGAGCAATGAATACGATATAATAAACATCGTGAACGGCCATAAACGCGATAAAAGTTTATACGAAAATTTTCAATAAGTTTCAAAATTGTCGTATTATAAAATAAAATTTTCACCGAAATTGATATATAAAAGCTAATGGAAAACCGCTTCGCCGCCTACCTTTTGCGGATGAAAAATAATTTTCATCTGGCGCCGAAGCGAAAAAGAGAGTATAAATTTAAATATTTTAACTCTAATATATTCGCCATTCGGTAAATATTTGGAAATTTGCGGTTAAAATTCGACCGTGTTTATACGGTCGTTCATATCAATGTACTGTAATCATATATTATTTAATATTAATTGGATTGAAACAACACGATCAATTAGCAATAATTAATCATTGATTAATTAATGGTTCTATGCTATTTTTTTTTAATCAACGTTTTTAATTTATGATATCATTAATTAATCATATGAATAAATTACTAGTAATATTGCCAATATATATAACACGATTATCAATTTGGATTTTAATCATTTCATTTTAATTAATCATTTTTTATTCATATATATTATATATTTATATAAAATAAAAATATATAACACAATTTTATATGAGTCTATTTTTTTTTAAAAGATCGAGACGTTAGATCTGTGCCTAATTATACTCTTTTTTTTTTCTATTATATATAATATAAGATTCAAATTTATACATTAAATTAATATTTTTGTTATCAGATTAACTTAAATCAATAATAGAGAATCTGCAACCTTAAGGCCTTATGTGAACTTTTGAGCTAACAAATGCGGCCTTTATATATTATATAAAATGTATATATTTGACACAAATGAAGAAATTTACGACCTTTGAAGTATATGAAGGGTGCTTTTTTTTGTTTTTATTTTTTAGGAATTAAAAAGTTAAAAGTTTAAACTTGACTTTTGACTTTTTCATACTATATTTATTATGTTTAATATTGACTCCATGATATCCCATTGTTGAAAAATAATCTATATAAACAAAATGGTTCCCTATCCCTGACATAAACTATATATATCAAATTATGAATATTAAATACAATCTTTCAATTATTAAATATGAAATTAAAAATATAAAAATTAATAAAAAATTAAACATTAAACTATCGTCTATTTCAAACGTACGACTTAATTCGATTACATCTGGCGAATGATTGCCGAAATTTAATTATATCAAATGCAATTACGTCTGTGAAATATTATATTATACAAAAAGAAAAAGGACATTCGTATCGTTCCAGCTTTCCAAGATATGAAACAATTTATTTATAACAATATATTTTAAAGGGATGTGGTAAATATTCGCCGTAACGAGACAGTCTTTCTTAGTCACTGGTCCGCGAATCGTCACAGATTTAATTTACGACGGTTCGTAAAATCTGGCGTTTTTCAAGCATTAAAAGTTTTATGCTGAAATTTTACTACCCCTAGTGGCATTTGACTATTTCTATGCGGCTGCTCGCTACATTAAAAATATAACGTTCTTTATTATTTTATATATTTTTATTTATTTTTATTTTTTTTTTGTTCGTTACTTTATATAGTTTATTAAACGTTGTTTTAACAATTGTACATAATATGAAAATGTGTATTTTCTATGATTAAATTATTTTATTTATTAAGAATTATGTTTCACTATATAATGATATGTTTGTTTAAAAGTCACATTCATATATAACTTTTATAAACTAGCGTGTTCAAGTTATCCTGTTAAAACTTTGATATTTTACAGTTTTCTTTTTCTAACAGTCTGTTTATTTTTTTTGAGCACACAATGCGATCATTATTTTCGTGTACGAAACACAATCGAATATCTAAAATGCTTGTTGTTTAAATTGAAAATAAATTTATATAATATAATATATATATATATATATATATATATATATATATATATATATATATATAGTTTTTATATTAAATTTGCATGAGTTTATTCTGTGCATTGAGATTGAACGATTTGAAATTTTGTAATAATAATGCGTTTTAACAGGCCAAACGATATTTAGCATAGGGTAAACCCTTTGTGCTCGGGAGTCGACAATTATTCAAACACAGTCCGGGTTTACCCTACGGCTACGTTATCAGGGGTGGTAAACTTGCACCGTAAACACGCGACCGCATCCCGAATGTTTGTTATCGATTTTAATGTTTGTTCAATGCATGCGAATATAAACACACTCTTCTTCACGATAAGAATATGGCATCATGGACTATTGTCGAAAGCTCGCTGCGAAAGCTTCATTTGCATTTAGATACTTCTCGATTCATATTATAATATTTCCTATTCGCCAAATAGAGTCGATGTTGATCCGGTCCAGGATTATTTCAACCCTTCGAAATTCGTGATTTAGTTGTCGTTTATACAATATCAAACTAGTTAAATCGGTAACAGATTGTTTCTCAGAATAGAATATTGCTTATATATAATAATTAAATTATGTAAAATATATTTAGATAAAAAAAATCTATGATAAAAATATGAAAATTCTAGATCAAAATAACAAGAATCCGACGACGCTTTTCATGTTTTCGCATATCAATTGTCGTCATAGTGCATGCGGAAAATATTGCAAGACATGTAGAATATAAATTTTTCACCTCAAAACGTATGTTTAAAATTTAAAACTGCTTGTAAATTGATGGAAAATTTTATATTTCGCTGCTCAAACGGAATTTCAAACGAAAATCGAACTCAATTTTTATGAATTCGCACATCTATTGTCTCACAGCTGTGAAAATATTATATTACAAGATATATAAATATTATTCTTAATGTTTTATATTTGTATAAGTATTATTTTTTTCTGTTTTGATATTCTAAGAAAAGAATTATCTCGATACTTTCATGCTTTGAATAATTAATAAGCAGGATCGAGAAGAAAAAAGATTAACATGCTACGTCTTTATTTTGATTAATTAGCAGAACGAATATATATATTTATTAAAGAGCTAACTAGACAAAAAAAAACAACTCTTAATAAATATATAAATTTGTGATAATATAATTTCAGATTAGATATAATATTATATATATATATATATATATATATATATATATATATATATATATATATATATATATATATATATAACTAAAATATGAATGGTTTTCTTCTGCGCTAAAAACTACAAATTGGGATGAGAAATTTTAAAGCACTAAAAATTCTCATTTTTTAAACACGATATTCTCTATAATTTATCTCTCAAAAATATTTACGATAAATTAATGATATAACTATTGAGAACCATTATTTTATATTTTTAGAATTATTTATAATTTATTTTATTTTTTAGATTAAGATTCGTCATATTTATTATTCATGAATAATTATTACATTGTTCATCAATCTATTATGTAATGTTAGATTTCAAAAATATATATAAATAAATAAATTTATGAAGGATTCTCAATCTTTTATCAAAAAATCATAGCATAATGTATAACAAAAACGCAAATAAACAAATTTTAAGGATTACGAGGGGTGTATAAATTTTAAGCCGTTTTCGCATTGCGGTTTAACGATGATAATAAACGAAAACGAACAGGTTGTCAAAGTTTCGCCGGTACACGGCAAACGGCAAAAGTTTATTAATTGATTGAGTGGTTATAAGTAGTGGCGCATTTAAAGTTTTCAAGACTCCCCCTATTCGCTCCATCTACGAAACAAACATACACACGTTCGACTCCAGAACGAACCGATCGACTCCACGCAAAACTCCGGTAACTTTTCGACTCCGGCCGCCGAAATTGAACTTCATCCATTACGATTCCTCTTACTTTTTTTTTTAACTTGAGCGATGGATGAAAACAAAATATATACCAAATATATATATATATATATATATATATATATATATATATATATCCAAAAAAAATCATATTTAAATAAAACTTTTTTATACTTTAAACGTTGTTCAAATTTAAAAATGCATTCATATAAATAATAAATTCATATCAAAAAATAATTAATATATATATATATATATATATATATATATATATATATACTGAAAATTTATTTTAATAATGAAATAGTTCAAAATCGAATAGATTAGCGATATCTAATAAATCTCTATTATAATCTCTAATTGTGAAGATGCAATATGAAGAGCAATATCACATTACAATAATTAATATTATACCAATTACGATCGGTAATTAGTATGACCTTAGGTATTGTACTAATGTGCCATTTAATATATATATATATATATATATATATATATATATATATATATATATATATATATATATATATATATACAAATATATTAATTTAAAATTTAAATCATCAGATATAATTTAAATTTGAAAAAATATATGAGAAAAAAAACTAAATAAAATTGATTAGAACTTTCAGCTCAAATGCTCAATAAAAATAAAAATAAAAATAGTGAAGTCATTATTCAATTTCAAGTTTCGAACCGAAGTAGTCGTAGATATATAACAAGACCGATTATAGTGTTAGGAAGTCAGTCAAAAAGGTGAGATAAATTGAAAGCAATTACGGCATATAAAAGAGGACGCGTCTCATCAAAGGGGTCGGTCTTCGTCGTCGTCGTCCCCCCCTCGGAGAAAATAAGTAAGGGTAAAAAGGAGCTTCTATGAAATAATTTACATTTTGAACGAGATCGTACAGATAACGTGTGTACTGGGTGTGCCAAAAGACATTAGTGCTCCTAAGGAGTGGCACTCGTAATATGTCATTGTCACTGAATCCCATCGGAATCGTCTAGGCGAGCGACGTCCGAAGAAAGATGAAAATGAAATGAAATAATAATAATAATAAAAAAAAAACAGAAGTAGTAGTACCTGGACTAAAGCCGATTATGTTCAGATTAATTTTTCCAATGTATGAAAGCCGGTCTATTACTGATTAAGCCGGGTGTTTGTCGGTTTGATAAGGGAATCAAAGCGTGTTTGCCAACTAAGCTGCCATTTGTTCAAGTCCAATAGACGACCAACTCATTGGTGCAAGTCACGAAACATAGTGAAAAAATCCGCCTATTTTAAATATGCATAAGCAAAATAATAATAAATAAATAAAAATAAAACGAATGGCGGTTTTGTTAATCGGCGTGGCATTAAGGAGTTTTGTCGGGGCGAAAGGGTTGAATATTGAACGCACGACATGTGGACGAATTACGAAATTCGAGTCGGTAAACTCATGTTATCGTGTAATTCGTATTGTTTAATATTTATATATATCGCAAGAGAGTGCTACAGAAGTAATTAAAACGTTAATGGACTGGATTACGGATTTATGACTTAATTAACCGAGTTGATGCGATGTTTGCGAGCATTAATATCAATATTCAGTAAGCATTTTGCGCATTGCACAAATGCAAAAGTGGTTTTAATATTTATAAATTATCATCGGATAATTCAATTTACTCGTTGCCTATCTTTTTTTAATAGTTTTATTTTATTTTTGTTAAAAACAAAACCATTAGAGCTCATATTGTATATACTAATTTCAATTTTATCTGCAATTTACAAAAATATAGATATATTAAAAAGACAGTCAAAACTTGAAAATATTAGTATTATAATTTGCGTTTTTATAATGACAACTTAAAGAGACATCATTTAATTACACTAACGTAATTTTGATATCTATATAAAAAAATAAGTATAAGATCACTATTCGATTCAGTATATAAAATAAGAAATATAGGTATTTTTTTTTATAGATATTCGTAGACGTTGATGTCTATTTTATGGATCTAGGTCGCAAAATTTACAACACCGATTCATTCTTTCATAAATTCGAGTCGCTAGCTTTACAACTATATATTACATTATACATTTTTTTTTTTTCAAAATTTACACAGCATTCGAACTTAAAATACGTTATCGATTATATAAGTGCATGTCATGTGTTGGACTGTCATAGGTGTCATGTTATTCATACACACACACAGATATATATATATATATATATATATATATATATATATATATATGTTGATAGTATTTTCAGTCGGTTATCTTGCGAATTTTATGGTGTAGACGTGTAAAAAATGCGCTTTGAACCGACGACTCTGTATATGCACACGCGTTTCAAAACGCTTTTCATTTGCATACTTTGCGTAAAAGCCTCCGGTCCGATATTATAAATTCTGACGTCTCTTTTCCATATATATGTATATATATTTACATATACATATATATATTTTTTTTTGCGGGCGGTTTCTCGTTTTGTTTGCTGCCCGTCTAGTAATGGAAATCGTCAGGCTGGGGCAACACTAAGTGTATTATTATACACGCGGCGAAGGGTGACTCGGAAGGGCGATTATTACGACTCACATTCCGGCACGAAACAACCCCGGAGACGAATAAAGCCTAATATCGAGAAACACGTGTATTCAATGTAAAAGGTCCGAAATAAACGACTACAGGGCCTCGGCGGTGAAGAGAATCGAAAAAAAATATATACATATATATATATATATATATATATATATATATATATATATATATATAACCCGTACGACGGTCTCGTTGACCCGCAAAGGGTTAACGGCGACCATCACGAAAGTTAAACTTTAGTTTAATTAAAATTATCTAGACGTTCAAATATACCTAGCGCAACCCTCGAAATTCTTTTTTATTTTTATTAGTATTTTTTTCTGTAAGATTGTATAAAAAAATACTAATACTAAATTTTCCTATCTGAAATATTGTAAATACGAATGATTTTAATATTTAAATTTCGTAAAATTTATTTATTTTATATGTACAAATATAATCTTAGTTTACTTTCACAATAATAAATTCTTAAATAATATAGCGCTTTGTGTATTTTGTAAAATTCACATTTAGCTAATTTAAGACGTTCTAAGTAAAAAAATAATAATATATAATTCATTCTTGAACGCTTATTATTTATTTAAAATATATGTATATTTCAAAGAAAATTAAATTACGACAGTATTGTGTTAATTTCTTTAATAAAACAACTGTTTAATAATACTATTTTAATACAAAATAATATTAATTTAATATACTTCAAATTAAATCAATATATAAAAATATTAAATATTTAGCGTTTTAAAAATATTGATCACGATATTTTTCTATTTATTATTATTTTCCTGATTAAATCCTTAATCAGATCAAAAATCCATAGGGAATTGTTACTTTAGTACACATTGATGTGTTCTGTCAATACTTATTATTATTATAATAAAAGTACGACTTGTCGTAAATAAAATACAACGCATCCCCATATATATATATATATATATATATATATATATACATATAAATATAAATATATATATATATATATATATATATATATATATATATATATATATATATACATATTATTTATACACCATTATTACTAAGAACATATTTAAACACGGATCGAATATTTAATATGCTAATATTATACAAAGTTTTTACTCGACACAGCGGGAATACTGACATAACAAATATATAATAGTTTTCACGGATATTCCGATTAATTTAAATCACGGAGAATAATGGAGACAATTTGGATACGCCTAATACCGGCAAAGATACCAGGATCCTTTGGGATGTAACAATCCCAGAAACGCCTTAGCATTATAAATTATATGAATCCGTTATTAGTAATGACATTAAATTAAGACGAGCCATATTAATACCTTGAAACGTATCCAGCGCACATTCATATGATAATACGGTAAATATCATAATAATAAATAAAAAAAAACGGTTTTTTATTTTCATTTTTAATAATAAAAAGGGATCGAGTTAAGAAAGCGAATGAAATTCTTTATATTCATATATATATATATATATATATATATATATATATATATTGAAGTATTATGTTTGACAGTCAAAATAAACCCGCGTTAATAGTTAACTCTGCTTCTACGCTAGGTTAAAATAACATATTTATTATGTAATAGTTTACTTTATTTTTTTTCCGTACATTTCTCTATATGAAATCTTAAATATATCCAGTTGACTTATATATATATATATATATATATATATATATATATGTGTGTGTGTGTGTGTGTGTGTGTAAGATGATTTAGGTTTTATATAGTAAATAGGTCACGGATTCAAAGCGTAATATCATTATATGTGGCTTATTATTATATTTAATATATAATAGTAATTTTATTCCAAACTTATACAAAAAATAATATTTGATTTTATATATCTGCTAATTAGCGCTTTTATACAGAATATATTAATTTATTGAACAAATATCTAAACCTGATAAAAAAAAACAGTTTTCGCCAACATTTCAGAAATTTCCTTAAAAAACAATATATCCAGGCATACTGATCTACATAATAATTTTATCATTTCATATTTATAAGGATTTAAATTTTTAACTTTATTTATCTCTCTTTAAAATCGTCAATTTTGAACTAAAAAAGTTTAAATGTCAAAAATGCAATTCGGTAAATAGTTATTAATGGTTTGCAGATAATTTTAAGATAAGAAAATCTTTTTTCTATATAAAATATTATCATTTTATACTTCAAAATATTATACAGAAAGAATGTAGCAATTCGTCACAAAGAAATTAATATAAATAATCATTACGGCGCATTGAATTTTCGCATTAATCCAAGCGGTGATCAAATAGCATCTCTCGGGTGCAAAGGGTTAAATTTTCAATACACTATATATGTTCTTCAATATCGATTAACATGATTACTATAATATATTAATATGTTATATTGATTTTAGTATACGATAAATATTTCGGATGTAGTTCGTCAATATGCAGTTTGTTCGAATCGCACTGAAAACGGTCAATTGAAAGCCTCCTTTTTTTTATCTGTTATTGATTTTTAATTTGTTCGCGTGTTTCGCTTGGTTCGAATAGTGGAAAATCAATTCGAAATAATGGCGCAGTATAATTAATACTTAATGCCGCTTTTGTGATTTATACGCAAAGTTGTACAGTGCGCCATAGTCGAAAGGCTTAGCCCAGGTCAGGTAATATATTTTCGGGGTCTAATAAGCGAAAAGCCGTAAACTTGAAAGCTCGCAAGCTCATGCCAAAACTGACATTATAATATGTATATATAAATGTATATATATATATATATATATATATATATATATATATATATATATATATATATGTGTGTGTGTGTGTGTGTGTGTGTGCGAATGTTCGTAAACTTGTGCGAATAAAGGCGAAATGTTCCCGCTAAGTGACGCAGATTTATTTGATGAATGTACGACTATTATGACGACGAGTTTATCGCCGAAAGAAACCGTGATTTACGACGCACGAACGATTAATGCGGTTTAAAATCGAGATAATTAATTGATTTTAACTATATTTTTACTATTATTATTAATTTTTATTATTATTTAATATTAATTAGAATGCATATCAATCATTTTTAGTGGAACGATTTGGCAGTTGATTTTGTATAAAAATTATTTTATTAAATATTCTAGTATATAATAAATATGAAATTAGTACTAAAATATATAAAAAAAAACGATTTGAATATTATTTAAATATTTTCATTTAATATTTTTTTTATAAAAAAAATATTCATTTTTAAACAATGTACCGGCAAAATTCAATAAAATATATTTAAATAAATTACATGAAAACATAATATTATTCAATCGTCATATATTATATATACATAATATACGTGTAATGATATGTCAAAGGCAGTGTTTTTCTTATTTTTATACATTTCATTATTATTAATATATATATATATATATATATATATATATATATATATATATATATATATATATATATATATATATATATATATATATATATATATATATATATATGACAAAGACAAAAGTAATTCGAGTGAAATTTAAATAATTTCAATTTAAATTCATAATGGAAAATGTCCGAAAAAAAAAAAAAATATATATATATATATATATGACTTGCATAAATCAAGAGATGCGACCCGCAATTGAGGGTGTACGTATTATTTTAATGAATGCTAACAAGTGAACCGATGCACTCATTGTTTTCAAAAGTAGAAACGGACGACTTGAAACAATAAAAATATAGGGACAGAGAGAAAATAGGAGACTGTGACCTATTAGCATAAGTCATAGTCATCTGGTAATGTTCGGATGTTGAAGCGATTGCACATTAACGACCGAGTAGTTGGTAATTAAAGTTGGAAACAAAATTGTTCTATTTTTTTTTATTGCTGTTATATATGTAATAAAACTTTCATAGGTCGTTCACTTTCGGTGATGTATTATATAATATTCTTTTTATGCGTATGAAGAATGATGCTACTAAAGTTATGGTATTAACGTTATATATATATATATATTTTTTTTAAAAATTCTAAATATTTTTCTGTAACCATTTGTTGAAAAGGAGGACGTATTGAGAATTGGTTGAATATATTTTCGAATTGTAAACAGAAAAATCCTATTCAAAAAAATTCTGATTCAAAAATAAAGTCCTCGGTCTAAGGTCGATGCTAAAAAAATTGAAATTTTGGGAAACTTTGTCTAACATAAAAATCCGCAATAAAAAAATATAGGAACAAAAAGAAGGATATTACTTAATGAAGGAGAACTAATACAAAAAAGAAGTAGAGCTTTATATAGTATTCTTAAACTTTCAAATTAAAGCAAGAAACAGAGCTTTATGCATACTACGGTTTACTAGTATATTTAATTATAAATAAATAAAAATTCTTGTCAAGATATATATACAGCTATACTGAATCATAAATCCTGAAACTTTATAAACATCTCACGTATATATAGCGCTATAAAAAGACGATTGTATTGCAATAGGAAAATTAATGAAAACGGAAAAGGCGCTTTATGACTTACTCCGTTCGTATATTCGTTTAAAAACAAGAAGACGTAGAGAGGTTGAATTTTATTCTAATTATGCATTCAGAAAATCACTCAGACAAATTAGTTTTACTCAGAATACTGGAAACTGAATTCGACATCGGCGAAATCTTTCGAAAGCCTCCCAGGACCGATTTTCAGGATTCTAATATAAGAATGGCTTTAACAGTCCACGACACAAATGGCCCATAAAATATCCTATAGCATCCTTGTTGTCGAACTATATAGCTATATAGAATCATTTAATTTTGTTCAGAGTATATTATTTTATTACATATTTCATAGAGTTATATCGTTATACATTATATATTCGGGTCAAATAAGAATTTTGTCCGTCTTCCAAAAAAAAAAAAAAAATGTTCATTCATTTCCTAATCTTCTCATATAAATATTATATGAAAGTTGAATATTTAATTATACAAATGTAAGTTTGAAGAACTTTGGTCGAATATGGGAATGGATACATAAAATTAGTACCGAATTATGAAGTAGAACTATATATTAATTTGAAAACTCATTCAATTCGTCTATATTTTACCGAAAGTTTTTATATAAAGCTCCGCGAATGTTATGAGGATTTGGCAAAAACTCAACATAAACTGTGTGCAAAACTTTTATATTAAGTTTACTATCATAAATTTTGAAGTTACTCATATTTTTTTTTAACTCGGACCCGCACTAGAAAAACTTTGCGAGCGACGCTTATTTTTCTTATCTTGTGTTTAAAAAAAATTTAAATTTTTCAAATTAAGCTCACTCGTTTGGTTTTTATATTAATAATAAAATATTATATATATATATATATATATATATATATATATATATATATATATATATATATTATTTATATAACGGTTAGGGTTTATAAGGTTCAAGTGGGACGATTCGAAAAGTTAAATTTCGACAAGTGTATTGGCCGTGCGGTCGTGTAGCGTAAGGTCGAAAGTTTTATTCCGGCAATAGAAATAAATTTTCCAATATCAATTCATATGTGGAACGATGCTACGGCGGCGGATAGAAAAGAAAAGGAAAAAAAAAAGGAAAGTTTCTTTCCAAACATAATGCGAAAGTTTTCGTCGAAGGACAAGACTTGGACGAAACCCAACGCAATATGGGGAAAAACGAAATTTTATTTCGGCCATTTGAAGTTAACTGGGCAAGTCATACGCGTTTCGTGATCTGCAGGACATAAAAATAAATTATACGCATAAACTTTCATACGATACGAAATCCCATGACAAATTTTCGCTAGGGTGGATTGCTAATTCTATTTTATTTTATTTTGTATTTTTCCCCCTTTTTATATATACAAATCAACATTATTGTTTTCTCGTATATACTGCATATAATTAAAATTTGGAAGTGCTACGATCATTTATGGATGATCGTAGCACTTCTTTTCTTTTGTATTAACAGTATTATTATTAATCAATATTATTTATTCTCAGTGAGTTTAATTTTTTCTCAATAGATAAAACATTTATCTATATTTCAGTACGAAAAGTACTCAGCGAGCTATCGCGATAGATTATCAAAAAGTAACTCATGTTATTCATTCATGATAAATTTTCCTGATCCAAAAGAACTCGAAAATGAAATGATGAAATCATATCATCAGTCACACTGTGTGCATTTTTATATCAACTTTTTGATATTTACAAACAAATAATACAACATGTACATTTGCAGTAAATTAAAAAAAATAAATTTTATTTTAAGTTAGTGCTATCTTGAAAAAGTGTCGAAAAATCGATTTTTTTTAGGTATCGTATATACGAAATACTATTAGAAGTTGGGTCTGAAAGTTTCTTTTCTTCATCTCCAAAACTTAATAAGTGATTTAAAAAATAAAAAATAGTTTTGAACTCTTTTTTTTTTATATATATACACTCGATATTTTTCCTATGCTAACAAATCGATCGCAACACAGTTTTAAAATAAAAAGTAGATCTTACATACAAAAAGTTGGCCTTCCCTGCTATATACAATTGATATATTAGATATTTTTTAATATAAAATATATTTTTTATAACTTTTTTTTATCAAAACATCATCTTCTTAAAAAAAAAGAAATAACTTACTGCTATTTTTTCGAATTCTGTTTGAAAACAAAAAAAAGTTTCATAAATATTTTAAAGTTGATGTAAAAAATTTTGAAAGAAAAATTATTAAAAGAACAAAATCAAAGAAAAAGCTCGTTCATCTTTTCGAATTCTTTTCAATTCTTATTATTATAAATTTACTCGAAAGGGAGGAGCATTTGTATTGTAATTCACCCCAAATTTGTTTAGATAAAAAATATCCATATTAGAAAATAATAATACATATATTTGAAAGAAAAATTATGATAAAAATATAATGAAATTTTAAAAAACTTTTCTTTCATCCCCAAGGATAGACACATCATAGGTCAAGAACTATTTAACTAGGACACCGTTCGTGTTTAGCTATATATATATATATATATATATATATATATATATATATATATATATATATATATATATATATATTCATAAATTTATCGGTATTTACCGGTATATAGTTTTCTTCGATAATAAGTATTTTCACATAAAATGAAAAATTGACGTAAAAAATACACTTAAATATTTTAGATGGTTTTAAAAGAAGACGATATAAAATTTTATATCGCTGTATCTAAAAAAATATATACATTTAGTCGAAGAATTTCGTTTCATATAAAATATTAGATTTTCATATATATATTGCTGTAGTAATAAAATTAGAAAAGAAAACATTTTTTTTATAATAATTTGTATTTATTATTTATTGGTGTATAAATTCACAAGGATAATAAATGCACTCGTATATAATCTTTGGTTTGTCGTGATTCTATTTAACAAAACGAAAATGTCATTACAAAATACATGTTCATTCATCGTTGACATTTTGCGACAAAGATTCCAATTAGTTAAAAAAAACATATTATAAATAGTAATAACATAACTTTTATCGAGTAAATATTATAATAAAACAGAATATCATTATTAATCATACAATAATATTATATAAACATTTTGGATATTCCTCAAAAATTTTATTGCATTTAGGTACCAATTTGCGTATTCAACAAATGAGACAATTCGCATTATAATTTAAAGATGAATATACACATATAAATATGAATATTAAAAACATTACACATTACAAAAATAATATATATAGGTAGGGTAGGCAAACTATAGTTCGCGGACCGAGCGAAACATGAAACCATATACAATCCTTATTTTTTTTAAACAAAAAAGTAATTTAGAAATAAAAAAAAAATATTTTTACAATATTTTCATACTGAAACTGTACAAACTTTCGCGTGATTCTCGCGCAAAAAAAGTTTGCCTACCCCTGAACTAACGCAATAAACAAAAATGAGCACTCACAATATTTCAAATGAATATATTATAACATATCGCTAATAACACTTTTTTTTAATATATAATATATGTAGAGCATTAAAATGAAACAAATATTATAAAACACACGCATAATATAGAATTTTGTACGTCAATAACGATCAAATTCAACATTATATTGTTTGCATTAAATATCGGAAAATATACATGCGATATATAATATAATATATTATATATATATATTATTTTATACACGTTTCACGTATCGAAAAATTGCGAGTGCCGTGCGCGAAAATGTTGAGAAACTCAAACATTAAATTTTAATACGTGTAATCAATATTTGCATTTACATAAAAACGAAATCGTTTAACCGAACGTTTAATCCAAATAATCACTAAAAAGAGATAATTTTACATATATCATATATCAGTCGAAGCGAGTTAAAAATATTCTTGTTCATCTTCAATTTATATACAGGATGATACAAAAAATATATACTTGTATTCTTATAGAAAAAAATCGATAAAAATATTTAAATTAAAATTAAATAAATTGACAGCATTTATATGAATCGTATTAATAACAATATTTTAGTTTTATAGTACAGAAAATATAAGTTTTTTTTTTTTTACAGAATATAACACATCGAGAGTCTTATAAATATTTTAGGAGACAATATATAAACTGTACTATAAAAATATAATATTTTTCATATAAAAAAAATCATTTAAATCAATATTCTTTATATAGAAGTGTAAAAAATTAGATGGAATGATGAAATATACACATATTTTTTAGATCATCCTGTATTTTTATATTTTGTTTAAAAATCGAAATTCGCTCCCTCACTATGCATACAATAAGGATATTTTGAATAAGAAGTTTAATGCCAAATATACAACTTTTTTTATGTCCATTACATTTATATATAATATATATAATATTATATTTCACCTGTTTAATCAAATACTTATAATAAGAATATACTTTGTAGCTTCAATTTGTCTTTTCATTTTTAAATTTACTTAGTAAATGTCTTATTTATAAATATTTCTTTTTATTTATATATATATATCCAAATATATATATATATATATATATATATATATATATATATATATATAAATTATTTATCGATTATATTCTTAATATTGCATCGACGTTGCGTCAAAATGGGCGTTTCAAATATCCACTTAAACGCAAACTAACTATACAAAGTTTCATACTAATTATGACGTTTAATACCATTATTTCTATTTTTTTTTAATTCTGCACGTGTAAACAATTATACAGTTGTTCCATTATAAAAATAAATACACAATTAATTGCCAAATTCGTTCGTCATTAGTATTCATTTAACCCTTTCGCGACGGCGCCTGTTTTATCGAGCTCATTTGATGACGTATTTTTTTTCAATAGTGAGACCTATTTTTATGGTGTAAAATATTGATCTTCAATGTTAACAATTGTGTGGGATTGGTAAGAAAAAGGATTTTATAAAATATTAAGATTGGGTTATAAAGAATATATTGATGATGTATTTAATGGGATTGAGATATATAAAAAAAAGATTTTTATTTTATGAAAATAGGACGATTTTAAAATTATTTATTCATAATTTAATTAGTTATTTGCATAATTAAATGAAAATTTTAAGAGAAGAAATATTTATATCTAATAGATAATTAGAAGCAAAAATACACTAGAATCAATCTAAAATATAGACATCTAAATGTTATGTAAATTAAATATTCGTAGTATGTTAAATAAGTGGCACCGCCAAATAAGCATGAAAAGTAAGTGTCACACGAGAGTGACGGCCGCAACGAGAGGGTTAATTAATCAACGCTAACAAAAATATCGTTATATATATATATATATATATATATATATATATATATATATATATATATATATATATATATATATTTACGGGATAAAAAGAACTGAAAACGTTTTCGAAAAACCTTTGAAATGCCATTACAGCGAATCCGGTATAAATTTGGTCACACATTCCGGTGACGCAAAGTGCGACCGAACCCTTTTCCAATTTTTTTTTTTTTTTTTTGGAAGACCTTTTTATTTTGTTTTCAGTTTAACAAATATCTTTCTACGGAGACGACACAATTTCCATTATTATACAAAATGTATAGTATTCACCGTTTGTTTACTTTCATTTTTATATATATATATATATTTCAGTTTTGTCACTTTTATATTTTTCTTCTCCAATTTTTATAACGGCTGATTATTAGCAATCTTTTCCGATTATTCTCTATTGAGAACGGAAAAAACCTAACGAGAAAAAGAAAAGGTTAACATAAAAATGACAATTTCTTTGCTTTTCTTCGCATTATATTATATTTTATATGAGGTCATCAGAAGCTAAAAGATACGATAAATAAGATATTTTCATAAGTACATTGCCAACATCTTAATTATGGATACATTTAATAAGCAAATTTAATTTTAATAAGTTCCAGGAATCCTGTTATATTCGATTGTATTTATGATAACACAGATTCAATTTAAAACTATTAAGTTCTAACATCTTCATTTATTTAAGTGTAAAAAGTCAAAATGGTAATATATATATATATATAATATTTGAGCTGAACTTTTTCAAAATGTCATTTCAAAGAAAAATAATTAATCTGTCAACTTTAATGATTCACTTTAACAAACACATCGACACAAAATGATAATTAATGTCACACTTAAAAAAAAAATAATCACATCCATTTAGCTTTTGATCATCTCATATGTAAATTTCGTCTCATGATAAGACGTATTATTATTTCAACATGAATCAAAACGGCACGCCTAGCACAAAAATTTTCTATACATAAAAAATATAAAAATACTTCGAAGATATATCCAATTATTATAATTTACAAAAAGGACTGAAGAATCTTTATTATTTTTTTTAATTATTATTATTTGCATACATTGTAAAATTTCATACAAGCAGGTTATAAAATTTTCTTTTTTTATGTATATATATATATATATATATATATATATATATATATATATATATATATATATATATATATATAGTAGTAATAATAAACATAATATATAGATATGTATATATTTGCAATATTTACACGTAAACTATATGTGGTCTGTCCATAGTCTTGTGATGCGGTATCGATTCATATCCGAATTGTTGATACATATTTTCACAAAGATCGCCATTTATTGGTGTTTTATTCATCGTATGCCATGGTGGTGTACTATGATAAGTATCCTGCATTTGAGGTGCCATCATAAGATAACGATTTATTTCCACCTTATCGTCGGATGGTCTCTGATGATTGGGTCCATAAACCATTCCGCTGCTCATTTTAGGTAAGTTACTCGTCAGATCAGAGTCCGTCATCACATGTTTAGTTTTGTCCTTGGAACACTTTTTCAAACCGCCTACGTAATATAGTATACTAACCGCTATGCTCACGATAACTCCCAATAAGAGCACTATTGACATTATGGTAATCCAATTGATGGAACACCTAATTTCCGATTCCGACACTTTAGCCAGTGAAACGTTTCTTAAGTGTTCCGGTGTATAACATTGAATTTCGCCGAAATCGATGTAAATCGTCGAATGTTCCGACGAATTCGTAGATAAAGTTGTATGCTTAGATTGTTCTTGTCCTAATTTCCACAGCCACAGTAGCGAGCAATTGCAATGTAAAGGATTTCCAGATAATTGCAATGATTGGAGCTGATCCAATGGAAAGTGCGACGCATGCAATGTGAACAAAGCATTATTTTTGATAGATATATGAGTCAATTTTGGATTTCCGTGGAAAGTCTTTGTAGGTATATTGGTTATTTTTATATTATTATTCATCCATATTCTTTCTAAATTTATATTGTCCACGAATGCTCTGGCGTCTATTTTGGTGACGTTTTGGAGTCCGCTCAAGTGAAGATGCCTCAAGTGAAATAGGCTCTGAAACGACACCGGCGGAATCGATTCAAAGAAGTTTTCATTTAAAGACAAGTGAGTCAGATTGGCTAGTTTAGATAGGGCTGCCGTTGGAATGACGGACAAGTTATTTTGGTTTAAATTCAAGTATTGTAATGACACGAGTCCATCCAAACCCGAATGATGGACTTCCGATATGACGTTGTCCACCAATTCGAATCGTTTGAGACGTCGCAAATTATAAACCGAAGATTCACGCACAGTCCTTATCATATTAGTGGACAATGTTAAATATTCCAAATTCGCCGTGAACACTAGGTTATTAGATGGTATTTCGAGTAGTTCATTGTTGTCCAATGTCAAAACTTTTAAACTCACTAACGGTTTGAAAAGCTCCTCTTCGAAACTCACTAATTTATTTTTCGATAATCTCAACTCTTGCAACTGATGTAAATCATTGAATGCCAATTGATGTATGGATTGGATCGCATTGTTATTAAGATCCAACGTCAGTAACGATTTCAGACCGACGAACGCATTTTTATCGATGCTGTCTATGAGATTGTTGCTCATATTGAGGAAGACAAGGTCGCTCATAGAATCAAAGTTCTTTCTGCCTAAAGATTCAATATTATTATGACTTATGTCTAAGGTGGTCAATTTGGCATAAAAGACGAGCGTCAAATCTATACTGCGTATGCTGTTTCTAGTGAGATTAATGTGTGTTGCTTCGGGATTCAGTTGTATGGGAACTACCTCGAGGGCAGCTCCGACACATGCAGCTGATTTAGATGTGTCATCACAGAAACACCTAGGTGGACAGAAGCCTAAGGCATTTGCACCTCCAGAAGAGCCTCCGTTACTGCTCCACCCCCAGCCACCTGGTGATGCTGCCACTAACCACAGCCACAACGCAAACCTCCAGGTGATGCTCCGCGCGACGAACGCACGGACCCTCTCCATACCATCGCGCGTACCCTGCACGACCCTGAAACAATATATAAACCAAATATTATTTAATGTTTCATCTATATATATATATAAATATATAAAATTGTCAATTTAAAATGAAATATGTGATAATTTTAAAAGATTCAAGACCGATATTACGCATAGCGTTAGTGGGGTTTGTAAAATACCCCACGTTTCGTTTCGCTCTAGACCATATAGTACCACATATCTAAAATTAGACCGCGCGCAAACAAACACACAGCACAAATAAACGACGATTAATTGTTACGAGAGGGCCGATATCATTATAATGTAGGAAATGTAAATGCGTATAATTGCGCGAAAGTTATTGCGTATCTTGCGAATCTTTCGCCGGGCGAGTTGCGTCAAAGTTATAACGAGCGAAATGAGAAAGGAAGCAAATATTACGGGGTTTGGTTTTCGAACATGCTGAGATGTACTCGTTTTGAGGCGTCTCCGGTCGACATTTACGACGTTTGTATACGGAAAATGTCATGCCTCGTTAAAACTTTTCGACTTCTTGTTTTATTTACGTTCGTCTCGCTCACACTCTGCGTCGACGAATTTCGTCAAATGTGTCAACTCATCATTTAACCCTTTTGGTATATATGTTTGTGTCTACGTGTATTTGTACATACTATGACGTTGTTGTCTCTTGTCCATTAATACGTTATATACGAGTATGATATATATATTATATTATATGGATTGGTAGTAACGCACATATTCACTTGCCTAATAAACAAAAAAAAATATATAAATTTCAATTTTTTATAAGAAATTATAGAGAGATATCAAGAATTAAAATAAAAATATTTCAATGAATTTCTTCTTTTATATAATATATAGCAGAGGTGTAGAAAGTGATGACCGCGGTCTATCAGTCGACAGCGAATTATTATTAAATTTTTGTTTTATTTATGTCTTATAAGATATGAACTTTTTTTAATGTCGGTCGCCACCTATTATTTAACAATAAAAGCATCCTTAGTGGTTAAAAACTTGCACACCCCTGATATATAGTATAGTAATTTTATTTTGACATTGCTGTCTCTTTTCGACGTTATATCCATTTAACGCGTTTTATATGCATATAATAAATTAAGTGATTTAGTAGTAACGCACATATTCGCTTATAGCCACAAACGACTATATTCATCATTTTCAATTTTATTTAATGAAAAACATGTACATTTTTACCTCTAAAATTAAATAATTTTAATTAATTTAATGACATTATATTAAATGTAATTTATGGTATTGAAAAGCGTTTCATATTTTTTTCAGCACGATTATTGCATTGGAAACTTGTTCGATATAAATTTTATTGAAAATTCAGCATTTCAATAAATATAAATCGATGTTTACGTAATAGTTTCAGCAATGCGACAATATTATCAAACGTCCTTTGTCTATTTAAAATACGATAATAAGCCGAAAACAATATGCACATTTCTCATTATATAAAAGAATATAAAAAAGAAAACTCGAACCCGAGACCATTGTTTCCGATTACGTACAACGTAACTCAAACAAGAGCGGATTATTTTTCATTTTAAACGGAACGAAACACGTTTCGCACGACTATTTTTGCATTTTCGAAATCGAAAACAAAAACAAAAATAATACAGAGAGAGAGAGAGAGAGAGAGAGAGAAAGAGAGAGAGAGAAAAAAACATAGAATGAGTAAAATAAAAGCACACGAGCCAAGTTATTTATAAAAGCGAGACTCGCTTGCATAAAAAGCTCTCACTCTCTCACTCTCTCTCTCGCTCCCTCTCTCTCTCTCTCTCTCTTTTTTGGTAGCGTAAAGGTATTCCGTTTGAAATATTGCGTTACGTGTTCAGCTTTTCCGACGACGTTTCGACCAATTAAAACTCATTTCACTATAAGAAAACTTTATTTTAGGGACACAATGCCGGTTTTTCCGACGCTAAACGATCGCTAAACGTAGAGTTCACAATAGATGAAATAAAATTAAAAATAAAAATGAAATAATAATAAAATAACATCGTCGATGGGACATTGCTGGGGTGAAATCGACGAAAACTCGTTATTAACGACGTCCGTCACGAAAACGATAAATTGAATTTTCGTTGAAAAATATCGAAGGGAAAACTATACAATTTTTACTTCCATTGTACGCTTTTCATACTGGTTTATTGCATCGACTAAAACTCGATTTTATATACGTATGATGCTCAAAAAAAAAAAAACGACGTTTTCCAAATCATTTTACACGATTTTATATATCGTTATTTTATAAACGTTTGAGAATCTCTGTGCGGATATCACAGAAAATATATTAAACGTTTCATAAGGTGGACGTTTTTCACTACGTTATATATCATCATCATATTTTGAAATCGTTTATCAAGTTTAAAGCACAATATATATACTTTATAACGTTTGACAGTTACCATTTGAACACACCCCCGTTTTATTGATTTTACCGGTAAAATAATTTATTGTGAGTCACTTTCGGCAAATTGCCGATAACATTGTTGAACGAAATAAAAGTGTCACCGCATTTCAACTTATTACAGACATTACAGAATGACAATTTACATATGACATTTCCATTTTCAACCACCCCTTTATATCGTATTACGACAATATCGACGTACTCATAAATTTTTACATCATAATAACCACGTGTAACATTAGCTTGGATAGTCGTATAATAATTTAATATACAATATTTTATCTTATTATATCGTTAATATAAAATCATTATATTATATATCACATATTCATAGGAATTAAAAAAAAACAGTGAAAACTTTTTTCTTATTGAATTTTAAACGATATCAAACAAAACTGTCGACAAAGAATGTTTTCAAATCAATTTAACGAGAAGACTTTGTTATACTGACGACTCGGAATTCCGCTAATGAAAAACGTAAAATGTTTCAAACGTAAAAGGGGAAACGATTACATCCCCAAAATACTTTGACGGAAAATTCTTTTTTTTTTCTATCAAATAAATCCTGATAGATTTTAATAAAGAAAAAATATCGAAAAACTACAAATAACTTATGTTTTTCAGTGCACGAATGATATTTTACGATTTTAAAGTTTAACTTTGACAGTAAAGTTAACCCGATTCGCGGTTCATAAGGGATTATCAACCCTCGAGTCCGAAGAAGATTTATCGTCTGCAATTTATCCACGAAACGCTTCGCAATTAATCCGTGCAAAAATTTAAACTCGACATATACACATTCCCATCTACCCTTTGTTCGCCCTTCATATTATTGAAGAATTTCATGAGGAATTTCAATAAATATGTCTGATGAAGTTTCACGTGCGCGTCTTCAATTTCAAATATATTTGATATATTTAAAGTCCCTTTTTTTACCATAAAATATAACGTACTATCGATTTTCACAAAATGAATGTTCATTGAAAACAAATAATTGATTCAATTCAATATTCATTAGAAAATACATTTTTTTTTATTATAATACAATATATGTATAGTATTCTTATCATTAAATCAAAATATTGAATTCATAATGATCGTAAAGTCACATGAAAATTTATTGATATTTTTGAGATAATATCAAATATAGAATTATGTATTTTATTAAAAAAAATGTTTATATTATATATAAATAAAAATTATATTATCTAAAGTTCAGTAAACGACTCGATATTAAAAATGAATTAATGTGAAATTGTTTATTAATTATATTAATACTATATAATCTATCATATTTACTGATGATTCGGAATTTCAAAAATTTTCTCTTTCCGCGACTTAAACGAGACAAGAAATATATATATATATATATATATATATATATAAATACAGAACGAACCGACTAAAAGTTTTCCGAAGAAATTGCGAGCTTTCTATCATCCTGTCGTCAAATGGATACGAAAGAAGAAAAAAAAAGAAAAACTCGCATGCATATATGGAAAAGCGTATAATATTAAAGCTGAGAACGTCGGGGAAAATTCGCATTCTTTTTTTCTTTCCCGCCGCCGAAGATAGATCGCTAAAAAATTTCCACCGTCAATAGACAGGAAACGTGTTTGCTAAAAGATAACATTCAGCGCTTTTGATGAAAGTTTTCGCATCTGGTTTGATCGTTGTCTGAGTCCTTGGAATTCTTTACCTTTTCCCGTTTCAGTTTTCTTCCTTTATTTTATCCCGTTGTCGTCTGAGACGTTTAGTTAACCTGACAGCGATGATAAAAGAATATATAAATCCAAACGAGATGATATATTTTGTTTTAGATTTTGAACTTTTGTAAATTCATAAATTTCTATATATTTTTTGAAGTATCAGATTAAATTTATATTATAAATATTACGCCAATAATTATGAAAGTGGTCAAATAAAATGTATTCAAATTTTGTTATAGCAAAAAGAAAGAATTATGAATTTGCTTGAATTTTTATACTTTCAATGCAATTACGACTACAAAATCATTGGAATCAAAATATTTGAGTAATATAAAGCCATCAGTAAGGATCTTGATATTATTTCATGCGATTCGTCCATTCATTTTTATTAAGAGACGATAACATTTAAAAAGTGAAGAAATTGTACTCAAAAATTATTGTTTTAATATTTGAGATATAGAAAATGATCAGTCTAGGGAAAAAAATACTAATTCAAAAATTTTATCAAATTTAAGTCCAATTTGATCACATGATATATAACTTAGACAACGGAATCTCATCTTTGTCGACTATAATACAACGACAATATTCCAGACGTTCCCCGTTTTGTTGCTTTATTTATAGCGTTTACTCCCGAAAGATTCCACAATCCCTTTATATAATTTATTTTTTTTTCTTTTGCATATTATTTTCGGTCTAAAATATTCCGTTTTTGTGCGACGTCGTCTGATCGTCGCAATAATCAATCTTATTTATGTTCGTTTAAAGCTCGCCGAATTTTAGAGACGCGTATAAATACGTTATGATAGTAATAATGTTCGGTAGCGTCGTATATTATATAGATGCGTTTAATTGATATTAACGACGCTTTCGCTTCGTTCGTTTTAAATTCCACTGTATTGAATTATATATTAATTTGTGACGGCGAAGTTTGCATTCGTATAATTGTATAATCGATTTATTTAATTTATTGTAATTTATCGAGTTTCGATATAATTTAATATAATTTGACAATTATACGATATTTTATAAATTATATATATATATATATATATATATATATATATATATATATATATATTAATTAACTTTAAAATGATCTTTATAAAGTTTATATTATTAAAAAAAAAATCGAAAAATAATAATATTATCTATTGGAGATTTTACAAATCATATAATATTATTTAATATATTTTTATTCAAAATATAATAAATTGTCTGAATTAAATATTAGTTACTTAATCTAGTACGACAATTAAAACAGCTTAAAAATTAATAAACAAATATATAACTGTATTACAGATTTAATTTAATTTTAGTAAAAATATATTAAATTTAACAATTATCTTCTTAAAGCACTATAATAATTTCTCAAGACGCTCGTGCATATTTCAAAAGAGTAAAAGACTCGTCTCGACCTTTTTTTTCAGCTGAAAAATAACGAATGATTTAGAAGGGAAAATAATGCGCACCACCATCAAAAAAAAAAAATAATGCTTAAATTCGTGGCCGTATATAACGATTTAAGTAGACCGTTATTTTCAATTTCGTGCATTAATAAGCCGGCGAATATATAATACAGAAATTAAAAGCGCATTCAAAGTGCGAACCCCCCACGGAAACCTTAGTGGGGGGGGGGTTCGCGCGACCGTTTCGCATAACGTATATTATGTTAATATGATTTTTATTAGAGGAAAAATAGGGGGGGACATTCAACGTAAAACGGGGGACCGCAATCTGGAATTAAATCAGAATCGAGGGGGGATCCGTGGACGGTGAATGTACGCCGGGGGACACGACGCTTGAGTACACAAAGCGCTCAGATATAGCATCGTGACCCCCCTCAGGCTAAAAATGTAATTACATAGTTGAATCATGAACTCATAAAACAAACCCTTATCTCGGTACAATTATTCGTGGCGGTTATCCAACCCGAGCACCGCAGTCAAATATGTAGCGAAATGGGGAGGTTAAATAACACCCGATGGCTATCGGGAAGAAAAAAAAAAGAAGAGGCTGAAATTGCACCGACATACATACATTACCGAAACCCATATAATTAATGTCTTAATAAACGTGAATTATTGTGATCTTTTTGCTACATCTATAAGGCTGTTTATTGTATTGTGCGATGAAAAGCGACGCTCGGGGAAAAAGCTAGCTTTTCACCCTTTCGACGAATTTTTAACGAAAAGCGTGTAACGTTGATTGTTTTATAGGGTGACTGTGTAAACGCATCTAAAATTAAACGTGTAATTGTTGTTTGATTATTATATGTATACTAACATTATATATATATATATATATATATATATATATATATATTATATCGTACAATTATATTACTGATATATAACTTATAAAAATTCAATGATTTTAATATTGATACAGTAGTATGTTTATTATATATGCAATTATGAGGGAACATCACCCTTTATATAAACTACATTATTTCCTATGGGACACTCGATATTTTATTCAATTTTATTTATTATTAAAGTCTCAGAAAGCAATCTACATATTCCATTAACATTTCAAATTTATACATTATAATAATTTATTTTTATAAAGGAAAAATTTCTATAGATTTTTTTTTAATCTAATATAGCTTTTTAGGTAGTAGTAAAAAAGGCAAAATTGATATCAGTCGGTTGGATCCTAAATGCGTAGGACCATTATTGTTATTACTGTCCTTAGATTGCTATCAGAATATCTTACCCTGTGTCCATTTTCTAGTGGTGGTAAACGTGCGAATTACCTCGTAAATTTGATTCTTAATCGTTTTAGGGTGTATTGAGATTCTTACGTGCAATTCTACATATACTATAATAATTCTAAAATAAATCCGAATTATGTTTTTATATTATACAGCTTTTTTTTGTCCTACCTATATAGATATAAATCTAAAAAAATATATTTATTTAATATATATTACGTTTGTAAATAATAAAAAAATGATATTAAAATATGTAGGATAACCTGTTGATGACGTATTTTAACGCTAACGCGTTTAGAGCAACAGGTTAAAGGTTTGTTAAAAGTAATTTAAAATTATCAGTATTTTCCTATATTTATTCGATATATTCAGTAATAATTAATAATCGAAGGTTGTAGATAAAATTTATAGGATCATATATAAAATAATTTACACGTTGCACTGTGATAAACATACCCCGAAATAAAAGGGTAATCGTTTAATTTATTCATTGCTATATAATTTAATGTGTAAAATGTTGAATAAATTATGATGTTTAAAAATCGTTAAAAATAGAAAATTTGAATTACAATAATAATTATTATAAAAATTAATTAATTTATAGTATGTAAAATCAATATTTTTTAGAGATAGAATATTAATTTTTAATCAATATTATGTTATATAAAAGTTTAAACTATTAAATCAGATTCAAATATATCTATATATATTAACGTACAACGATAATTATATGAGTAATATCATTTCAATATCTTCACTATTTGTATCATATAAACAATAAAAATTTTAATATAATTAACGAACAACGATATTTATAAAAAATATATATTATTTATATTATAAACAATGAAAAATGTGTCAAATTTAATATACTGAAAATAATGACGAAAATACTTGAACATTGATTAAAATCGACCATAGCACACAGTAGACAAGTATTCAAAACTCCATTATCGAATCCATTGTGAAAAGTGACGTTGCGTCGTCGAATTAAAACTATATAATAGTCGATTACGACCAATTCGTCGGTTCGGTGAACATTCCGGTAATTAAAGAAGCTTACATCGCAGGCTTAAGGCACTATATCGCGGCAACAATGCCGAAGCCGCATATCCTGAGGCTTTGCTTGATTAAATATCGTTAATGTATTAATAAGGCGGTGTCGTCGTTGTCTTAATATGTTCCAAGAGAAACACGAAGGGGTTGAATAGGGCGGGGGGGGGATGGTTGACGGTGGTTGCGGAGGATATTTGCATTAATCAGGATGAACACCTCAAATACCGGAGACGAAACGTTCTCCTATCCACTTCAGAAATAGTAACGAACTTCCGTCTCTTTCGCTTCACTGTCGCTAACTATAGCTTACCCTCTCTGGTGTTCTTTGATATTTCAACTAGTATATACGTATATACGTTATAGTAGTTCTTAACTTAACGTACACGTAATACTGGGAACAGCATGAAACATTTACTTGGTGGAGTCTAAAGCACTTTTCGTCTTCAATGATACTGATTTTCTTCTCCAATTTTCCGTAAAGAGTATACTTTTCCATTAGATTCTAATAGGAATTTGTATAATGAACGCTTTATATACGTGCACTTTGAATTTGAATTTTTTTTCTATACACTCAATTTTAAATATCTATCAATATTTATACCGTAACATTCGTTATTTTGACAGCATTAATATGAGATGGAGTCTAAAATAGTTTTCATCATCAATGATACTGATTTTCTTATATAATTTTAATTTTATTTTTTTTAACATAATTTTAAGATTATCTATCAATGTTTATTCATTCGTTATTTTGACAATCGTTATATAAAATATTTCTTCGACTAAATTCTAATTATCTACATTAACAATCTATTTTTATCAGATTAAATTATGCGATAATATCGATAGATATATCGTACAAATATACGAAGCGAGTTCACTAGCAAAAAAAAGGTTAGCGATCGCTGATCAAAAAGCAACAACATCACGGGTTGCGTTGAAGTCGTGCTCATCAAATATTAATTAGCAACTAATGAAGCGCTCCAGCCAGACCGTTAAGGTTTACGAGCTGGCGCCGTTAAACATCCCTCGGGATCGTTATACGTTTCCCTATTTCCATCCTTTTCTTTTATCCTGTCGTTGCCGTCGTTTCATAACGTCAACTCTAAACTAGGAATGCGGCCGCCAAGTATTTCGACACTTTTCAAATTGCACCCGGTAATACTTTTAACTAACTTGAAACTGTGCTATTCAATTCAAATATCGAACAAATTTGAAGCATATTAAAAATCGTTATTATAATATAAAAATTTATCGATATAATTTAAAATGTGAAACGATATGTGTTAAAAATAAAATTGATTTTTTTTGTTCTAGAATAGATTTATGAAAGTGAATATATGAATAATGTATTGGCGACGAATATAAACATGAAACTTCGACGAGAAAAACGTCTTAGGAAACCTTCGGAAAAACGTTTGCGGTTCTTTGTGTATAAGTAAACTACACGTTAAGAACAATTTTATATATATATATATATATATATATATATGTCAAAGGTTAAAAAATCTTTTCGTTTTTTTTTTCTCTTCAAAGACCTTTCTATATTTAAGGTCGAAAAACTGCTTTTCTATCGAGTGTCACCGCGACATGATACACAATATATATATATATATATATATATATATATATATATATATATATATATATATATATATATATATACAAAAAAATCTAAATTTCAGTCGAAAATAGAAGTGGGTTTATTCTATTGCATATTTAATATTTTTTTATACACTAATTTCTTTTTGAAAAATCTGTCAAAAATTTGATGTTGTTATATTTAACAAAAATATTACAGTTAAGCATGCTTTTTTTAATATTTTAAATTTTCATAAAATTAAAACAACTACGAATAAGTGATAAGTCGAGATTATAAAAGAAAAACAAACTTGAATTATAATATTATAATATAAAACTAGGTTAAATCCCTTAAAAATAACGATATTAAATATAGAACAATACTTCTCTATCAGATTCATTATAAAAATTGACCTAGTAAAAAATTCAATTTGTAAGTCTTACAAAAAATAAAGCTTTAATGTATAAACGATTTTTTTTAAATATCTAAAAATAAAAATAAATATTCGAAGATATCAATATGAAAACAAGACGAAATATTTATTATATATATAAATATATATATCGTTTATAATAAAATTATATTATTTTATTTAATAAAATAAGAAAAACCTATGAATTTTTAACCCTCAGCACATTTTTTGTTTTAATCTATAAATCTATTCAGCCAGAAAAGGATTAATCACGCTTCGCAGCAATTCATAAGGTCAACACCGTATAAGGTAGATGTAATATTAGAAATTCCCTTATGAATATTAGAAACGTTTGTATTGTTTCTAAAACGTGAATAAGTAAAGTCGAATTATTACGAGTCAGAAATTAGATGTTCGTTAAAGCGAAACGTCGCCGTCTTCATTAAATTAACCGACTCTCGTCACAATTGACGGTCGCGATTCGCATAATGGAAGGCTGTGTGCGCACTTGTCAAATTTTCCACCGACAAACCAACCGAGCGACCCCCATTTTCACGAAAGTGCAAAGTTGAGGGAGGAACGAAGGATCGCGGTTGCACTCGTGTCGATCTCATCCCTCATCCCCAACAGTACACACGTATATATTTACATAATTTACGGATGGTACACTTACAAAGTTCGACCATAGTCTGAGGAATATATATATATATATATATATATATATATATATATATATATATATATATATATATATGAAGGGCGGGTAAGGCGGATGGATTTTGAACGCTAAAAGCGAAGGGGTAGACGGGATACAATTCAGAAATTGGAATAACCGAATTGAGGTTGCATTCATTAGTGCAAATGGCATAGTTTTACTTGAAAATTTTGTAAATTCGTTTAGCGAAAGTTTAGTCGGTAAAGGTTTTCGATTATGATTTATAATAAAATCTTACTAAACGTATTGAAATCGAAATCTATTTACTTTATTCCTATATTATAATCTATAATTTAACTTCTATATTATTTAATCATTATCAGTAGGCGGTACGTGATGGTGTAACGTTTTTTTTTTTCGTCAAATGTTACTTTATTTTTACAAATTAATCTTAAATGATCGTTAGAACTCAAAATATAAATCTTTACCTTAATAATAAACTTATTAATATATGATTTCATACAAAATATTTCAGCATATTATATAATATAATCCAATTTTACTTTGATTTTGACAGCTGTCTTCTTAAAACACGACTATTAACGTGATATACCATACTTTTTGCTTACATGATTTTATTTTAAACATAGAAAAAAAGACAAGTATCAAATATAAGAGAATAAAATTGATTAAGTAACGAAAACTCAAATGTAAATCAATTCATTTTCAATATTAGATTTACTCAATAACAACTGAGCAAACAAAATGGTTAAATTCACTTATCTATATTGAACAGTTTAAAACGCAAGAGTTGAAACCTACATATTCATATATATATATATAGATATATATATATATATATATATATATATATATATATATATATATATATATATATATATATTATTGATTTAAATATAATAACTATATTCATTGTTTTAAATATTATAAATATGTTGTATAATATAAATAATTTTCGAATACATAAATAATATTAAAAATACAACATTTATATAAACGACGAGATATCCAAAGAAGAAGAAGAAGAAGAAAAGATAAAACAACGATATCTCTCACAGGACAAAATCCACGTGTTTCTACGTCCGTAGCAGTAATATAATAGTGGAAAAGATATTAGTAACTGTGGCAGTAACGGTAGCAGCGGTATAGAAACAGAAAAAGAAAAAGAAGAATAAAAAGAAGAAAAAGAAGAAGAAGAAGAAGAAGTGGAAGAAGATATGATAAGTTATTGCAGTAATGTTTCCTTGTTACACGTGGCACGTATTCCGCGGTACGAGTATATCCTCTGTTGAATCACTACCACCAATTTTGTATGCAAAACGCAGCTGTGCGACCGTTTTGCTCGATTTTATCTCTTTTTTTTTTAACTTGCCCCCCCCCCTCTCTGCGCTTTTGGAGACACCCTGTATACATTGTTAGAGTGTATTTATGCGTGTATGTGTGTTGAACGTTTCTTTTGTCTTATGTATGTATGCAAGTTGGTGTTTATATGCAGGGAGAGCAGAATCGGAAAATTTCCGGAATCGTCAAATGAAGATTAATATCGGAGTGTTTTTTTTTTTTGAGATGTTTTTATTTAAAAGGGTGGTTCGATTTTAAATTATTCGATCTTTGTTATTTTTAAATGATAGATGATTGATCTTTTTTATTTTATTAGATTTTTTTATGTATTAAAAATATTTTGAATAATTTTACATCATTCTTATATTATGAATGATTAAAATTAAAATAAATTTTGATATTCAGCTTAAAAAAAAATGAGATAAAATAATTAATATAATATTTTTATATACAAGAATTAAAGTCTATAAATGAGAAATATCAAGTATGTTAATAAAAATCAATTTTAAAACTTTTTCACAATTTTTATTAAATAATTTAATTTGAAAGTATTTTTAACAACATCTTAAATAAAAATAAAATAAAATGTCTACTCGATAAAAATCAATATGACGTGGATACTTCCATTTATATATATGTTCATGAGATAAAATCTTCAATAAAATCAATTTGTCAATAACGATCAATTGGGCAAAATTGATAAGTTAAATTCCAAAATAATTTTAGATGAAATAAATAAATAGGCGTTGTTAAAAAAAATATTAAGCTAAATAATTGGAAAAAAATATTAAATTAAGAAAATAAAATCATTGAATGAATATTAAATCTTCCGGCAGTCACTTAGTCACTATCTTTAAATTTAATATTCGATAATCAAAAAAAAAAAAATATATATATATATATATATTTAAAAATTACTCCTGGAACTTTCTGAATAACCTTATGTATACATGTCGACGTCGTTTTTCTTACGAGGGTAAAAACGAAGAATCGTCGTTGCGCTCGATCGGTTTTTTCTTTTCACAAATTGGAGTCACTCTCGATATATATATATATATATATATATATATATATATATATATATATATATATATATATATATATATATATATATATATATATATATATATTGGAGCAGATGTCCTCAAAATTCGCTTTCGGCTCTTAACCGTTGTGTTATTGTTTCCGTCTTCGACTTAACTTCCGTGTCGTAGAAAGTTTCGTCGTCGTAATTTTATTGTTATGTCGTCGCGTGCGTACGAATATTTTTAGACCCTTTGTGCACCCTCCGAGTTGCAAAACAATCGTGGACTCCATTTCGAAGACTACTTATTTGTACGCAAGTTTTGGACTCGATCCAGTTGGAATAATTTTTGAAGATATTCAGAGTGCATCATCGTCGTCGTCGTCGTCGTCGTGTAAAAATAAAGAGATAATTTTGTATTGTGTCGATTTTTGAGAGAACAAATTGTGTTTTTGACCATATGATAATAAAAAAAAATATTATATAGATTTTTCTTTCAAATTTGGATAATTCGATTTATAAAAATATGAAATTTTATTTTAAAAAATATTTATATATTATTTATGTATAATTCAATATATAAATTAAAAATCTATAGAACAAATATTATAAAATAAAATTGAAATTTGCTACACTATATTTAAAGTAAATAAATAAATAAATAATTTTAATACATGAAGTAATTTAATAAATATTCGATGTAATTGTTACGAAATAAGAATCTAAATATAAACAATCATTATCGTTAGCAAAAATATATAAAAAATATTGTTTTTGTTAATTATCGTTATTTTACGACGTATAATTTTTTTTTCTAATATATTTAGCGCAGCTTTAAATTTCGAATACGCGTCGTTCGTTGCTTTTAAAAAGCGTAACATTAAAACGAACGACGCTTTTCTAATAATCAAATCAAATTATACACTGGTATTTATCTAAAAACTGTTATGAAAGCAAATTAAACTCCCTTCGTTTATATAAGAACTCAATTGCCTCGAACTAATCAAATCATTTCAATTCTCCGTCGAGCAGCTGCGAGAATAGGAGACGACGAAACAAATTCAATATACGTTAAACATTTTATATCGAAGTAATTCAATTGAAATTGAAGTAATTTTCGCTAATGAAAAATCGATTATGAATAGAACGAAAATAGGATAGAAGGATGATAAGACCAAAAGGCGAGTAAATATATATATATATATATATATATATATATATATATATATATATATATATATATATATATATATATATGAGTTTAAATCGAATCATATGCGTGAGTTAGCGAGATGCAATGCGTGAAAATTACATAGGAACACTAATTTAGAACGAATTAGTCTATAAATGCCGCAGACTAGTATACAAGACGAATCGCTAAAATCTAAATAGCTAAAACGAAGAAGTGACGAGCAAGACCATATAATATACGTTGGGGATGAAGCTTATTTTCCAACCCTTATAATATATATATATATATATATATATATATATATATATATATATATATAGGATCGTACGAAGTGCAAGTTGCCCCCGCTGCGGCAATTAATACGACCCGGGCATTAAGGCTGGTAAGACAAACAGACGAATCTCTAGTGGCACAGTCTAGGTTCAACTTCCTGCGAAATCCCTACCAGTGCATCTCCGATACCTCTATAACTCAGACATTTCGCTCCCCGTGCCATCATCCACCCTCTCACTACTCCTTTTCATCTTTTAATTTCCTGTTCCGCCGTGCTTAGTTCAACCTAGCGTAACATATAGCGGAGTAAGAGGAGCGCCTGAAAAGTCCCCGTTTCGCCTCTCGGCCCGGGTTCAAACCCTTCCCCCGACGACGGCGTGCAAAGACGATCCGACCTGTGCGGAAATGAAACTTAATATATTATTCAGTTATAATATTTTAAAGTAGGGAATATTTCTCGGGGAATATAAGACGTTTACTGAATTTCTAAATCGAGATTGTGGCCGCGGTCCGCTGAATTTTGATGCCCCATCTCCCTGTGCGGGCTTCGCACCCACGGGACTCCTTCGTCTTGTGATTGTTTCGCTTTATACGTAATCGCGTTTTAGTTCGTTTTTGTGCCCAGTGAAAACTTTGAATTATTTATTTTGCTATACATATATAAACTGATTTACCAGGGCGACCAACTGGAATCCCTTTTTTATATATAATATAAGCATTACTCGTATTTTTATTAGTAAAAAAATCAGTGACATATCTTTTATTTCTTCACGTCGTCTCCTTAAAAAGGTTGTTTAACAATCCACATGGATAATAAAACTTTCGACGCAGCCATTCGAAAGACTTGAACCAACGACGAAAATCTTCAAGCCAAGAGTTATGACACCTTTCTATTGATCTTTTATTTTTACTAAAATTATCTGAAAAAGCTTGTATTTATATAAAACTTCAATATTTGTTATTTTGTCAGTCCAAGATATTTTTTGCATTCTCTTGTAGCATCACATTTTGAAGGCTTAGAGACAATTTTGGATTTCAGGATCCAGTATCCATGTTTCAGCACTATATATAAAAATAGGAAAAACATAACATCTAAATATACTAAAAACTTTTTTATAGCTATTAATTGCGTTCTATCTTAATAGATACTTATATATTAAAAAAAAATAAATTGTAAAATAAAAAAAAAACAATTTTATAATAGGAAAATTGTACAAAGGATAAAATTTAACCGCAAAATTTTTCCAATCTTCCGTTTCGACGACCGATTTCAGAAATCGAAAGTTCGCTAATTAAATTTTGTTTTCGGTCATACGCAATTAACGGTGGTAAAGTTTCCTTTTTCTCGATTAAAAACACACACACACATGTGCGTATTTATATATGTGAATATAAAGACGCACATGTATAGTATTATAATATATATATATATATATATATATATATATATATATATATATATATATATATATATATATATATATATTATACGTGTAAAGAAATTTTCTTCGCTCTAACGTTATAACGGTGAAAATTTTCCCGTAGAATATTTCGGTGGAAAAGTTTTTGGCGAAAAGTCGCCGCGTATTATTATTTTGTGCGCACGCGTTTTCTCCGTAACGGCAAAAGGAAACTTTTTTCAAAGTTCATCAACAATTCGAGTATGTTGAATAAATTATTTTGACCTTTTCCGACTGCTATCGGTAATAAATATTTGCTCTTGTATTCATTATGGCGAATACGCAAACTACCTGTATGTTATTTTATTTAACGAACATCTAAATATACAATGATAATAATAGAATTTTATATTATATTATAAATTATTTTCACACTTGTTTTTCTAACCGATATTGGACGTCTTTGATGAAAGAGTTCATCCGTGTTAAGAAGATAATTCTCACAAAGAAAAATCTTATATGAGTATGTATTACGAAAGAATAATTCTGTTTGTACAAGAATATAATAAAAGGATATCTCGTTGTATCTTCAAAAAAGCACTGGAGCGATGTTCCGGTACGTTCCGACTTTTCTTTTATATCCTTTTTTAATACGTTCACTATATGTAATATAATATATAAAATATAATATAAAATTATTATATAATATATTTTACAATAAATTATTTTTTTATATGGAAATTAGTTATAAAAATTATTTGCTATATAAAATTGAAGTTTTTATTCGTTATTTTGTATTTACGTGAAAATAAATTTAATAAATTTACATCATAAATATGGAAATTTTAATCATAGATTGAACGGAAAAATGTTAATTTTTATTTTTAAATGTATTTTTTAATTGATTTTATATATAAAAATGATGAGTTTTAGATAAAAATTATACATATAATGACATATATTTAATTGTGAACATTTAAAAATATAAACTATCTATCTATCTTTTAGATATTTTTTTTAATATTAAAAAAGCCGAAACAATAAATAAATTATATTTAACGTGACAATTCGAAAACGAAAAACATCGTATTCGATTAAATGTTAAATATTTTCCATCGGACGCGTGGAAAATATAACGAGCTTGTGTTTGGCGGACTACCGAAAAAGGAAAACTCCTGCTGAAAACGAACGTCTCCCCGAAGATGGACCATTACAGTCATTTAAACTTTGGTCGTAAAGGCGAATTGATCCCAGCACGAGAAAGCTTTCAGCCGCGCGTTTTCCGTCTACTACTCCGCCACGGGGAAAAACCGTAACGAGAAAAACATTCAAATATTCAACGAAACGACCGCGGCCACTTTTAATTTTCCCGCGTCACCGTATAAATTTATTTAAAGCAATTATATGAATGACAAAAAAATATATTTATATATATATATATATATATATTTATATGTTGAATTTAGATCGATTTTTCCGGGTGCGATTATCTGCGCGAAAGCGCGAGCGAACTTCGTGCGATTCGAAGGCTTTCACCAGAGGCAATTACTCCGCGAGTAATACCCGAAATCTACTGGAAGCTCTTCGCGGAAGGGTATAAAAGGCTTCTTTTGAAGGGGCACATTTGATAATTGAAAAGTGCGAGGAAGTGAAGCGGAATCTCGTATTAGTGTTGGCTCTTCCTCCATTAATTTCGCATGATGAGTAAGCTTTCGCGAGAGCAATTTGCATAAGTATTATATCCGCGAAAGATCCCGAACGATTTGCGATAATGTTCCAGATCGGTTCCTGGAAGTCGTGTATATTTAACGATGAATTTTAACGAATTTTCCTCACTTCCGGATCCACTGAAATTTTCACTCCTCGTCTGCGTTACGATATTCTAAAATATCTCGACGTAATTTAATATATATTTTTTCCATATCTTGTAATATATAATACACAATACAACATATTAAATAATGAGTTCAATATATTATATTATTATATCAATTTTTATTTATTTACATTTTTTAACTAAAAATAAATTTTAAGATTCAAAATAATTACGTTATATTATTTTATATAAAATTTTGTGAAGATTATAAATATTAATTTATAATGTTTATAGATAATAAACTAGCCTTGAGGCTGACCATATTTTCAAGTAAAATCTTTATAAATTTACATAATTCCAACTTAATATTTAAATATTATAATAAACTTAATTTTGTTTATCAAATATCAATTATTCGTGAAATCATTATCATAGTTTTCTATTATCTTTATGTATTTTTTTAATGGAAAATATCCAATAATATTAAATAAAATAATCAAAACTTAAAATTAATATGAATTTCAGAATTATTATTTGAATTATACATTATAAAAAAAAATATATTATATATATATATATATATATACCATTATTTAAATATCGTAAATAAAATATTGACATATTTCATTATTAAATTTCGCGGTTACTGTAATAATATAGTAAAATTTAAATGCAACATTGTTTCAAAGTCCCTGAAAAGCCGAAGAAAAGAAAAGATAACGAAGTATATTTGTATGGAAAAACTCATGAATTTCTAATTTGGGAGAGAGAAAAACCTTAAATATGAAAATGCTGTACTCGTTTTTCATTCATGAATTATACATTTGTTTCTATATACACGATATATTTCTAAATTATTTTAGATAATTCTTTCACGACATAATGTAATGATATTAATATACATATATTTATAGTAGAAATACAATAAAAATTGTTAAATGTATACAATTAGACTCATTATCTTTCAAAATATATTTTGCGTTTTTCTATATAAAATAAAATAATATGAAATTAATTTGATTTATTATCACTATATATATATATATATATATATATATATATATATATATATATATATATATATATATATATATATAAATTGTAAGATTATTTTAAAGTGAGTTATAATAAAAAAAAGATAAGAAAAATTCGAATTTCCATTCAAATCTGAAATTGTTTGCGTCGTTGATTAGTCGTTCGAGTTGTTCGGTCCAAGTCGTATTTCGGACAACGTTTTGTATGCCGAAAATAATAAAAAAAACATCCCCTAAAATTCTACACAGCCAAAGGGTGAAAAAGCGACGCTTCATCTAAAATGTAAATGAATCATAATAATTGCGAAAGATGAGCGAGGGAGAGATTTCTTCGTTTAACTTGTAAAGCGACGGCTTAATGCCGAAGACTTAACCGGTTGGAGACTTTATTAAAATAAAAATAAAAAAAAATAGCGGAAAAATAAAAAAAATGAAGGGGGGGAGGGAAACCGTAGTATATCTCCTCTAGGTTTTTCCGTAATAAAATCTTCACGGGGACGAATGGTGCGCGTAAAATGAAAATCCTTTAAGTCCGCAGGACGAACCGCAAGGACTGACGTAGATTTTACATGACGCGAAAGCCGGAAAAAAAAGGTGGAAAAATAATACGAATATAAAACAAAAAAAAAATAAAAAGAACGACAATCCTTTAAGAACGGGAAATTGAAACATAACGTGATTATTTTGGCGTTTATTGTTTTTAATTCATATATTTATATATATAATATAAAAAAATTCGAAATATTACGAACTCATTTATGTTTTTGTCGACGTTTAACAAGATCGTAATACAATCGTTTAATGTATGCTATATATTAAAAATAAAAATGAAAAAAATATTTTTATCGAAAATGAAAAATATTAAAAATTCACTCGTAATATTTGTTGAGATGAAAAATCATACAAAATATACTGGAAAAAAAGCGTTCCGAAATGAAAACGTGAAAAAAATATGAGAATTTCGTCGTTTTCCATTCGATACATTTAATGATTTGCGCTGAATTTACATTTTTTCCTTTTTATTTTATTTTTTTTTTGACGTATGTTATATTTTATTTTTTTACGATTTATTATATTTCCGTTATAACATTGAATATCTATTTTTTCTCATGTTTATTTTAAATAAAATAAATAATAAACGTAATAGAAATGAAATGATTGATATATTTTTAAAGAAATTGTAAACAAATAAATTTAAACAGGATACATATTTCATTGACAGCAACCTGTCAATGAAACATTATAATATATTATTGTTATTTATAATATAAATATGTTATAATTTAATCTATATATTTAATAAGAAAAAATGCAATTAATCAATAGTAAATAATATTTATATACCAATTTTTCTTATTCATTATTCAATCAGATTCATGAAAACTAATCGTTGGCTTTACGTTCAATTTATAAATATTTTTTCTTTTTATGTTTTCAATAAATAATTGAACATGAATATTATTATGATAAGCTGAAAATTATTTATATGAAGTATTTATATTATAAAAGAAAAAAAATGACAATTTACTATTTACTTAGTTTGTATTAATGAATGTTAATTGCATTTTTTTATCTATACGACAAATATGTAATTAAAATAAGGCATAATTTAGATAATCTATTCGCCAAAAGCTACATAAAAGTTAAGCAATATTTTCAACATCGACGTCGCTTTATAAGTGGAAACTAGACGAACCAATTTTTTTGCTGCCGCTTTTCCCATCTAAATTTAGTTTTTGCACTGCATTTTGCCGACGGCAACAAAATTACGTATAAACGAAACGGAAAAAAACGGTTTTCAGAAAAAAAAAATGTGGCGGGGAAAAGGAAAAACTGAGAGGAAAAAAAAGCACTGGAAGGCGTTCGTTAATTTCAACGCGGAGCTTTTTCCTTTGAAAAACTCAGTTTCGTAAACTCGTCAGACGAGCGGTTAATGTAACCGAGTATTATTAACTGAAACTATGCTTAAAACTCGCCTTTTTATAACGTATTATGTTTATATAAACAATCGATGAAGATATATATTTTTTTTTTCAATTTTATTATATACATATATTTTACTCGCTTTGTATTATAATATTTCAGCGAGAAAAGTTCTTTTGCATAAAATACCGTATATATAGTCGATGAACGATTTATTTCCAGATTTTAAACTCGATGAAAGCCTTAGAACGCAGGCAAAGAAGAAAAATTCGACACTTAAATGTGTTTAAAGAGTGAAAACTTATTGCTTTGTTTCAATAATTTATAGTTGTATTGATGACTTAAAAAAAAATAATACACTTGTCTAGTTTGAAAAAAAAACATGTTTTGAACCTTGTTAAATATATTTTTCATATAAAATTACGAGAAAATTGTTCATTATGTAGAATATTTTATATAAATTATACTGATTTATTTATTTTATCGATCTATATGAAAATCTGGGTTAAAATTATGAAATGTTATTTAAGTAAGTAATTAAAATAAGTAATTAAAAAAATTATGGCATCACAAATCCGAGTCAAGTTGAAATAATTCATAAATAAATTATAACAAATTTTCGTTTGTTCAAAAGAACGGTTTAAACTTCTATTTCGTTTGCTTTTCTTTTTTTTTTTTATTACGAGAATTTTATTCCATTTCACATTTTATTCTAAACACAGTCAATAATTATATTAAAACGAGATTTATATTTGTTATTATATATTGCAAGTTCGCGTTGAAAATAACAGAGACTGCTTTCAGCAGTTTCTCGTTAAAATAACTCTTCTCGTTAAAACATTTCAATTATTTCGCACGCCAAAAAAAAGCATTCTGAAAGCGAATAAAGCTAAAATAATACAATATTTCGATAACACACACACACGTGTATGTGAAACTCACTCGATGAAACAATTTGAGTTTCTATTTTATAATAATATTTTAAAAATAATTTATTTGAATAACAAACAATATACGGTTTATAAGTCATTTCTAAAAACTTTGTATTGCGTATTTTAATGTATTATATATATATGGTATATATATATATATATATATATATATATATATATATATATATATATATATATATATATATATATATATATATAGTTATATTATTGCTAAATTAATACAAAATTTTATAGAGAACAACAGGAAACTATTTATTAACATTTTATTAAATAAAAATGTTAAAATTAGTATTGTGAAAAGTTTTGTATTATTTTTAAAAAATCTTTGAATTTTTAAATTAACCAGTTGGTAGTTTTGCACGAATTTATATTTTCCCGCAAACTGACGATGACAAGTCTCGTTCGGGCAAGTTTTAATTTTAATTTGTAGATAATGATTAACCCGAGTATTTTATGTCACTTTTTTCAAAAAAATCCGTGGTTAAATATGTATTAAAATATTATTGAAAAGTATTTTGGTCCAAATATTCAGTCCGTAGTTGACTGCTTCATAAAAGGTGCTTGTTATTTAAAACTCAGGTTTAGAATTAGGAACAGATTTCTTTGGTCGATTAATGAATCATAATGAATTTATTTCATAAATATGATATATATATATATATATATATAGCAATGGCATTGGCTATCGAACGTTGAATAAAATTGCTTTAAGCGGTTTATCAGCTTTACATTGGGGACGGTTTTAGTGCGTAGCGTATGCGCGCATCCTCTAACTACGGGCCCTTTTTATTGCTGAGACCCTCATTTGAACTTCATGAGCTGGATCTTCGGACTATGGCAATTCGAAGGGTGAGGTCTATATATATATATATATATACATATATATATAAACCCTCCGTTTCTTGACCGTGAATAAGATACCGGTTCCACCTCCTTTAATCTTGGATTTGGCCGATGACGAGCTTATTCACCAAGGCGATGCCGAAAGTACCGGACCGTGGGGGTGTGAAATGTCCGTCTCTAATACCGGCTTAGAATTTTGGATATGGTCCCTGCAAAACCTTATTCTGTAAGGATCAGAACGGGATTCTCAGATTTCTCTTTGAAAAATGGTATGATGAAGTGCATCTAACGGGTGCATCTAAGAGTTCAATGCCATTTCCCATCATGGTTCCCCTCGAAACTATGATGGATAGTTATCTATATATATATATATATTTTTTTTTTTTTTCGTTAAGGGTAAATATATATATTCTTTTTATTTATGATGTTTTTACCCGTCATCGTGATATATGAAAACGTGCCTGCTTATTCTTTCTTCGATCATTTCCTTGCACCGCCTTATGTTTGGGTGCGAGCTCATGCATACAGAAAATTAATACCTTGTGATATTTTTGTCATGTACTCAACGTGAAAGATGTTTTTAATTATTCATTTCGAGTTTAATGTCGCTTCTGGAATATTTTCAAATAAATAAATAATGCTAGAGCACTTTGAAAGTCGGAATTCTATTTTATTAACATTTTAAATAATGCGATATATTTTTAAAAAGAAACTTTTTGACACTATTCAATTATAAACAGTCATATATTAATTAATGTTAAATGTTAAAGATCTACTTATTTTGACTAATTTATACAAAGTTTTACGATCGTATATATAATATTAACTTTATTAAATTTCATAATAAAAATAAAAGTTTCCATTTTTATGCAACATATCAAACTAAATATTTTTGAATTTATTTTAACACGTTGAATACATTGTAATAAGAGATAATTATTTAATATCAAAATTCAAGATTATATTTTTATAATTAAAATTTTTAATATTAAATATTTTATTATTAAACATATTTTAATAACATGTTTAATTTAACAAAATACGATTTTTAAATTTCTTATATAATAATTTAATGTATGAAAGAATTTTTCAATCAAATTGTCGAATATAAGTTATATAGTTAATAATCTGCACACAAACATAAATTTGTTAAATAGTAAAAATTATTCAATCTTATGTATATTTAGAATATTTAACATTTAAAATAACTAAACCAACTTTTCATTGATATTATTATTAAAAAAGTTTCCTTTTAAAAACGCTCATTCTTACAAAACATTTCAAAAAAAGAACGGGCCATCCGCCAGACGAAAACAATTAAATTAGACCAGATATATAGACGGAACGAAACTCCGTTATTTCGCTCGTCTATTAATATTTTATTTTCGAACCACCGTATGGCCAAATTTAAAAAATATTCGTTCGACGCCGACGACCGAATCGCGGGTAATTTTACCCGCGATCCCGTGTGCCGTTGGCAATTTTAAATTTTAATTAACGCGAAAATCTATCCCGCACGTTGTGTTTCCGCTTAATTTGACGCGTTCGAAAATCGGCCCCGCATTATATTATTATATGTATATATTTTATTTCACGTTCGTCCGGTGCATAAAGGTTTAACGTCGAAATCGAACGCACGCATATAAACATATATATATATATATATATATATATATATATATATATGTGTGTGTGTGTGTGTGTGTGTGTGTGCATACATACATTTTCTCACACACGCGGTTCCCTTTGAATATGAATTTTCAGCTGAAAACGTGCATAATTTCATATCAATGTTGACATTGTAAACAATACGGTCAATAGCGTAACACAAATTTAATATTGGTAGAGTGAATCCTTTAGAAAACTTGCTTTCAAATATTATCCATTACAAACAAAGCTAGTATATTTCTGTTCATCGACATTAGCAAATTCATAGTAAATTCAAAAATAAAAATTTGTATAAACATAATTCAAACTACTGATATTAACCATATCGATATTTGATCTACAATTTATCGATCAATATAATTTTTGACGAACGTTCTGCATATTAAAATTTTAATTGCAATTGATGTAATCGTTCAAATTTCATCTTATTTTTAACACTTAACCGATTTTTTGTTGTTTATTATGTTCTGTCAAAAATTATCGATAATTATTCTCTCAAAAAATATATAAGAAAATGAATTAGAATATTTTTATAAATTTAATTTTCATATCCATATATATATATATATATATATATATATATATATATATATAAATATGTGTGTGTGTGTGTAACAAAAATGTAATATATAATATTTTTGAAAAATGTATGGATTAAAGTATTTATTAATAGAATCCAATGTCACTGACATTATAAACTGAAAATTAATATTGGTTAATTAAGTATGAAAATATATAATCAAACTATTGTAGTAAAATAGATAGTTGTTTACTGATATTTGAAATTAATGAAAAATTAGTCACATTATAATGATTGGTGAATCTTAATAAATAAATTTAAAAAAAAAGAAAGTTTTCTTTCGTATAATAGAATTATTCACGAATATTACCGTTTGTAAAATACGAAGTAATATCAAACGAATCCGTTTAATTGGAAAGATATCTGTCAGTTTGAGTTTGAATCCTGAGGGGGTTATGAATAATTCCCGTCATACATAAATTACTAGACGCGTTTTGCCACAACTTCGGGGAATAAGCTTAGCCCATGGCTTAACTGTGACATTCACCAACAAACAAGGAACCCAACAATGTTTCGGTAAATAATGTAAATCCACAGCCACTCTCCACCTATCACTACGCTTCTAAGTCCTAAAAGGAGATTACAGCCTTTAACCTAGATTGCATTCGCTTGATGACGCTAAATTCGACCTCAAAGGTGAGGTTAATGGGTTAAGTAATACATATATATGTGTATATATATATATAAATATATAGAGTATATTCAAAGCGTGATTACGCATATATCACTAAATATAATATATTAATTATAATTGTCGATGTCGTAGGCGAAATTATTAAAATGTTTAAACCTATTATTTCGATCAATCTCTAACCGTTTATTGGATGAAATTTATTAACAATCTAAAATAATATATTTTTTTAATTTATAAATATTTTAAAATATATAGAGATTATTTTTTTTCAATTGTGAATGAAATCTTCATATAAAAATATAGACGATTTACTCAACACGTTCCATTTAGATATGTTAGTTATCGATCTATTTAATATGTAAAATTAATGAAATGATATTGACGTGTATTTGATTTTTGAGTATGAAAAAGCGTTATATTTTTACGTCAGTACAAAACGAAATTAAATTACGATGTATCGTACGATTTTATGCGGGCACTTAAAAAATTAAAATTTTAATTTTAGACCTTATCGATAGACCGTTTAATCCGACGAAAAAAAAAACCGTATTCGCGTGTCCGTTATAAGTCGGAAAACGATCTCGTTATGCGCGCATACAAGTTTGAGCGAATCCGTTCTTACGAAAAAGCACCGAAGTACAGATGTGTACGCAATGGGTGGGCTTAGCCGCTTGTTTCGGACCTCTTTTACGCTTTTCACCTAACAATGGGTCCGTGGGACACAGTATGCGAAAACCCTTCACCGTCATCGACGATATATACCCATTGTGTCCCGTAACCGTTGGAGCCTCATTCCCGGAATACCTTCGGGCACTCCAACGGTCGAAGCTTAAGGAGCTTACAGCGAACATGCAGACACTTCGTAATACTCAGACCTCAACTGCCAACTACAAAGGAACTAGGAAAATCGTAGCAATACATATATATTTATATATTATATATACGCGCGTGTGTGTGCGCGTGCGTGCACTCGTTAAAATGAAACGAAAGCTTCGAATAGCTTTTGATAATATTTGAATGGATCGAACCGCGTTATGAGCCCAGGATCAGAACGGAAACTTATGGGACACAAGAGGCACGAAGTTATGTGAGCTATTTATTTGACGATGTACGAAAATATTCGCAAACGCCCACATTCAACTAGAGAAAACTAACTTTCTATTGCTTCTCTGCGTAAAATCAAATACACTTTGATGAATTATTTCAATTTTATTATATATATATATAAATATAACAATTGATGGTTTTTATAATATATATATATATATATATATATATATATATATATATATATATATATATATATATATATATATTGGATGATAAAATTGAAAAAAAAAGATCATTGTGAAACTATCATATAATTAGTTAATTAAAATATTATTTAATTTGAACAATTCTGATCGGAATAAGAATGTCTCTTTATCATTTTCATTAACAAACATTGTGTAATATTAATTTACCAAAATCAATTCAATAACAAACTTTGAATAATTTTAAATAAATGAATTTTATTATTCAAAATTTAATTATTAATTAAAATATATAGAACTGTTGGTCATTCAATAGTTCTATATATTTATAATATATATATATATATATATATATATATATATATATATATAAAAAAATGACATCGATAATAAAATGTATAATTTTTAAAATGAAACTATCGACGATTTCGATTCGGGTGATAGCGAAATGAGATCATTCTATATATGACGTATATAAGGGAAGGGCGACGGTTTGCACACGGCCCTACTAAATCCCAATAATAAGGGTTCGTCGAAGTATCACTGTTGTTTATTATTAAATAAAACGAGCGCGTGCCTTTGTTTCCATACAACCAATAACGGCGACGCCTATCCACCTGAATACTGATTGCCGATAACTGTACCGTAGGAAATCAATGGTAATTCGTGTACAACGAGCCTTTCTATTATATATATATATATATATATATGTATGTATACTATATTACTATATATTAAACTCTATACATTTGTATAAACACTTCACTTTACGGCTAAATTTGTACAGTGGAACGTGTTTACTGTTCGCCTTTTGGACATGTTTAAATTTAACCCGTGAAAGTCAATGCGTTTAAACGCGCGCGTTGTCTCGAATTTTCTATAAATATGTCGTCTTTCAAACAACGAACAGGAATGCTTTCATTAAAAAAAAATATTTACGTATATATATGTATATATTTCTTCAGTCTGAAATGAATCACGAGAATATTTTCAAATATGAAAAATAAATTTCATTTCAAAAAAATTTGTATTTATAAAATTATTTAAACAAAAAAAAAATACAAATCAATTCGTATTAAATATCGAAAAAAAAAAGTAGTGAAAAACCAATGGAAAGTTGTTTTTAAAATTTATACACGGATGTAAAGTGGCATTCTCGTGTTATTTCTTGTTGGAAATTTTCAATTTTTCACTTCGACTAAACGACTTTCTTGAGTTATTAACGGATCGATCGATCACACGGACTGTTTTAAACTAGCATAGTATGGATAGTTTATAAATAAAAAAGAAAGTCAACTATAACTAACATAAAAATAGTTTGGGATGTGAAGCGGTGAAAGACGGTGATGACCCGTGGAACAAGGACCATCTTTCCCTTCATCATCCACTATCTATAAATTGAAACGTGGATTCTCAAATAACGGAATTAGACTCAAAGTATCATAGAATAAAAATATGAAACTATATTATTATTTTTATTAAATAGTATAAATATTATATATCAACGTTTAATATATTTTACATTAATTTATTACTAGAATTATTTATATTAAATATTTGTCTATCAGATATGAGATAAATCGATTTTGACATATTAAAATTATAATAAGAAAAAATTGATAAGATTTGTATAGTAGGCATATGTCAATATTAAATTATCTCATATCTGACAAACTAACGATTGATATAATTATATAAATGATTCGAAATATTAAAAATATAAATTATTTAGATGTAAAATAGATGGTTAAAAATTTAGGAATCAAAACTATACCCCATGTTCAGTCATCATTAGGCGCCTTGTTGTTTCGGACGACCATTATGTTAACACGACATTTTGGACAGAGTGATATTTCATGGCGTCGCCGAGAAGTCATGAGAATAAACATTGGAACCGAAGAGGCTGAAAAGATGACAAAAAAAAACTGAAAAGAAAAAAAATCCCGAAAACGTCGGCGAGCTCGTGAAAAAAGAGACGTCAAACGTGACACGTCTTCCCGTGGATTCCTGAGTATTGTGCTCGCCCACTTCGATGACAAGTCCCCCCCCCAAAAAAAAAAATTAAAAAAAATAAATCATATCGAAAATATTTCTCTTCTTATGTCGTCATTTTTATATTTGGATTTAATTTTATCGACCAATATTTTTGAAAAATTATAAAATAAAATAAATCTTTGGATCTAATCATATCAAATCTTAAATACAATATATATATATATATATATATATATATATATATATATATATACTGAAGCTTTAAAGTAAGTTATTTGATACTGTGAACTTAAAAGCATCTCAGGTTATTTTGAGAAAATTCTCTGGTATAATGGATGCATTTTCATCGAGAATGTAAAAGTGGATGTTATTTCGAATCGAACTATAAGATAATTTTAATGCTCGATTTATATTATATTAATATAAAAAATAAATTATATATTAGAGTACTAATATAATTCACATTTAATATTCATTCAAAAGTTTCCTTGGAATAAATTTTCTTAAGTAGTTTTGCATATATAAATATTCTTATCCTATATGAAAATCCTAATTAGTTTGAACACGAAGTCAACTTTTAAAGGTATTGTTTTTTTATTCGTGTTTCTTACAATTTAAAACTTTTATTGCCGTTTTAACCTTCACATATGAAAACTTGCGTTTTTTTTCTATTTCAAATTCAACTTTTTAATGAATTAAAAAAAAATATTTTTGACAGGTGAAAAGTTGAATTTTAAATATAAAAAGGTGAATTTCTATATATAAATGATTGAAATTTTAATCAAAAATCTGAATTGGATTTTTTAACGATATTTTTGATAATAATATTTTATTCATATTTTTACCTTATTCAATCGAATTATGAAAAATATATTCATTGATAATAGTTTAGCCTTCGTGTATCAAAAAAAAAATATTATACAATACCTGTCAATTTCATATATTTTACTCCGTACATTGAATGAATATATTTTTAAAATATTATATGTAATTTAAATAATTTTTTTTTTTAGAATTTGAGAAAATGTAGTTACAATTATTTCTCTTCTCTTAATCTTTCAAAGTAATATCAACAATTTTTATATAATAATAATTAATATAATTATGCTTTTAAGAAATTATAACATTTCAGTCTACATAAATAACGAGTATTAAAAAAAATAATTTCCCTTCTTTTTAACACTATTTAGCGTGCAAAAAAAAAAACTAGGTTAAAACGTTGTATATAAAACTCATGCACGATTACAAGTATATACTCTCTATGAGCACTTTAATTGTGTATTCAAAACATAGCGGATCATAACGACTTTTCTCGCTCTGGAAACCTCTTAGTTTTCCAGTTTCAACCGGAATTGGATGTAAATTCTGAAACGACAGATGCCACTCGTGCATTTTATAAGCGTCCTTATTTTACTTGTATTTATTATGAAACATACGAAACTTGTTTTATCCCAGTTTCGTAATTAAGGTCTCCGCGGGCTTTTCTTACGTCGCGTGCATTTTTGCATGTCGTGCACTAATTTAAACGACGCGATCCTAAAATATGCATCGCAGATTTAAAAAAGAAAACTGGCAGAAAGAAATTCACCCTTATAGTATATATATATATATATATATATATATATACATATTTCAGAAAAAGAAAAAAATATATATATACGAGTAATAATGAGAAAGGTAAGCCGGGCACAGAGGAACAAATCCGTTTAGCTCGACTTGAGCAAACGAAATTTTTAGAAACGGTCCTCTTTTACAACGAGTCTTTACCCGAGTTGAGTTGCATGCTTATTTATTTTTTTTTTTTTCAGGGTGCAATTTGGTCTCGATTTTTTATATATTTCTTCTTTACTCTGGCCGAGTCCCCCCTTAGCTTCAATTTCGCACGGTTATATTCAAAAACACTGGATGAAAATATAAATGTGTCGGCGATGCAGAAGAACGAGCTCGTTAAGTCGCTATAATTTAGAGCTAAATTTAATTTTGGACTTTAGTCTTTCGACGTGCATGTTTTCTATGGTCGTAACTTTTTAATTGCGCCAAATAAAGACTTTCCTGAGAGACAAATTAATTATTATATTTAAAAAAGTACATTAAAATTTTCATATATTTAATAATAATAAAAAAATATTAATATTTTTGATAATGTAATTGATATTGTATTTTTAATCAACAGGTACTAAATTCAAATCTTCCAAACTAACGTTCATAAATAATATGAAGTTTTAAATAAAGATTTAGATATGCAAGTTCAACGAATGATTTGATATTATTTATGATTATTAAATTGGAATAAATGTAGATTTTTACCATATTAAGTCTATTTATTCAATGCATTTTTTTATATAATAAGATTTGTACCAGAGAAACAAACAAATCGACATATGGTGCAACATTAATAAGCGTGTAAAAATAAATTTAATTAAATCAAAATTTATTAAATTATATATATATATATATATATATATATATATATATATATATATATATATCTGAAATATAATTAATATTTATTAATTTCAAAGCGTACGAAACGGCGATTAATGAAATATTATCGCGTAAAACAACAGCGATCCGTTACGATATTCGTCGTTTTTCGAATTAAAACGCTTCCAGAATCGGGAATTATAATCCGGACACGTAGTCGTTCCGGGTTCTTCAGGTTTTCACTCCTCGTATCGGGACAACGTGAATACTAAAATGCGCCGGCACGATTGTCTTAAACGGTTCGTTAACCCCGGACCCCCCCGGGTACAGATAGGAAGACTTTGGACCCCTCGGTGATTTCGGTAACCACCCCAGGGGAACCTGTGAAGGCTCTGCGGAGTACGGGGTTCCAAGAATTGGGGGGGGGCGCTGTGCGCAAAAGGGAACCCCTCTTGGAAAACGAGGAAACCCGTACGTACGATATTCTGCTTAAACGTGCGAATTTATTGATGAGAAAAAAAAATATCGAAATCTATTTTTAGGACGAATATAATCGAAATATATATTTTATTTTATTATAAAAATATTGTATATAAATATATATAATTTTTATTGATATTGTATAATATTAGATATTCGTAAAATAATATGATGATGAATTATAGTTATAATTAAAATAATGTTTAAATCTATTGAATATAAACAAAAATTAATATCAATAAACAATTGAATGTTACTTTTATAAACATTATATTAATTCTAAGCATATTATATTATATATGATTTTAATAATTGTGTGCGATTTTTATATATAAAAATTTAAATAATTTTCCATCATTTCATATTAAAAATTTTCTTTATATTAAATAAACACGTTTTTATATAAATTGTTATTGATAAATAAATTTGTTTCCATATAAATAAATTCATAAGATAGTATAAAACTATCGTATAAATTTATTAGAAAAGATATATAGTAAATAAATATGATAAAACAGATTATAATTCATTTATATTAAATATAATATAAAAAAATCATTATTCAAAGAAAATAAATCTCAATAATATATTATTATTATTATCGACGAGTGTTGATATTATATGACGCAATATTCGACGTATTTTCAACGAATAATAAATTCACATTTTAACCGTTCTTTCCAAGAAGACTATTGCGTTCACAAAAATCAGATTTAAAAAATAAACTAAGTAATAATAGTATAATAATAATAATAGTATCTAAAATACCGACATTTCTTATATATATATATATATATATATATATATATATATATATATATATATATATATATATATATATATACATATTTCAAACTCACCTAACAATGTTGAATGTGAAACGTTTCAGCGACGATTTCTCATCGTTCCGACGCGGAACACTGGCTCATTTCCACGAACATTTCTGAAACAACGAGGAAGCTTTTTAATTTTCGGCTTTTCCGCAGAAAAACAAAAAATAAATAAATAAACAATAAGATGAATAGAATACAGCGAAACGTTCAGACGAATATATAAATATATATATATATATATATATATATATATATATATATATATATATATATATATATATATATATATATATATATATATATACAACAAAACAAAAACAAACGACAGATTCCGTCGTAAGCTCGCCTTATCGATTAGCGACGGATATTAGACGTATTAGTTGTGAAACTTTTCCGACGAACTTTTCGTCTCGGTACTTTTAATTGCCTACATCAAAGCGATTCGAAGGAAATCTTTTTACGTAGCCGCGTTAATTGCAATCGGTCACGCCGCCTCTTTTTCTTCTTGTATCGTCTTGCATTTTCGCCGCCCATACCGCCCGTTCCGCCCGCCGCCTCATCGAGATGAAAGCTTTCTCGAACGGATGAGTAGAATCCGCCTTTAATCCGCATTTCTCCGGCGGAAGTTCTATTTCGCATAAAAAGCGACGATAGCTTTGCGGAAAAACCGCGACAATGAGTATAATAATGATCAGCCCCCCCCCCCCTTATTTTATGTACTATTTTAACGGTTCGTCTATTGAACGGGATCCAATCGATACAAATATATATGATTTTTTTTATTAAAATTTATTTTTTTTATCAATAAAATATTTTTTTAACTTTCGATTAGCTTAATGATTAAATTTATTTTTTTTTTATCAAAAATCAAAATAAGTTATTGTTTTCTAATCGATATAAATTTCTTTATCATCCTATAATTAATACGTATTTAAATATTTTTATAATAATATCATAATTTAACAATACATTAAATAAAAGTATTTTAAATTTGTGTTAAAATTTTCAGAAGGAAATAACCATTCAACTTGAACTAGCCACTCAATTTTGAAATCAAAAACACTTTTTATTTAAAAAATATATATATATATATATATATATTTCAATTTTTGATTTATGTTCCTAACAAGATATATAATTTTAAATTTTATAATTCAGAGTTATGAGAAAGAATTAAGAAAAAGACATCGAATTTGCTAGTAAAGACTGAAGATGAATGTTCGAATGTAAGGAAAGATATAATATTTATTAAAGTTTACATTTAGAAAGAAGTTTAGATGACATTAATTCGCATGAATCGTTATATTTAATCAATAATATATAGAAGGGCGTCGTTTTTGAAATATTCTAAGAGTGCCAAAATTATTTCTACAGTTCAAAAAACTATATAAAAAAAAGGCCGTAACAAATGTATTAATATATAATAATTTTCAATATAAAAAACAAATCCCTATGAAAGCTACATAAATAGTCGACCAATAAATTTCAGCGGCTTTTCCGTACGAATTTAGGGCGTCGTTCGTTTTCAAAACAAACAAAAAAAAAAAAAAAAAGTTCTTAAGTCGTCGTATCACGAGTATGCCTTACGGATGTCGAGGGTGTCGCGTTGTATCGCTAGACCGTATCGCAAACTTTGGATAAGCTCGAAATGCAAACGACATAATTAAACAAAATACAACGGATAAGTCTTTTCAATTATACCCGGGCGCCGTCGACTGATCTTCGCTTTTAAGCCGTTTCTGAACTTTTAATTATATAATTCGCCGTCGTTTCGCCCGCCCACTTTATATATACACAAACCCGTTATACGGCCGACACGGAATCGTCAAGGGCGGAAAAAGGGCGGACGTTGGAAAAACAATAAAACGACAATAAATCAACAAATTAAACTGTCGTTATTTACAGGTCCGTTCTTCTTGGCGTGGGCGCCGCGTGAATAACGATTCTTGTACGACAGTTCAACATTTTGCACTTTACAAGTTCGAGTTTCGTTAAAGAATTACTATTTTATATATATATATATATATATATACATACATATAAATAATATATTTATTTTAATCGTGCGTATAATTTTCGATTCGAAGTTTAGCCACTTTTAACTTTTTTAATTAATTTTAACAATACGCACAATATAGCCGAATTCACATTTATACTGTAGCATATAGTTTGAATGAATTTATTCAAAATATTCTAGTAAATTTTGATTATTTATCAATACATAAATATTTTTAAAATCAATCATATTTAACAAAAAAAAAAAAAAAAAACGATAACACAATACTGGTAAAAATTCTTCATAAATCAAAATATATATCGGAATATTAAAACATTATTAAGTAAGGTTTATTTATATGATATGAATTATTATTATTAATATTATATATTAAATATAACTTCAAAGCAATAATATAATGATTAATAGAAATTTTATAAAGTAAAATTATCAATTTCGAACTCGGTCATTAAGTATTATTTTTTTTTCAATAAAATATGATTTTTTTTTATATAATATAATGTTTTTTTTTTCTAAATGAAATATTTTTTTTTTCAATTATTAAATAATAAATTTAATAAATATTTTAAGGCGTTTCAAACGTTATATGAATTCAAAACGATTGATATTATATTATTTATATGTTGTTAAATCATTTTTATATATTACAAAATAATTTATACGTACTGATATATATAATATTAATACAATTTTCTCTCTCTTTCTTTCTCTCTCACTCTCTCTCTCTCTCTCTCTCTCTCTCTCTCTCTCTCTCTCTCTCTATATATATATATATATATATATATATATATATATATATAATTTGAATAAATTTAATATTAAAAATTGTCATATTTTACACGTTTATATCTGATAAAAAAAATCTTCAAAAAAAAAAAACCTAATAATAATAGAACAAAAGCGTCCTACACGTAGAAAATTGAGCACATCCACAGTTAATTGTGGGCGCAATGTAAACGGGCACAAGTACACGTATGCGTTCGTGCGTTATCTTCGCCAGACACTCATTGTTCGCTTATTAATGATGCGGTTACAACACGAAATGCAACTTGAAATTTAAAAAAATAAAATAAAATAAATTGTATTCTAAATATAAACGAGGATTATTTTGTTATAATATATCCAATTAAATTATAATATATAAATATTACGAATTTTTCAATTTGGTAAAAGAACATCTGAATATCGAGTCTATAAATTTATATATAGATATATATTTAAAATCGACGTTTATATATAAAAAAAATATTCAGATATATTTATCTAACCCAGATACATAATATAGTGTAATTTTAACGTTAATTGAAATTGATAGAAAAACTACTTTTTTTTTTTAATAGACGCGTTCCATAAATAAAACAGCGATCGTTAAATAATCAACAATCAAAGTGAAAACGTTTAATGTTTAATGGGCTTGACATTTCGACCGCGCTGTATAATAGTCGGGTTCATCCACTATTAGACCACATATTTCTGCCGAGCTAGAAATCTTCACACGCCATTAAAATATAAAGGGTTTTATTTCGGTCGCGCGAACAAAACGCAAATAAAACACGCAAATGACACAACCCCCCACGATTAAACGAGGATTTTTGCTAAAATTGCGATAAATATTTCCTATTTATATATATATATATATATATATATATATATATATATATATATATATAATAAATATGTAAAAAAAATGATTATTAAATAATTGTATTTATTACAAGTGGACCCGTGTGCGGATTCGCACACGAGCCTGCCGTATGTATTATTAGATCATTAGAAATACACACCTTTATATTATACGTATTCAGTTTATTAAAAGTAAATTGCAAATATTATAAAAGTATCATAAATTAACAACTAATTTAACAAACATATTGTAATATTTTATATAGAGATATATCAACAAAGGTGTATTTAGTATTCGTATAACTGAAATAGTACATAAATAACAGAAAAAAAAAACATAATAAACGAAAAGTAAAATAAATCGAATCGTAAATATTTTCATGAAATTTAAATTAATAAAAAAAAATAATTATAATACTTTTAAATATTAAATAGATTTTTTTTAGTAAATATAAACGTATAAATTTAATTCAAAATATTTGTCATAAAAATAAATATATCTGATTTATCGCATCGAATTTAAAAATATAAAATTACCTTAAAAATAATAAACAGACAGCGTGAGATCGTCGTCGGCGGCGCTAGCGTTTTATATGTATGATAAATATATATAGTATTACTAAAAAGTTGATTATTATTTTTATTTAAAACAAAAATATTAAAAATTTTATTATTCTCTAGTGGATAGATAAATATGTTCATTACAACTGAACATTTTGAATTGTAATGAGTATATTGCATGTTGCTCAACATTTGATAACTAAACATATTTTTTTTTTATTATAAATTTATAATGATAGAGAAAAAAATGAGCACACTTAAAAATAATTGTTTGCGAATATTTCTCCAAATAAGGCGGCGAACGTTAACTTTTCAAGAGCATCGTGTAGGGGAGGGAGGGGGAAGGGCAGAAAAGAGATCTTTAAAAAGCAAATGTTGCACAAAGAATTTTCTGAACAACTTTAAAAGTAGCCATAATAATGTTATAAAGATATTTTCAAGGAAACGTACATACTTATATATATATATATATATATATATATATATATATATATATATCATAAAACGAGCGTTGCCGACAGTGTAATTTCTCTAAAGGAGAAGAAAAGCGTGCACGACTTGAGATTTCTCGAAAAATTATCTGTAAAGCAATTCTAAAGTTTCGCTAAGTAATTTTGTCTTTTTTTCTTTTACTTCTTTTCTCGCCACCCCCCCCCCCCATCTTTTTTCTGACTCGTGTTCAATCTTTTTTCACTGTTTTTTTTTCAGTATACATATATATATATATATATATATATATATATCCAAAATAAAAGTAAACGGGCATTTTTTTTATTAAGCTTGACATTTTTTGTCTATTACGTCATGTGAGTGTTAAGCTTATAATAAAAGTTATTTATAAATATGTACGTGTGACCACTTTGAAGTTCTTGGAATTTTGATCTAGGCCAGAGGTTTTCAACTTTTTTTTAACTCAACATATCTAAAAAAAACTCTAAAAGTTTTCATATTATATATACTTCAACATTAATGGTGATCATTGTTATAAATATATTTTTCAGTAATTAAATTTTTGATAATGTAAATCTTTCAAACATATAAAAGTTAGCTATTTTTAAAAATCAACTTCTATATATTTTTAATTATATCATACTTTACGAATTCAAATATCAATGTGAAATGCGAACCGAAAATAATATACACTTGCTTTAATTGATATAAAAAAATAAACTATATTTTATTATCTAATTAAATTTCTAAATAAATACTTATAATATTAATTTCTATATTTATAAGCGGATTGTTTAAAGACAGTAAAGACAGTATTCCATCTAAATTCATAGTGGTTTTCTGTCGTCCTTCCTAATAAATTAAATATATATATTTAAATTAAACACATGATCCAATATTTGAAAAATGATCGTTAAACGTATTATATATATATATATATATATATATATATATATATATATATATATATATATATATATATATATATATATATATATATGGTGCTGAAAAACACGCGTTTTTTTCATCATATCGTTTGTAACATGAAACGTAACCAATATCGGTTACAATTAAGTATCTTTTTCAGTTTTTTTGTCCCCTTTATCTTCCTAATTTACAATTCGTGTAAAACGAGATAGACCAATAATACACACATACATACACACACACCGCGCAAAACGGCAAGGAACGGAAGGGAAAAGTGGAAAATTCAATTATCCCCATTGCTTTATCCTTAAGAGCTTTCCTTTATACGAATAAATACAAACGAGAAGGTTTTTTTTTTATTTTTCTAATTGAAAAGACGTTCAAGGCATCGAATGTTTTCAGTGGAATTTTCTTTTATTTCAATCCCCTTCCAGTTTCGATTTGTTGAAAATTCTCTAACCATTTTTTGTGTAAAAAAAATTTTTTTTTTGAAGGGGGCGTTCGTTGAAAACGTAAAGAATAACACTTATTATTGCTGATAGAAATAAAAAGAGCGAAAGAATAAAAAGTTAATATAAAAAAAATAAAGAAATGTAAAGATGAGGAATTTTCGCCGTTAAACACGAAACGGAACCACCTTTCAATAAAGAAGTCTAACTCGGCGAACAAAATCAATAACGATTCCTTTTAACGTCTGTTTTCTTTTTATTTTATTATTTTTTTTCCTTCCCTTTAAGGAATTTACGGGCAAAGAAAAAAAAACGCGGTCAGTTTATTATTTAAATCGTTTATAAAAGCGAAAATCAAATCGCTATGCTTCTGAATCATAATAACGTAATAAATAAATAAATAAATAAAGAAATCGACTTCGGGGTGAAGAATCGACATTTATTTTATATTATAGTTGAAAAATGTCTATTTATTTTTATAAAGTCGACCTTTTCGATAGTATTAATATTAAAATGTTTGATATCGTTATATTTATTTTAAACTATATATGTGATGCAGAATATTAATATATATTTTTTTCAAGAAACTCGATATAATTCGAAAATAAAAATTTTTCACAAGACCTTCAAATATTTTAATTTTTATTCATATTAAAAGTTAAAGATTAATCAATACTTATTAATCAATCAACACATGATATATTATTTTTATATAATTAATATACATAATAGTATATTAACATGTCAATCATTTCATTGTTCGATTTTTGAATGAACAAAAATTGATGGCTTAATATAATAATTTCACATGATATCATATAAATTATATCAGAAAAAAAATATTTATTTAACAAAAAATAGAGAAAATAGACTGTATATTGGACAAAAAAAATACACGACTAGACACTGTCAGAGATTCTTGTAGATCTATTAGAATCTGTCATCGTTAATAAATCAAGACTTAAATTTTGTAAGTGTGTCAAAATAATACGAATCATTATGAATCGTTCAAAATTACTGCAAAAGAAAAAAATAGAAGTTATACAGGATTCCGAAATATTTTCCGACACGTAAACGATTTCATAATGGAAGATTGTCAATTTCTATCTATTTTATGTAAGTAAATAAAAGAATGCTCGCATATCATATAAAATACGGCATAAGTATATTTTTTTCTTATTCTTCTTCATTTTCTTCTCAGACGTAAACACATGAATAGAATATAACATAATTGAATCATATCCAATCAAGTTGACGTTGTCAAGTATAAAAAAAGACAAACGTCAATAACGGTTAAAATCTACTTTCTTTCCTTTTATAAGTGAAATCTTTTTTGAACAAGATGCGTGCTCTCTCTTTTTTTTTTTTAAATATATATTATACATATATAAAGTGGAATTGAAAATAAAAATATTGATAATATATAATAGAATTCGACACGAAAATATGCATAAAACTATGTAAATATCAAAAAGAGAAGATATGTTGAACTTTTTCAATTAAACACGTTTTAACTTTATAATCTGTTAAATGTGCGTTAAATTTTGATCATTTTAAATACGCATCTTTTTTTATAACAAATATTATAATTCAGAAAATTATATATATATTTGAGTCCCTACTGTATATTATATATAAATAAATATTACAAAAAATGAATATAGTCGTAATGCGCGTTTTTTTGCGAATACAAGCTCAAATTGAAAACCCAAAAATACATTATGAAATATATTATATATATCTATATCATCATATTTTGTATCCGAATGACCTGAATTGATGGAGTTTATTAATTTTTAATAAATTCATTTTATACCGCGTCGAAAATCAATATATATATATATATATATATATATATATATATATACAATCTGACGGAATACGTGTACGATGTTTACGACGGGGTTCGTTTTATTATTATTATTTTTTTTTTAATATTATATGTATATACATGTGTGATATGCCAATTATATAATGATAAAATGAAAATTTAATATTTAACATTCGACGCTCTTGCCGCAAATTAATTATACATTAACGTGCAAATACATTTCGCGGTATTGCGATGTTAGTTTAAATTTTAAACCGTTTTTGTTTATTTAATCGTCAACGAAAATTATGTACGTTTGCGGCTAACGATGAATAATATAAACGAATCGCTATGTTTATATATATATAATATAATATAATACATAGTGCAAATATTATATATTGTATGTGAAACTATTATTAAATCGATACCTAGCTATTTAAAATATTAGTCGAGATAAAATCAATATAGATTCTTCGGTAATATTTTTACTTCAGTGAATATTTTAGATCGACTCGAATATCGCTGAACTTACATAATGTTATATATCATTGTATTGTACAATTATATATTTGTAGTGTTCACTTTTTTGAATTTTATACGTGAAAATTCGCGAATAGAAATATTTTTATAATATAGAGCGAATTAAAAAAAAAAGAAGAATTTCCCAACTACGAAGTGTTTATATGGAGAGCATGAAAAGCCTTTTAAAGAAAAACGTTATTTTTAAAATATAAATTGACTTGATAATTGCATACTCTTCCGGAAGAAAATTGCGAATAAATGATTTATGAATATCTGATATGATTACTTACTGCATGTTAAATAAATAAATATATATATATATATATATATATATATATATATATATGTTTTCAGTATAATGGATAAAGACACTTACGATGTTTCAGTAAGCAACCATACTCTTTTAATATTCACACGTACAGGGTTCGTATCCCAAAGTGTAACTTTATGTCAATTTTCATATGCGAATTTTATTAAAAATTCGGCGACACACTAAACTCTTCAGTATATAAAATAGTTTGAAAGTCGGCTATAAAGTTAACAACCTAAACGTGTAAAACACAAGTATGCGCCGAGAGAATCGCAAGGGTGATTTTAACCCCGCTGGGAGATTCGAGCAGCATTTTATTTTAATATAGTATATCATTATATTGAAAACTGAGTAATATTTTTCATTCTGTATATTTTTTTTTTATCAAAGAAGTTTTTAGAATTTTGTAATATATTTTTAGAATAGATGTAGAAAATATTATATATTAGGATGTTCCATATGTTTTTTTCTCGTCGCACTATGAATAGCTTTTTTAGCACTGCTTGTTTAGTTATCTATGTCATCAGTTTCTATTGTTCCAGAGGTTTCTTACAGTATGACTTGATGAGGCGATGTTTCTCATTATGACAACTTGAGACCTTGATAGCTTGAATGGAATGTTTTATCGTATCCTACACATTCTCCAAATTTTGCTCCATCAGATTATTACATTTGTATGTCTTTAAAAATCTTTAAATCTATCAGCGAAATAAAAAACACACCATCAGTATTATTTATTGTATAAAATACAACAATTTTAGAAAAAATGCATAAACGAAGCTCCCTGATAGATGTAAGAAGGTAATAGAATAACAAAATTTAATAATATTTTAACAGTAAATATTGTGTATTCATTTCATATTGGAAAAAGGAAAAAAAACATATGGGACACCCTAATATAAATGATATATATATATATATATATATATATATATATATTTAGGGTGTAAATAATATATATTATACAAAACGTGTGATTTGTCGATTTTTGATCGTATTATGCTGCAGTTTATCGAGTAATAAACCACAGGCGTCGCTCCATTGATTGAGAAATACAGTCACATTTCGGGTGTTTGCGCTGTGGTGTGAGTATGGTGTGGAACGCGTACACAATTCACCGGAAAAGCGCGCGGCGAATTTCCTCGAACACCATCCGGAAAATCGTAACGGGGGGGGGGCAAACGGAATTTCTCGGTGGAAATCTGGGGAGTTTTCCGAGCCGTCGCACCGGATGTATATGTTGCGTCGAGGTTTTGATAGATCCTCGCGTTGGCGACGCGAACGGGGTATTAGCGCAAAACCCATATTGAAAGAGGCTTTCACGGCTTTTCCTACAGACAATGGACCCGGGTTCGGTTCGCGGTGCTAGTCCCGATTATTTACCACTTCCTCGCATTTTCGGCACCGCCATCGCCTCCCCCCCCCTCCACGTTTCCCAGTCATTCTTTTTTTTTTTTTGGTTCGTTCGCTTTTCATCCCTTTGTACGCCGCGCGCCTCTTTCGTTTCGTTCTCTCGCCTCCGCTTTTCCGGCGGAAAATCGATGCCGCTTTTCCGATGCGATATGTACCTGACGTTCGGTTAACGTGGTTAAATGCCGTTTCGGAGTCGTTTTAAGTACATAAATCAGTTATTTTTGACTGATGTGTCCAGACATAATACACTCTATATTGAAAATTTATCTTTCTCAACATTTTCATATATCATACAATATATATTTATAAAAATAATTTATATTTTTAAATAATGAAATATTAATGATTTCGTTCTATTTTTATTATTATTATAATTTATGAAATATTTAATGTTATAAATTTTCCCTCCGACTGACCTTTAATTTTACCTCGCTCTCATTATTTTTAATTATGAATCGTCCTTGATTAAATGGTTTACGAGACGAAAATGTTAATTTTCCATTAAAATGTATATCTTTATAAATTAATAAAACAAAGGGAATGTTTCGTGTTTATTTATTTTTTCAACAACAATCTAATAAACCAACATCAACCGAATTGTCCATAGAAAGTTTTAATTAGTGAATTTTGAGAATCGACGATTCGTTTTCTATGTTTTTTTTTTAATATTTCAATTATATCAATTGACTGTATGAAAGTACAATAATAAATTTATTTTTTAATATTTTCAAAAAAAATAAAAATGACCACTAAAAAAAAACATCATTTATTATTTTTTGTTAAGAAAAAAAAATCTCTTTTTTAAGATTAAAGGTGGATATATATAAAGGGAAAAAATATTTTTTTTAAGGATTGAGATTCGTTCGAGAAAGCAGAAATAAATCAACAACAACTGTTATCTACGGTCAGTAGGTTTTTGCTAGGCCACTGTTAACGATTCGATCGAGATAACGTTCCGTGTTTAGAGGGTGAATTTTTCTTTTCTTTCATCCCCCGAGTCGAGGGTTGGTTTTTGGGCCATTTTCGTGCAAATAATCATGCTGAAAGGGAAATACTTCGGACACACCCATTTAGCAATGGCGAAACATTCGTTTTGGCCGCAATCATTTTCCTCGTATCTAACCTTAAGACTATGACATGCAAAATCGAAAGAAAACCGCTTTCTTTCAACCTCACCCAAAAAAAAAAAAAAAAACGTTTTTCTTCTATTTATTTATTTATATTTTGCTATTTATCGAATTATGTTCAGTCGTCAAATTATGATTATATTCTGAGTTCAGTCGCGATCAATCAACGTTATCACTGAATATATAAAAACGTCACAAAATAAATTTACTACCATACTTTAACCCAAGTTTTTTTTTATATTATATACTATATTTACTCCCTTTAACTTTTTTTAATAAGGCCTATCAGTTAATTAGATCTTCGTCGGAGTTAAAATGTTAATAAAGTTAGATAACATTAACGTACATTATTAATTAAAGTACTATATTATAAATTTTAGATATAATGAAAATTTTTACTGAATTATATATATAATATATCGTTTAATAATATTTGCCATATAAATGAAGTACTTCCAGTTAACATTTTCATTTTATATGTGACATATGAGACACTGAATCGATTTAATAATTTATTTTTATATATATATATATATATATATATATATATATATATATATATATATATATATATATATATATATATATATATTAGAATAAAGTAAGTAAAGGTTTCAAAATAAATTTTGATAAAGGTCATCTTTATACTCAAACCTATATAAATATAGTGACATAATCGATAGTTGTGTTATTTATGAATATTAACGAGATGACGATCGATATAACGTTGTGTGTCATCATATAGTTTTAATATAAAATATATATTGCATACGCAAATATATATTTTAATGATGAATATTTTTTTTCTATTAAAATTAATTTAATTTAAAATATATAATTTAATATAAATATATTTCTAAATTCGATAGAATAACATAAATATTTTTTTTTTAGAAATCTATATATATTAATACATATAAATAGAGAAAAATACCATGTATTATTATATAAAAAGATCACATAAAAATAGATCTCTTCCGAGTTTTATATTTGAAATAGTTATAATTCTAGATTAATATGTCCAGATATAATTTAAATAATAATAGAAAACCGAGAATATGCTATTATCTTAAACCGAATAAAAAGCATTCGTGCCGTATAAATGTCGTGCATAAAGTTTATAAATAAACATTAAAATGTAAAGCTCTCAGAAAATGCGATATGCAAACGTTAAAATTTACTGTTAAATAATTATAAATAAATCCCGACATAATAATATGTCCAAAACAAAAGCGATCCCGCACGGCACGTGTTATATACATAGAACGAAAACTATTAATTTGATTTCTGACCGACTATACAAGTATATATATATATATATAATAACACATTCACTGCGGGGCGTTAAACAAAAACACACGTTCACAAAAACGCATTAGTGCAACGACGTCGTAACAAACGAACGTTTCCACAACAAAATATCGTTATTCACAATTAGAAACGAACGTTTTAAACGGCGAATACGGCGGATGTATTCTACGTTCACAGGTTATATTGCACTTCCGGTCGAATGCAAAACCGGAACGCGGTTAATTATCAACAAAATGCTCGTATGTTAAACTAGAGGTACCCGGTTTTGCGCCGTTCGAACGACATTTGTCACACTTTGTACGCTTTAGTTACTTACTGTGACCAAAAATAATCGTTACTGTGTTCTTAATCAACATTCCAAAATATATAATCTTAAGAAAATTTAGTAAAAATATCGATCATATATATAATATATATTTATAAAATATGCATATTTACAATGAATGAACTGCAAGTTAATTTAATTCATTTCTGAAGTACTATTATAATGTTATCTTCTATATTTCATTATAGTATATAATATATGATTTAATAATAATGCATTAATACAGTTTTCGTATAATAATATTATATTATTCCATTATCTGACGATCAAATATAGACTTCTATTTCATTTTTGACGGTACGTTTAAAATTTAACAGATTTAGAAACTGTGATATAATAGGCAAAGTGATCCACTTGGAGAAAATCCAGTTCATAGCTGAATTAAATAACATTCGTTACTGTGCAAATACCATTTCATATGTGGCACGGGAAATGTGGTCTTTGTTTTATACTAGAAAGTCAGGGCTTTTCAATCGGTTTGATTTTTATGATTTATATAATTTTATACTACGATAATATTAGTGTGTTAAGTGTATTCATAAAGTTGTTGAAAAATAAATACATTCAAAATTAAGTTTAAATATTTTATTATATATTTATAATAATATTAATTATAAAATGCATTGATTCAATGAATTATTTCATATTCTGTACGCGTTTATCAATTTATAATATCATATATATTCGGCTCAAACGTTAATTAAAATTTACGTTCAATATATATTAAAAAAACAAACATGTAAACCGTTTCAATTAAATCAAAAATCCACGTGCAAATTTACAAATCATTATTATTGGATTAATATACAATTTATTGCATTTTTAAGTCAAACATGATAAATTGAAATATATTGATGTTTTTTTTTTATTCGATTTAATCGATATATATAATATATATTTTTAAAATAATATATTATATAACGATTATAAAATTTAATGTTGGTGTACGAATCGTGTTCAAGTGCTAAAAGGGCACCAATAGAGAAAGGGCAAAGAGACGAAAATCTACCCGATTCACAATGGACCTTTTAAGGGCTTTTAAAATTGAACAGGGGAATTTGGTCAAAAGGACACACACACGGGGTGAATTCGCGGCCAAGGGTTCGTTTTTGTTCGCAATTCACCTGTAAACTCCGCCCTTGGAAACCCGAAGTAAAACATTAAATTGGATACCAAGATGCGCCTCTATCTATACGCATACGTTGCACGAAAACCTTTTTGCATTACAATTTTCCGGCTTTTCCCGGTTTGCACGTCAAAAACAGTTCCAATTTACGGATATTTCACGAAAACGTATTCTGGTTTGCAGTATATATATATATATATATATATATATATATATATATATATATATAAGAAAATATGGTGAATATATCGGTTCAAATCAATAATACTAACTAAAGTAATGATCTTTCGAATAAAATATGACATGAAATATATACAATATATAACTTTCATACAAGTTCATATAAAATTTCCAAAAAAAATCTTTGTAATAAAAAAAAGTATTATTAGGACCAACATTATCACAAAAATGTTTGTAATTATTAATATATAATTTTAAAAAATACTTTAGTTTATAAATTTTAAAATAATATCATTTTTATTAAATAACATGAAAATTTTCAAATTGACAGTGGAATAAAAATGCATGAAATTGGATAGGCGTCAAAAGCAGATTTTTTTATGTCAAGAGTACGACAGAAAAAAAATTAACAACGACTCTATAAGGCTACATTGTACATTCGAAATGAAAAGAAAATTCCCAATCGTGAAATAGGATAAGGAGAAGAAGAAAGGGGACGAAAAAAATCAAAGCTCTTTTCAAATTCAAAAGACTCCGTAAAAATAATACGGCTCAATCGATAGAATAAAGCGTTCGATTTGATTCGCGTCGAATTTTCCGACGACCCATTAAGAGTTAAACCTTCGAGGAAAAATTCTATATTCACAATAAAAAAAAACACAACATATATATATAAAATGTGTGTATATATAAAATATATATGCGCGATAATAATTTAACATCGAACGATTCGCTTTTATTTTTCGCGTGCGAATTTTCCGGTAACGCGAAACGAGCGGAAAACGGCACATTTTCCAGCGTGAAAATTCAACAACAATACCCAGAGGGAAACCGACGTACCGGGTTCGTTTCGTAAAACCTTCGCCAGAGCCTTTTAATGCGATAAAAACAAAATTTTTAAAGCGTTCTTAATCCGATACGAAACAATCAACGAGACTCACGCACCGAAAAAATAAACATACATGTAAATACGTGAAACGTCAAAAGTGTCCGGAAAAATCGGACGTGATAACAATGAAAAATCGGTTTTCCATTTTAAAAGATTAAACTGAAGCTTTTATAATGCTAAATATTAGAAATAAATCTAGTTAATATAATATAGATTTTTATAATATATACAATTTTTTTTAGTATAAATAAAATGAAAAAAATATAGATATAAGAAAATCGTCTCTTAAGAAAAGATTTATATCGAGCAATAAAAATGGTTTTAATTCAAACGATTCCCCATCTTAAATTCTAAAAAAAAATTAAAAGAGCTTTGTATCGAGAATTTATTTCGGTGAATTCTCAGACTTTAATTACTGAAACGATGTCACAGAACGAATGTTGAACTTACACTAAATTAACTTTCGAAATGTTAATTCAACTAAATTAAAAGGAGGTCCTACAAAAGAGGGATTCGACAATATTAGACAATGACAAAGGGACGACGACGTTCTATTTCAACCTAATACATCTATTGTCGAGTGGAAAAGCGGCGAACGCATGATTAAAATATAATACAACCTACGAATTTAATATATATATTTTTTTCATAAATAAAAATAATATATAATTATTTCGTATTGCGATTATTAATGCGTCCGACGTGAAAGCGCGTGCGTATGTATGTAATTAAGAAAAACGAAAATTCAAGTGTGAAAATAGGAAAAACGCGACGAAAAAAAAGGGTCTAATATGAATATATGGGAACATTATTAAATGCTTGTTATGCAAAAAGCTAACCGTGATATGACTAAATGGCTAAAAAGACCCCGAATATATTACGGCAGGTCGACCGCGTGCTTTCATAATAAATAAATATTTCTATACAGCATCGCGGTATATAATATTATTCTGTCGAATATTATCGCTGAAATCTAGAATTAATTAAAATAAAAGAGATGAAACCCAAAATATGTGTGTATGTATATATATAGACATTGTTTAGGGTATAATTTTATATTTTATGTATTATTGTAGATTATAAATAAATATTTTATATAGATCGATAATATTATACTTTTTTATATTTACAACTTAATTTTAATAATATATCAAACATATAAAATATTAACAATATTCAAAATTTAATAAAATATAACATATAAACCTGTTGATTTATTAGAAAAATATTTATTATATTGTTAAAAAAGAATTCTTTATTTTAACAATACAAATATTTTTGATAAATATGAGTAATAATTTAAAAACTGAATTCAAAATCTACTTTACTAAATAAATATGTATTACAAATTTCATTATTAATGCAATTATTTTCTAATACTTTAAATTATTTTTTTTATTTATAAATTGAAAACGTTATTCATTATATAGTTGTAAAATAAGATTTTCAACATTTATATATATATATATATATATATATATATATATATATTGATAGATTTTCAACCTAAATAATTCATGGGAATCTTTTCATTGGTTCGGTTTGTATTTTTTTATTTATTTTTTTTTTTTAATTTTTGTAGAGAGTTTTAAACACTCACATCATTAATATCCTTTTTGCGCTTTAAACAAGGCTACAACATCTCCCCCATCGCTCATTCATCACCGATAAAGGCGAGCCGGTGAAAAACCGCGTAGGCCTGGTGCGGGAATTTCCCCCGTCATTTTTCCACGCGGGCAGAAAAACCGCCCACCTACACTTCATCCCTCACCCCCACGGCGTTCGTCGCGAATAGAGTCGCCGGAGAGTGAGAAAGAGTGAGGCTCGGGGCTTATATAAATCTTCCGTAATTAATATAGATGCAAGGGACGCCCGAATATAAATCCAGAGCTTTCTCCGCACGCACGTTGGCCACGTTCGGCGGTTGTATTGGTCGGTAAAACGTTCGTTATACAGTCAGGATGTGGCAGTTATTCCCAAACTGCTAGTCGATATTCCCCCAAATATCCACAAATAGCCAACCTTATCGAATCACCTTAATATCATTATATTAAGGTGATCATTATATATATATATATATATATATATATATATATATAATGATAGCGCCGTCGCATTTATTATTTCGTCAAATGCTGCTTTATTTTCACAATTTAATCTTAAATAATTTTTACAACTCAAAATATAGATTGTCATGCCGGAGTTAAATTTATTACTATATGATATTATGTAAAATATTTCGACATTTACGATCCAATTTTTCCATCGATTTCTTTCGATTTTGATGGCCATTAACTCAATATACCACACTTTTCGCTTGTACGACTTTAACGTAACAAAACAATAGTTTTCATCACCATGATTAAATATATATATATATACGATTTTAAATTTAATATTTTTATCTATAATTATTATTTCAATTAATTAGAATTAATTATTTTTTAATTTTTAAAGAATTTTTTATACTTTTTTTTTAATTTTAAATTCATTTCGATAAAATCTGATATATTTAATTTTATGTCAAAAATATAAAATTATTTTGTTTTACTTTTATATTTATTAAATATATAATAAAAACATGTGTACTTCTAATGATCTAACACACACGGTGGACCTATGTTCGAATTCACATAGTACTATAATGTATAAATTTCAATATCTCCATAATATATAAATATTATTAATATAATATTTGAAAAACATAGTATATATCCTGTTTTTCTTTTTTTCTTTTTTTTTTGAAGGGACGAAAAGCACACGTGGTAGAAGCTCTTGTCTCTCGGCATACGGCGAAAAGCGTTTTGTTTGCATATGTAAAAGCACGTGAAAAATAACAACAGGATTATGTAGATTTTTTGTGTGTTTATGTGCGTATTTTTGTGTGTATCAAAAAAAATTCTGCGTACGCAAATGTGAACACATAAAGGATACAATTAAATTGAATTTTCAAGTTCAGGATTTTCACTATATTTCATAGAAATCATATTCAATTATAATATAGTTCCGAAAATTTCAGTCTGTTAAAAGTTTCTCCACTTTCACTAGATATATGTGTAAAAGTTTTCGATTCAATATTTGTTTTTTAATTCAATGATTTATATTTTTTTCTCTAGCAATGTATATTTTTATATTTTACTATATTTATATTTTTTATTCTAAATAAAATTCAATGAACATTTTTTTTACAATAATATTTTTTTATTTATAAAATAGTTATATTATAAAACTTTCAACTTATTTGACGTATCAATGACTTATCAAAGGTAAACATGTCTTTTGATTCTATAAAATTCTGTATAATAATATAATAATAATAATCTTTGCATATAAAAAAATTGTACTATCAATTTACATTTCATGTCAAATATAATACGTAAACGAAGTCATTACTGTCATATCTGAAAACGTTATTATACATAAAATAATACTGAAACGATATTGAAATATTAAATCAATAAGTAATCAAATCGACATGCAATACACTAAATGTCTATATATATATATATATATATATATATATATATATATATATATATATATATATATATATATATATATATACCATATAAGGCGTATAGCAAACAACCCCTTTGTAAGGGTGTTTACTTTTACACATTCATTTCTAAAAGTTAACTATACCAAAATTTTGGTCGACAGCAATGAGTAAGGGTATTTCATGCAAGTGCATGCATATGAATCCACCCTTTGCCCGGGGGTTGAAAGTTTTGCACATTAACACCACTAAAAAGTCAGTGTTAATTAATGAAAAGCGAACTGAGGTCATTAAATATAATGCGGCGAAATGACATCACTCATAAGAGAGAGAGAGAGCAATGTCAAAAAACCGCACAAAAACCAACCCTCGAATACGAGGTCTGATCCCTAAAGAGTCGTCCGAATAAAGTGACATGCAAAATATATATTTTAAATGTATTATTTTGTGTGTGTGTGTGTATTTTTTGTTTTTATTTAGGTCGTAATTCGCATTTAGTTCTCGTCTCGGTCATAATGTCGATTGTTATTTTCGTGTCGAATGTGTATGAACTTGGAGTTTTTAAAGTTTATTGACGCGCATGGGGATGCTTTTTATATATATATAATAATATAAGGGATGATTGTAAAATATATTAACTTGTTTATGAATTGCATAAATATAATTATAAAATAAATATTTCGATTGAGATTCATTTTTAATATAATGTAAAGTAGTTTGATTATTAACATTTTTTTTTTAATTTTTCATATATATCTTATAAAAATAATAAGAAAGATTACACTCGAAACGTATGAGGCTTTATCGCGTTCAAATATGGCGTCCGAGCTTATCAATGAACGCCGTCATGAATAAAACAAATCTATTAGTCAGTTTCGGGATCAGTCAATTACTGAAACAACAAGAACAGTTGATAAGCGAGGATGTATTGAGGAGTCACGCGAATACGCCATTACAGAGTTTCTGCATAAATAATATGGGTTCGCTTTTTTTTATTTATTTTTTTTTTTTTTTTGATTCCGCATCTGTTTCTAATTCATTTACATATTTTTCATGCGCAACCTCCACACGTTTAGACACTTCTAATCAATATCACATGCCGGGCCCGTGTTACCGCGTAATTTTATATAATGTCCGGTATGAAAATGACGATAGTGTTTTGTGAAATTATTAATTATGAATATGTGCGAGCAATGCTAGAAAATAGAAAATGTAATGAAAAATATCATTTATTTGGAAAGAGTTCTATTTATAAACATTAAAATATTTACGTACCAATTGAACTAATACAATCCGTAAAATTTTCAACCTCCATACTCGCCACACATAGTCCCGTGCATATGATATATATATAAAATAAAAAGAACTTTGAAGATTAAAATGAAAATCTGTGAAAAAGTTCAAAATTATTCGAAAAAATCGAGTAGCAAAACTGTTTTGGGGATTAAAATGAGCACCGGCATAAATGAAATAATATCTAATGAGGACTATTTTCAAAAAAATATAACATCGGTGTACAAGAATAAAATTCCATGTAAAAAAAAAATATCTATGTTAATTGAAATCGAATTTGCTTTATATTTTTTATTCAAAAGTGCTGCTTAATTGCCAACATCGCTTACAAAAAAATGTATAAAAGAAATTGTCTTCTTTTAAAGATGATCTACGAATATAAAAAGATATCCTCTTTGTCATCAATTTTTTAAAAGCATTAGAACACTTTATATAAACTTCTTATTATAAGGATAATCACATCATAATATTTTTTTAATTTGAATTAACCCTTAGCTTCTCTGGCAAATTAAGAATTAAAATTTTACACGCCTATAAATTATTTTTTTATATCAAATTCAATAGATTTATTTATTAAATTCGCACCATTATAATAATCAATTAAAAAATAAACTTTAAAGTATGTAAAATTTAATAATTGTAATCGGTGAACTAAATACGAAAAATATTAGTGTTAACCGCTTTTTTCACTTCATGCGAATATAAAATTAATATGACCTAAAAAAATCCTTTGATATTTACTTCTTGTAATGAGGCTTTCGTGGGAATGTTTTTAATATTGAAATATGTATGTATATATTACATAATATATAAGTATTTTCTCATGTGGAATTTAAGTAGTTTAGTTAGTGAATTCGTTTAATTAATAAACGAAATTGTATTATATATATATATATATATATATATATATATATATATATATATATATATATATATATATATATATATATATATATATATATATATATATATACAATTAAAATTATTTGAGAGAACATTAAACAAACATGTGACGAATATGAATATTATTAATAATTTATATATGTATATCCAAGTAATAAAATAGTTAATTTTAAAAATATAATATTAAAAGAATAAATAACAGATTTCGGTGAAAGAAAATTTCCGAGAAATTCGTTCATCACAGTGAAAATGTAAATATTTTCTCAATTATTCTTCTTTAATATTAATATTCATAGAAAACCTTGAATATTTAAACGGGTACCATTAATTTAATTAATACATATTTCCCGACGAAGAGATGGCTTCTAACGGGCAAAAGTGGAAAAAAATCGTCAAAATCAACGTCGAATAATTTATTATATATTAATTATAACGGAGACTATATTATTATAATACGACCATATTGACGAACCTGAACAAAAAAAATTTTTGAATGGAAACATGAAAATTATCCATCTAAATAATACAAATTCTATCGTTCTCGACTGTTCACCTTATTAATTATACTTAATTGCTCGTCGGCACGCCATATCGAGGCGTATATCACAAATAATTTATTACTAGAACAACGATGCGTTTTGCAACAACCCCTTGTGAAATTCACGATGGAAAAATGCTGAAAATACGATTTATAATTACGTTACGACGCGAGTTTGGTCGTGCACGAACTTCATATACGGGTCCACTTATGACGCGATAATATAATGAAACACGTATTCGCATACACGTTTATCATTCATATAATATAATAATTTATCACTAAAACGACGAATATTTTATAGAACAAAAAAAAAATGAAAATACTTTATATAGTTTTACGACTTGTATTATGCGAATTTCGAACGCGGTTCTACTCGAATTTTATAAATTGCCGAAATATTTAAGTTCAACGTTTGAAAATTTTTATTTATGATCGTGACATAATCTCGAGCTTACGCACACGACGTTGGCGTGAAAAAAATTCAGTTTTCGCGGAAAAATCAAGAGCGACAGGAAAATTAAACCGGTGACAAATTTATATAAACGAACATTTCTACGATAGTATATTTCGGCCGTTTCATTCATTTCTATTTCTTCATGTTGTACTCGGAAATGCACTTTATATATTTATATAAAACTTAATTTTATATATTGATATTTTAAATATATACCGATTTTAATATGAAATCTCACACAAACTCAGAGATTAAAGATTGATAAAAATAAACATACATATAATTTTTAAATATTTTTATAATGATATATATGTTCAAAAATTGATCTATAAAATTTGTAGTTCAATCAATTTTTATTTTATTTGATGCTAAAAATATTTTTTTTAATATTATTTTAAGAATCTATCGCTGAAAAGATTTCTAGTTCATCAAGCTTCACTATAAAATATTTATACGTCACCTAAAATATTTTTATCCATAATATATACTTAATATGGATATACGTATTAGTTTAAAACCTCTATTGATTCATAAATATATTAAACATAAATCAATATTTATAATTTTAACATATTTTACACACTTATATATAATTAATGATATAATAATTGAACCCATCTTATATAAATTTGTACCGAGTTAAAATTTATCGCCACTCGAAAGATCGTGCAACTCGAAATTTTTCATTCGCGTTACACGTCGATGCGAACACACACATACACACTTACACGTGTATTTTCATATACAAAGATTTACTTTAATCCTAATTAATCGGCTAAAACACAGGGTTTCGGCGGTAAATTGGGACGTGGATAACTACGCCGAAAAAGGGGTTGAAGCTTTGAAACGTTACCGTGAATAATGACCGCTCGGAAAATTCTAAGGAAGCTGTTGAAGCTTTTTTTTGTTAATGCCGAATCGCAGCTTTTCATGCGATTTTTTTTAATTTATTTTTCGTATTTTTACGAGAAATTCTATGTAATTTTAAATTGAGAAAAATATAATAAATTAAATAGTTAAAATTTTTACTAATTTTCTTTGAAAAATCGTACATTTTTTAATTCAAATTAATATATAGTAATTAAAAATTGAACACATCCATATTTTAAATATATAAATGCCTTATCATCAAATCGTTATAAGAATAATTTTATATTAATATATTCAGTAGAAAAATTTCTAATGGATTAAATTATATATGCATTAGCTAATCAAAATTTTCCGAGTGGATTTTTATATAAAAATCTATGAACAAATATGACAAAATTATTTATTATTTTTATTAATAAAAAATGTTCATATTCCACACAACTTACAAATATTGTATGTATTTAATAATATTTTTAGCAAATACTATGGAAAAAAAGAACAAAATTTGTATAATCAATCACAAGTGGACTCAATTTAGAAAATACGTGCATCGTTTCATTTATAATTTCATCACATTTATAAGTATACAAAATTTGAAGCTTTCACAACTCTATTAGCGTGAACGTGAAACTTTTTCATATTTTAAATATAGGAAAAACCGCACGGTGAAAACTCGTGCGCTTTTTCGATGTACAAATTCATCTACAAAGTTAATGCGCGAGTTATTTTATTACGATACTGTAAATTAATTGCAAACATCGTTCATAATTAAAATCAATTAACCTTTTCCCCGATGCGAGTACTTTTATATATATATATATATATATATATATATATATATATATATATATATATATATATATATATATATATATATATATATATATATATATTCGACGCATACACACACTTAAGGGGTTAAAAATACAATAAAGTACAAAAGTTTTCAGCCTGAATTATCTCTGCGGTATCAACACATATATCGCATTATTTTAATTAAAAATGTGTTCGAAATATTTATAATAATAAATCAGGGATATTTCAATTATATATAATATATTTCGAAAAAGTTCAAAATTTCGAAAAATATTATTATAATTTTTAAATCTAAATATAAATTTAAAATATATACATGTTTAAAAGTAAATGAATTTATAAAACAAGATGGTTTAAGAATCAAGACGTCTTTTTAGAATTTGAACATTTGAAACGTCATTTATATATATATATATATATATATATATATATATATATATATATATATAACTATGAATTATTTTATTCTGAATATTATTAGTTTAATAATATTCAAAACTTCTTAATTAATAAGGGATTAACAAAAATATATAAATAATTAGATATTTATAAATAAATAAATATTGATATATTTAATACGCAATTATATGCAATTTTTTTTATTAATATTTTCGTTAATGAAAGCATAAGATTAGAGCCCAAAAGCTTAATATACATGAAAAAAGGAACGCTACTAATTAAGTTATCGTTGGCGTCGCATATTAAAACTTAAATTAAATTATTTTAATAAGTAACACTTCAAGGTATAAATGCTAATTAATGTAAACCGTGTCTGTTTTTCCAAAGCTTCTCATAAGTAAAACTTCTTTAGTGCTTATATATTCAAGTGTTTCACCTTGAAAAGAATTAGCTCGTTTACTTTTACAAGGGAATTTCATCAAATAATTACACTCACACGCTACGATAATATATTATGAAAATAGAATACAAAAAAAAAAGAGCTTATTCATTAAAAATAATATATTCTTTCGTAATATAATATATAAACGTTGGAATTTTGTATATTTATTTTATAGAATCGGTAGTATATATATATTTTAAAAGGGTTATAGCTGTTGAAAGGGTAATTGAAGGACTAAACCGTGAATTATTACAGATATTTTCACATTTCCACTTCATATTAAAAGTTAGAACAACGACTTTCTGCGAACCGTGTTTCAAATATTTCATATTATCATAAAAAAAGTAAAGTAACAGTACACAACTTATTATATTCTACTGATTTTTTTTATATTTTTGAATTATAAAAATAAAATATTTTTTCTTTAAATTACAAAAATTAATATTAAATTTCTTTATATATTTCAATTAAAATGTTATAAGTAAAAAAAATATTAATAAACTCTATTAAAGTATATCATATCTAAGATATCTTTGTTAAAAAGTAATTTCAATATCAATTTTTTAATCAGATTTTTTTTCCTACTTTTGAAATGTAAAAAATGTGAATTTTGATGTATTAAAAGATGGACAAATTTGAGGAAAAAATATTTGCATTATCATGCTTTCAGCTGTTCATTTCATAGTACATTAAATATTATAATTTGTTCTACATAAAATTTGAAAACCGACGATATATAACCTTTAGGATGTTGAAGCGTTATATAAGTTTTTACTTTTTTTTTCTGATATTGCAAAAATACCTCCGTTAAAATGAAATTTTACGCTCTTTTTCAAGAAAGGTCGACGTCTAGCGGAGTGTAGATTTTCACGAAGAAAAAAAAACACATCTTATATAAAATAGAAAAGAAAATCGGCGAGAGAGGGATGAAAATGTAGAAGAGGAAGAAGAAGAAGAAAAGTAAAAATAGAGCTGGAAGGGAAAAAATATATATACACAGAATAAACACAGATGCTCCGTTTAGGCATTCGTACCGGTAGTTTATTAAGGGGTAGGAAAAACCCACGAAAACCTCGCGATGGTCACGGATGGGTAGATACGTGGTTTCGAACCCACTTTTGGACTACAAATGGCTCTATTTCGAATACCGAACGTATTTTACGACCAAACAACTATTAAATCGTTCGATTCGAACCGGGAAAATAATCTCGACGCGACACTTGATTTACAACTAAATACGACTAACAATAATACTAAAAAATATATATTTATTTCCACTTATATATACATATATAAAATATTGCTTATATAAAAGTAAAAATCCACTCACGAGTTAATGGTGCTCGAAAAAGTAAGAACGAAGAGCGTTCTAAAATCGCAATTTTGTAATATTATGTTGGATATTTGAATAACGGTTAAGAAACTATGTTTGCGATAAACATATTTTATACGTAATAAAGTGAATATTTTATATATATGATATTGGCAATAAAGTGCGGAATGCAAAACGGAGAAAATGTGTTTAAGAGGAAAATATGCGTTTTCACGTTTTAAAAATCTGTTTTCGTTATAAATTTTTAATAACACAGGTAAAACTATATATCATACAGAATGTAAATAGAAATATTTCGAATAAATTTATGCGATTTCAAAAATATAATAGTTTACAACAAAATTTTGAAAAATGAATTGAGACAAAAATCATTATAATATTTATAGTGTATTTAATTATTCGACTATTATATTTACAGCAATGTATCATTTAAAATATGTAAAAGAAAACTAACTGAATTCGTCGACGAAATAAAATATATCGTTAAAACTGAACGAAATCCTTTTTTTCTTATAATGGAATAAAAACGATTTGTTAAAAGTATATAAATGAAATGTGTACAAAAATACGTTCAAAGTTAAGTTTATAACTGATAAAATGATACGATTTTTTTCTTCGACACCCACTCGTGATATCACTCACTTATATATGAAGTACAATCTTATTATGGGTATGAATAATAATAATATTATATTTTTTTTCTTCTAAGATTGTAAAATCGACTGTACGCTCGTATATAATAAAATTTATGCACTTGTAAATATTATTCTACGTATTCATTTACGTCGCTAATAAAAAGAACATGTTTATTATCGATTCGTTATTTACGATATGTGTGTAAGCGCGCTTCCTGCAAGCTTAAAGCTCATATCTGTCTAAAGGCGATCGTCCTATAAATTATGGTTTAATCTCATATTTCTATTTTTTTTTTTTATTTAATGAATCGTAAAATTTATACTATTCGAAACGATATTCTTTTTGTTTTTAAAGTAAAATATATATATATTTTTTTTGAAATTATCGGTTATTTAATATTTAATATTTTAATTAAAATTATGTACAAAAATAATATTGTTGAAATTATATTGATTGAAAAGTTCAGTTTAAGAAATTTTAACTATAATATAAACTAAAATATATAGTTTATTTTATGTATATCAAATATTTTTATATTTAATTCGATAAATAAAAACGACAATAGAAAGAATTTACAATGAAAACGATTTATATACTTTTCTAGAAATTTATAAAAATATTTTAATTTTTTTATTAAGAAAAAAATATTATTCAAAGTCGAATAAATTATTGAAGATATGTTATAATCTATAATAAAATATCTATAAAAATCAGTAAGTAAAATATATTTAATGTATTTTGAAACAATCTCTGTTATAAAACAAGCTTAATTTTATCATTTGAATTTATTCATAATAAATCAACTAATACTCGTTTTATTATCCAATACGTTTTTTATGAATATCGCCAAATATAAGCTAAATTTATTGCGTTGCTTTCTTAGGAATAAAAACTAAGCTTATAAAATACCACGATTCAAATAGTGTCATATTATATATGTGATAATAAAAACGATGTTTTCATACGCGATTTTTAAAATAAATAAATAAACGCGAGTATTTTTATTATTATTGTTATTTTTATTATTATTATTATTATTACTTTGAAAAACGTGTAGAATACTTAGAGCGAGCTTTTATGAGCTTTCATTTCAGTGAAAACATCGGTGTATACAATATTTTATGCTTCGCTCATACAATGTGAATAAAAGTCGAATGTAAATATTTGTAAAAACGCCATACACACTAAATGCGATCGTAAAATGGTTATACAATTCAAAATTGCGAATTTATACTTTTTTTTTCAAAGATTGTTGTTTATTGTGAAAAATAGTGAAATGAATTTGAACGATATTTTATCCCATGATTATGAGACAAATACACGGTATGTTCAAAAAATATATTCAGACAAAATATTTATTTTAATATAATTCAAAATATTTATTGACATATTTACAAATACAAAAAAATCGTAATAATGATTAAACTAATATAATCCGCAAAATCTTCATTATTTTTTTGTGTTCAAAATAATATATCAACCTCCATATTTGCCAGATATGAACCCGTGCGTTATAAATAAAGACAACTTTGAAGGACCATTATTTAACAAGCATAGATAAGTGTATCACTGTAAAAGTTCAAAGCTATCATATTTCAAAAATATTTTAGGGATTGGAAGAAGCACTAGAATAAAAATAATAATATATGATGAAAACTATTTTGAATGATATAATATTGATGTATATGAAAAATAAAATTACTTTTTGAACACCGTGTGTATAATACAATATTGTTGATTTTAAAACAAAAACGTCACAGTATTAAATTTAATTTATTTTTAGTATATATATATTAAAAATTAAAGATAATACGTCGCTTCTCTCACTAAACATTCCGCGGTACGATTGTAAATGCAATTAATTAACGTCGCGGTCAAAAGAATTCAACACGCCCGCTTAATCCGGCCGAAGGATTTTCCGGCGTTAATCTGAAATTAATTGGTGAAACTGCACAAGGGATGAGAGATTCGACAGGATCAAGCTTTCACCCCTTTCGACCCCCTTCGGCCCCGTTCTCAATCCCGAAATCCCGAAGAAACGTAAGGATGTCGCACGTTTCTCTATAGACGAGTCGGGATTAGTCAACGTGTAATTCCAAAGTTTCGGTATCGAAATGCGATAGTTTGCCAGCAAGGATTTAATATCAATCCTTCGGGATACTAAATTATTCAACGTAATTAATCAGACGCCAAATGACGCGGGTATGATCGATAAATCGACGCTTTTCAATATTTATAAACTTTTGCACGTATGAGCTTAATTACGCACGATTTTACGCATGATCAAAGTTAGCACTGATTAACTTACTTACTTTCAAAGCCATACGTGGAAAGGCATATAATATACTTCTATTAAAATACAAAATTAACTCTTATAATATAAACTAAAAATAAATTATTAAATTTCAAAATTAATATTAAAATATAAGTAACAAAATTTTACGATTATTAATTAAAAAAAAATACATCAATATCTCATATTTTTCATTGTAATTAATATAAAAATAATATTATCAAATTATAATTATTTTTAAATATTCAAATTACACTTTATGATTATATTTTCTAAATATATATATATATATATATATATATATATATATATATATTGAGAAACGTTGGATTAAAACGTAGAATAGAATAAGGAACGAAATTGGAGTAGTTGCTATAGTATCGCAATAAAGCTGTGGTAAAATAATAAATTATTTAAAATGCTGAATATAAAAAATATAAATTAATTTCAATTATAGTTGAAATGATGAAATCTAGTGAAAATTTCTTTATATTATATATATATTATAATAAAATACCTTCGGTCGTTTCGATTACAGCTTAAAACGGCAACCGGAATACATCAAGTCGGGCGAAAGTACCTTAAAAAAAAAAGCAAAACAAAAAGCTTTAATACATGAAAACAAAAACAAAAAAAAAAATACGGTGGAAAATAAAGTGTATTCGTAGGTTTTAAGGAAAAGCGGCGTGTTTATGTTTTCACAATGGATTTTTATTGTCGAGCATATGCTTATTTTCGTGCGTTTTCTTTATTTACATCGCGCAAACCAAAAAAAAAAAAAAAAAGCATCCGGGGAAGAGTTTGTGATTTATGAAGACGTTTATTACTGAGAATTACCGGTTACGTGATGTTCTCGAGATCGTCGCGGATTACACGGGGTGAAAAAGAAAGAAAATTTTAAGACTTTTACCGACTAACGGCGGGGATGAAATCTCGTTTCGGAGACGTTTTATTCTTTTTCTTTTTTTTTTTGACACTCATCCTTATTTAAAAATAAACAGGGTTAGAAATCCGTCGATGAGGGCAGACGAAATTTACGATTCGTTTTTTTTTCTAATAAGTCTCAGTCGATAAAACTGAAAAAAAAAGAATGTACGAAAGAGGAAGAAAGGATAAGTTTCAGTTTTTTTTTGTTTTTCGGGAATGAAAAAGCTGTAAATTATCCTGTAATGGCTCTGCGTGCTTATTGCGACTTTTTTTTCGGATATAAATCGTCACTTATGATGCTTCGAATTGAATGAACGTTACTCTTGTATATATAAATTGTATTAATATTATACAGTCGGTTCTCGAGTTACGACCATTCGTACTTATGACGAATATATTTTATATTTTTTTTTTAATATATCAATTTTTTTATAGTTTAGATGATAATCGACCATAAATCAGAATAATTCTCATATATACTTATTAACGCATATTGTTATTTACTTAACAAACTAAAATAATAATAATTAAAAATCATAAATAGCAACCATTATATTTTCTTATTTAATATATGTATGTCTATTATATAATATAATTTATTTTTGTATGAAATTTGATACTCCTTTGTAAATCGTATAAAAATTTGTATTATATATAAAATTTTATTGTATAAAAAATGAACTAATCTAAATATATATATATATATATATATATATATATATATATATATATATATATATATACATACAAATACATCAATTAACTATAAATAATAAATTTATAAGAAATGAGACGTAATATCGGACAAAAATTTAAAATCGATCAGAGTGTATATAAAATTTCAATCATCCGATTCGATCTCAATACAGCGTTAAATCAAAGCATGAACCCCATTTAAGTTAGGTTATCCGATGAATTTCGAAATATTCATATTCGTTATTGAAATTCCATTATATAATCTATCGAGATTCAATCATTCTAAAATTGTATTTAATAAAACGGAATTTTCGCATTCTCAAAATTTAATCTAGATGAAAAGCATGTACATATATATATGTGTGTGTATGTGTATATACACAAAACTGCTCATGTAAAAATACGTTAACAGATTTATTTAGTATTCGACTAAAATACCTTTCACCCTTCAATAAATATTGCATCAAACATGTTATATAAATTTAAAATATATAGACTAAAATCGTTTTCGATTAATTCTAAATAATATAATCTTATTTTTCTTAAAACGATAGAAATCCATCTATATAAATTGAAAAGCTAATTTAATCTTTATATCTAAGAAAAAAAATCCCACACAACTCACAGATATTAAGTATCGTCTATTCATAATAAAATAAAATCGTTAACGATATATTTTTATATATGTATAAATACATGGTAATAAATTTAAACTTTCATTTTTCTCGTTGAAATATAATTCATATTTAAATGCGATACGCGTTTAATGTAACGGGTTGACACTTTATATACATGTAAATTTCTTTTGATGAATATAAAGTCTTTTTTTTTGCGCGTAAAACCTAAATAAACAAAAACATAAAAACTATTTTATTGTATGTGAAGGATATACGGGCACATGTACGTCGTGTTGTTTCAAAAAGTATCAAGAACATCACATCATTGTAGAGCAGGTTAACCGATGTATACGAGGATCGTGTGTTTTTGCAGCTTACGAGCTTTTTAAGCTCCGGACCCGAAAACACTCGAGATTAAAACTTCGCTCACGGGATTGCAAGTCATCGGTTAAATATACACGGACGCCCGCCTTTTCACTTTACTATTTTTTTAGGCGCTTTCAATTTATTTAGCAGCCCTCGCTTATGTGAAGCTATATATGGAGGCAAAGGGTGGTAAAAATGGTATATTGAAAGACAGAGAAATGAGGGGGGGGGCAGGGAAAAAGCGAACGGGATAGGATAGGATAGGTTTTTTGTCGATTTTCGATTTTCCGTTGACCTCAGAGATGAAGTGCTTAAATGGCGTTCGGTCACGTCTCGCCAAAGTCGGATTACCGATGGATGAGAAAAGTTTTCGCGAATGGCAATGGAAAACGAGAAGATATAATGGGTCCCCGAAGGGATTCCAGTTCTTCCATTCATCCACCCTCGGGAGCCCGTGCCAAAAACGGGATTCTAAAGGACCGGTTGATATCCGAATGGAAAGTGGCATTCGTTAAGTTTGAAATCGTTCGCGTCGAAAGTGAGGAACCGGTAATGATCCACCCCATTCGTTTCTTCTGCATTAAATTACCGAAGGATTTATCGAAATTTATCGCCTACGGTTGATGAAAAAAAAAACTTATTTTTTCTCTTTCGGTACCTTCATAATGAAATTACTGCGAATCAAAAGTTCAATCGTATTTCGAAAATCGTGTTTGATCAGATTGTTTCCTTTTTACCTCGTATATATTATATATTGCAAGGACTCGAAGTGCCTTTACAAACAATTTCTAATATTCACACCTTACATAAACATACTTTCAGTCAAATTCAATTTATTTCATATATACGCAACTTTTTATATTTTCTAAAGCATATTAAAAAAATTATTACAAAAAAAAAAAATATTTTTTCATATCACGGATTAGTTTTTCTCACTATTTATTTTCATTTTAAATCAATATTGTTTTTCGTAAAGCTTCATTGCTAGTCATTTTTTAGAGCTTACCGCTAGTTGGATAACTCTGGCTTACTTAGTAATCCACTTGTTGGACATAGATGAAAGGGATCCATAGTTCGAATTTCATTATATCATCAATTTTTATCTCAAACACCACCTTTTTCAAGTGAAAGAAAAAAAAACAATATTAAAAACCAATAAAATGCAACGTAAAAGAGATTAACAAGTATTGTAACATTTTTATTTAACTTTTAACGTGCTTCGAAATCTTTGTCCAATTTTGAAAAATGTAAATGTTTTTGTATATTATACTAATAACAAATTAAACTGTATGAGAATTTATATAATTATTCATTTTATGATATTGATATGTAAAAAAACTAATCTTTTATATAATATTTATTTTAGTAAATATATATAAAAAAAAAAAGATTATCGATGAAAAAAAAATTGACACACTCGTTCATATTATGAAACAAAATATATAATACATTAAATATATGAAGGAAATCTGTATATAGCGGGGTAACCATTTGACGGTCTTTCTAGCTTGTCGGCTTTGATGGCAGCCTTTATAATCAGGAAAAAGGTTTCGGCGGGTTATAAGGGATAGAAAATATTAACTCCAGGCCAATCTCCGTCCATACGGACAAACAGCCACCCCCCGATTTCACCACCACAACTCATACCCGTCACATTTCCAAAGGCAGGAAAAGGGCTTCAACAAAGAAGGTGTGTGGCAATTAATGACAGTAACGTAGCCGGCGGCCACGCTTGCATAATGGACCCCAATGTCCGGTTTTTCGACGTCAAAATCCACCATATAATATAATAATAGCTTACTTCGTTTATTTTCAAAGTTATTACGTTTTCAATTAACGTACCCAATTTTCGGAATCAAGTGCGAAAATACGTTTTCGTTTCGCGTGCGCCTAATTGTCGATACGAAAAACGGTTTTTCTCTCGTACATTTTTGAAATTAATGACTATCGTGAATTAGCGTTAATGCTATACAATTATCGATCGTTTTATTTTGTATTTTACGTCGTCGGTGTTTTCCATTTTGCGCGGTCGTTACATCAATCAAAGATTCCCTAGAACGGCTATCTTTTGATGCTTACATAATATACTGTTTATGAATCGATATAAAACAATATTATTTTATTTATCAAGAAAAGCGACAATCCTCATTCTTTAAATTAAAAATGTTCTCTTAAATTTTGAGATTTTTCAAATTAATAAAAAGACCTTTTTGAGTGATCGGAGTATTAATTGCCTTTTTTCATAATTTAAAAATTAATTTAACCAACCTCAATGTGTCTTCCTTTTTAATAAATTGTTTTCTATTATATCTTTCTTTTTATTATAACAAAAATTGGTCATTTTATATTTATAGAACTCAAATTATCAAATATATGCTCAAATCTTAATTAAATAACAATTAATCCTATACTGGTATAAACGAACTTAATTACAGTGATAATACAGGTATTTACATATTATTGTGTAATAAATATATGATAATTACACCATAAACAATAATGCGAGAACAAAATGTGCCGGAACAACGCTCCAGTGCATCGTTCCGGTACTTTTCAGAAATGAATACAGATTTGTAGGTACCTTGGGAAGCTGACCTATTATCCATAGAGCTGTATCTTGTATATTCTTAAAATATTGCAACAAATTACTGATCAATTTCAAATGCGAAACAAATCAAAGTTCTCGGATATTCATGTCTCGTAAATATTTAAATTCGTTATTATTATAATTAATAATATAATAAAATAATAATAATATTTTAATAAAATTACGCAGTTCGATCGATTATTGTTATGATATGTATAGAATGTTGACGGATAGATTTATAGCTTAATTAGTCAGCAGGATATATCCGTTGACGCCGCAATATCCTTGACCAGCTCAGGAGGAAGGACACCCTGCTGCTAAAACGGACGGAAGTACACGAGACAAAGCTTCCTTTGTATTAATATTCTGCGCCACGGTATCCTGCACCACCTAAAACTCAGCTTCAAAAATAACATCAAAGGACCTCCTGCATTGTTTGGACTCTGGACGTGATCGTAATTACTTTATTTGTGCTCCGGCGATGCTTTATATGTTCTAGTATCCAGTGGCAATTTGCAATTTTTTTTTATATTTTATAAAAATATTTATTTAATTCATATATAAAATGTGTGAATAACCATAATAAATGCATATTAATAAAAAAATATGTCGTTTGACTTATTATCAAAATTTAATATTTATATTGAAAAGTAGTATAGATTCATGACAATACAGAACGAGCCGCTACTGGTATATATATGGTATATTGGTGGAAAAAAAATATGGGGTCGGTATAAAAAGCGCGTGCATTTTATTTTTTTATAGGGGGTTAAAATGGAAAGGAGAGGCGAATTGTATGGCAATTTAAAGGGGGGGGGGCACAAGTTGTGTGGGACCCCGCCGTTTGACCGACGAAGGTCTCATTGTGGATTCAACCCTCGACTCCACAATCTGTTTGCCGTCAGGAAGCGTAAAGCAAGCCTTCGCCAAATTGACGATTTCTCAAAAGATGTCATCGGGACGACACACGAGAATATTTATATACGAGCCATGGATGAATTTGTATACCAGCTGCAAGCACCTGGGATTTATATATATTATTATAAAAAATACATATATATATATATATATATATATATATATATATATTCAGTATGACTTCTAAAAAATATAATCAACTCGTTTCGATCACTTATATAATCCTAATGTCCCATTTGATGATCTCTATCTTTCGCATGATGAACATTCGCGTTACTAACTGATCCATAGTAAGCATCAAAAATACATTTACATCATTTATAATTAGCTCGGCTTGTGTATGTATATTTAATGAAAACCGACATGAGTGCGATCATATATACTTAATAAATATACACAAGAAAGTAAAAGCCACCCGCGTTATTCTCGTGTATATGAGATTTGAACAACATAATGAAGGGGGGTTAAACAGAATGAGAATATAATTAATAACTCGCTTAACTTTACAAATGCATTCTCATGTTCATATTAATATAAACGAGACTCTTAATATATCCATATATATATATATATATATATATATATATATATATATATATATAAATGTATGTTACATACAAAAGATTGTATATTGCGTGGTTTACATTTGTTTCGCCTTATTTACTTCGCTCGATTTCGAGACATGTGTAACTTCTTTTTTTTTTTTGATGTCTTCAAAAATCTCCGGCCAGATACCGATAGAAAGAAAGAAGGGAATAGGCAGTTAAATATTTCATCTGTTAAGAATGAACGCGAAAAGAAAAAAAAATAAATAAAATAAACACATGCAGGCGGAAATTGAGTTATTAATCATCCTGCTAAGCGTTTCGAATGCAAAATAAATATGGTAGTATTTTTATAATGTTCAAACATGTGTAACAACTTATCGGTTACACGAGTGATGATTTTATTTATATTGTTGAAAGTCTGAACACGTATTGAAATCTAGCGGAAAAAAAAAATGTGTCAAAATGATCGTTTTATTGAATTTATAAACTTTTAATTTTCGTTTATAAACGGAAACTTTTCGATTGTCGAACTGGAGGACACGATTTCTATTCCGTATTCTCGATGGGAACGTATAAATTTTGGACAGACGGAGAGAAGCCGACGCGTTTTATACGGCATGCATGCGGAACAATGTTGAACCGGTTCGGTGTTTCGGGTCGATTGCATTTATATGCACCTCACGAGGCATTCGGCGCAGGATCTTTACGCAATTTGGTACCGAATAAAGCTCCCGAGGGAACGTCGTTTGCTATGGTTCAACGGGTCCTGCGGTTCCACGGGGCATCGAAAACTACTATATAGTTCAGAGCCCGAAGGAAATGCGATTCGATGCTTGGACGTCCCGCAAACTTTGTCTTCCCGATTTTGCCCTTCGACTATAGAAACGGGATTTCTTGTCATATATATATATATATTTTGTAGTGAATCAAATTTGTATCGGAATCGAATCGTTCGACTGCTCCAAATTCGACTACATTTTGCAATACATCTTTGATATATTTTTTAAAACTTGTTATATTTGAACTTCTCCATAAAATTGACGTTAAACAAGTTTAAAAGTTAAATTTATATAGAAAGCAATTTGACAATTTTCAGCGATGTAGTTTTAAATTAAAATGTACCGGAGTGTTTCCAGAAGTCGTGAAACGTGGTTCGACCGATGATTAAATTTCTCAGCTATCTACAATTCCGCAGTCGTCTTGAAAAAATAAAATAGCGGAGCGACGCTCCAGTGCGTTCCGACTTCGTTACGCTCCTAGTTGTTTTTATACATATTATGTGACTTTCATTCCTTATTAAATTTGATTTTTTTAATTAATTCAATAGAGAATCTTTTTTATAATTATAATCGTTAGCTGTGTAGATTCTTAAAATATAATATATTTTTTCAATAATAAATAACATTTAAATGATATCTAAACTTGTTTACAAAAATTGGAAATGTAATTTAAAGTTGTCTATGAATGATATGACCACATTTTAAAACTACTATTCTTCCTATTAAAAAAAAGTGAGACATTTGGAAAAAAATTGCGGAACAAACTCTTGAAAAGCAGAACTGTCCCGCTAAAATTGGAACTTCTAGTCACCTTATCTACGGGTCTCATTCTTTGCATAAAATCTCGATAGACCGACATCTGAACAAAGCCATATTCTATAAACACGTAACACGAATAAAAACAAATGCACTTCACATATTCGAATAAAAATCAGATATCGTTACACGAAACATTTTGACGACAAAATTTCACCCCCGAATCCATTATGACAACACACCACCGTCACTAGAGAAACGTGCAACGGTTTTTATGAAACGCGAAAAAATTGGCGTTCCCCTTTCATTTTCCGTCTTTTTTTTTTCTCTTTCTATGTTGTTGGGGACTTTTTCTTTTTTTTCTTCTTCGCTTTCGATTCGTTGAAGAGGCACTTTGATAGCGGTCGAATGGTTCAATCCAAGATTCAATTTCGACGTCGAGTATCCATCATCGAAATTTTGATACGGACCGATCGACATTTTACGAGACAATCGGCGAGGCCGGTGCCCCTTTTTTTCTTCTTCTTCATCCACCCCCCCGCCCCCCGCCCCTCATCCCTATCCCGTTTGATATCGAATAGACCGGGTTGGCCTTCCACGATCGGTAACGGCGCCTATATTTATTTGCCTTTTCCATAAATTTTGTATACACAGTGGTTCGATGCCGATATCCCAGAAGAGCCGCGCAAAGTACCCAAGAGGAATATATTGTACTGACTACATAAACACGAAAGGGTATCCATTTTGTATACGCCAACACATACACGTGTACGCTCAATTTGTTTATACAGGTCCTTCACGATATTACTTAAATTCCGTTTTCGAAAAATTCCATTTCGTACTTTCGATTTAACGCTGTTTTTGTTCGCCGAAAATGACGACGTATATTTATAGCGCATTTTGAGATTCCAAAAAAAAAATATATTTATAATATATTATATAATATTTAAATCAATTGTATCATTTGTCGGTTTGTTTGTTTCTCTGTTACAAATCTTGTAATCGATTTTTCAACCATTTCTCAATATTTAATTGAGTGTAAATTTTCTATACATACTCATTCTCGATGACAATATATAAATCAATTAACAATTAATTAAAATTTTACAACGATCCATATGTATATTTTCCATTGTATTAAATTTTTAATACATATTAATTATATAATATCTTTTAAAAAGACTATGTTTATATATATATTTATAATTAGTGCAAATCATGATAATACTGTTAATTCTGATAATTAATCAAGTCGACCCAATTCTTGAAATTCGTGCATTATCTATTAATATATTATTAATATTGAAAAAAACTATAATATTGATCTAGAATTATATCATTATTACAACTTTTATCAGATATATCACAATAGAAGTGATAAAATATATTTCTAAGATTTAACATAATTAAACACAAATTAATAAATTATATTGTTATCATGGTGATGAAAATCGAGAATTTTATATATATACAAATATATGCATACATATAAATTTATATATATATATATATATATATATATATATATATATATATATATATATATAAATAAAGTTATGCAAGAAGACGACGAAGGGTGGTTCATGAGACAGTATATATATATATAAAGGTGGTGTAACAATTTGTCGGATGCCGTCTGAATATGTAAAGGTGAACACCGTAGGAACGTGGCGTACTCGTTTTATGTACTCATAGTGTGTTTGTTATGTTGGGTACTTTTCATGAAACGTACCCTTTGTTTCCGAATGCATTCACGGCTTTCCCTCGTCGTCACTGTATACCGACTAACAGTATCGGGTTGCCTTCGTTATGTAGACGAGTTTCGCGATAAATTACAAGGAAATTAATCTTAAATTTATTTTATAAAAAATATATTTTTATAATATTATGTGTGTAATTCAATTTTAATTAATATCATTATAGATTTCGAAATATGTTATGTAATGTTTTAATATCTAAAGCTTCTTTAAATACAGTATGAAAACGGATTTGTTTAAAATAAATGAAATCTTAATTTAAAAAAATTTTAATAACTAATAATTCATACAAAAAATTATATTTTTTCGGACAAAAAAAGATTATATTTTTACGAAAAAAGTAGTATATTTAACTATATTTACCAAGCCAAATAAAGCAATACTATAAATTAATTCGCTTACGAAAATAAAAATTTATCTTTTTAGAAAACATGACATGAAAACAAAAAATATTCATTTCATAGATTTTTAGAATATCATGAATCATTATTGATATTAAAAAAAATATTGAACTAATCTATCGATTTAAAATAATAAATATTTACATTATAGTGCGAATAAAAAACAGTAATAAAAATACATTTTTTTATGAATTCAATAATATTCAGTAATATTGTGATCAATTTTAATTTTAAAATATGTATATATATATATATATATATATATATATATATATATATATATATATATATATATACACGAGAGATCATGTTAAAAATTTTATTACTGTTTAAAATATTTTTTATTGCTTTTTCTGTTGTTTCTTCAGCAGCTGTCGTATAATTTTGGAGTTGATCAAGTACCATCCGTATGACGCTCGTAAATATAGATATATTAGTAATAAAACCACCAAAAAAAAAAAAAAAAAACGCATTTATTATGGACAGATCGAAAACATGTCGTAAATTTCGTATATAAAAATGCAGTTAAGCTAGGTAATGTCTATTTCACGCCGATAAAAATCCACTCGACAGATGTAAAAAAGAGATATATACGAAAAAATTTTCATAAAAAAAAAACGCCCCGGTTAAAAAGGGTTATTGTGTCGATTCGGCTATTTTACAACGGCCAAAGATTGGAGTATTTTGAATCGAAATTCGGATACATTATCGTGATCCTTTTTTCGTATATATATATATATATATATATATATATATACAGTATATAATAATAAACGATGTCGTCCTTAAGACGGGTCCGCATTGTGATATTTCGTGAACACAATGGTAAATTTGGTTTGATTGTCAATTGAATCGACCGAGTGGGACATATTTACGGGATTCTACGTAGTCCGTGGTCGTGGATCGTGATTTCTAACGTGCACAATGGATGGAATAATAATAATAATAATAGAAGAAAAAAAACCACAGCTCGTGCACTCTTCGATGCTCATCAATAACGGGACGAGCCATCCCTAGGGATCCGCACAATGGGACGCGTCGTAATTCCACGAATAACTCCACACTGTGGCCTCCACGAACCGAAAATATTTTGTCACACGAATAAAAATAAATATACGTGTCCTTATACGACATCCGTTAGTATAAATCCTACATCTCTATCTTATATACAATATATATTTATATAATATAATAATAATAAAATGTAGTATTTTGAACTTTGTTTTATTTCAGTATTTTTCTTTTTTTTTTTTTATTTTGGACAAAACGTGCACTTTCTGTATTTGAATTTTACACGCTGTTTGAGAATTCAATATACGAATTATGTTTAATATTCATCGAACATATGCATGATGATAAAAAGACATTGACAAAAAGGATATTTGCTAAGGATGTTACGATGTGAGTAACGGTCAAAGTGACGTAAAATATTCTTATAAGGAAGTATATAATATAATATAAGCCCTTAAATTAATTAAAATATCAAAATCATTATTTTAACCATTTATATACAGATATCTAAGCAAAAATATAATATATATATTAAAAGAAGCCAAGAACCATGTCAATCCGTAGGACAAATTATAATGAAAAATATTGTATATTATTGAAATTGTATCAAATATATTATTAATAATATAAAAATCTGATTTATAAAGATTTAAAATCGTTTTTTTTTTTGTAATTGAAAACAGAAAAAAAAAACACTAACTGACTTTCAAATGAAGTATCCTGAAAATAAAATAAATTCGAAATCTATTTTACGAATCGAATAACTAAAACGTCCATTGAAAAATACAATTTCAGATAAATATTATTTCATATCTATAGAAATATATACACACATAGAACATAAAAATAAACTGCAGTCAAAAGACGTACGCTCTTTTGTAATCGAAACACACCTTTCATACTGTCAATGGGTGGCATCTCAATAATCGTTATACGCATTGTAAATTCTTTATATTCACATTACAATTGTGTGAATCGCGATTGATGAATGTTCGACGTACGTTCCATTTCAATGTACCAAAATAAAATGGCTCACTTCTATTCTGGTGAAAAATTCTTCAAAAATATATACGTAAAAATGAGCAGGTGCTTCAAAATATACCGTCATTGCAAAATTGAAACGTTCGATTTTAACACCTGGATATATTGTGTGTCAATTATATGTGTACTAGAATTTATGTTTAAATGTGGAAAAGAAATGATAGAAATTTAACAAATATAAACATCTTTTTTTTTTTGTGATGATAATGAAAAATAAAGTATGAATTGAAATCTATTATCGTTTACGTTTATTTATATTTTATGAAAAATTCGATTGTTAAAAATTTTTGTATATTTTACCAATTAAATAATTATGAACTTAACGATAAGATCGATTGTATATAAAAATTTACAATAAAAAATAAATTTTATCAAATATTCGACATTGATATTTGGAAACAAATAGTCAACAAAAGTAAGGTGACTAACCGTTCTACTTTAAGGAGGACAGTTCACCTTTTTTACATCACATCCTCCTTTTTGATTCCAAGACTTTTCAAATCGATAAAAGTTTTTTTTTTTTTTTGAAAATTTTCTTTTACTATTATAAAAACTGTTTGACTGATTTCATTATGTCCTCCTTTTAATTGTAAAAAAGTTGGTCACAGGGTTGGTTCATAAAATTTAATTATATTTATACATTTATTAATCGATGTATATATTTTGAAAATAAATATAAAATAAACGAGGAATCATTATTATTAATTAAGTCTCAGAGCGTCTTCGGTATTTGCGATATATGCGGCATGCAAAAGGTATTCCTTGTTCACAAGGAACATTTTCTCCAGAATCCTTTTATCGCAACGCGGAGCCCTTCGGTAATTACCGGCATCCTTCATCGCAAATCTTATACATATTTAGATTGAACATTTCTCACACGGTCGACTAAAATAATGCCAGGTTATGAAACGAAACCGAGGAGATTTTTCATTTTTATTGTTTTCCCCCGCGAATATTTTTTTATATATGTATTTCGCGCCTCGGCGGCTGAACGCGTGAAATATTGAAGTAGATAAAAGGGTGAATATAGAAAGGCTCGAAATATTGTAAAAAAAAAGTACTTTAAGGGCTGTATGTTAAAATATGATGTGCTTCTTGCTTCTAGTTAAAAAAAATATCTAGTTCAATATAAAATAAGTAATACTTTTATTCTCAATTAAAAACCTTCAGAATAAGCTATTAAGATTCTGGATATGTCTTTTTGATTTATGTTCAAGTCAGAGAGCTTGAAAGAAAAACTTGAAAATTCAAAAATTGATATTCGAGTGCAAGATTCTGGGTCAAAAGGTACTTAGGCAAGTGCCGAAATTCGTGAATGAAAAATATCAAAAGATGGTTTGGTTGCACCTCTGAGGACATTTTTCATACGGCAATATCTGGAACTTTACAGGAAATATGAAACACTAATCTTCGAAAGAAGACGTGATCCTAAAATATACCATATATAACCAGCAAGACAAGCATATTGAAATATTATGCAAATTATCATTTAAATAACTGTTTTCTTCTGTATTATATCAAGCTTATAAAATCTAGTGTAAATCTGAACTCAATCAATAAAGATTTCCCCTCTTCATCATTTTTAGAGTTTTTATATCGATGTTCACAAAGTCAAATTAATTATAATGAACACAACTTTCATGCTGATTCAACAGAAGATTTTATAAAAGTTCGATATTTTCTGACGTAACTTTCAAATTTAGTCCGAATAAAGAAATATATATAAACTCTATTATAAATCAAACATATTTATTTAAATTATATATTAAAATATATATATATATATATATATATATGTATATATATATATATATATATATATATATATATATATATAGATAGAAGTATATATAGTTATATCAAATCAAATAAAGAGTTAAAACAATCGATATACGCATTTTCTGAACCGCCCATTATATATATTTTATATTAAAATATTATATATATATCTATATATTTATATGTGTGTGTGTGTGTGTATTTTATAAGAGAAAAATCGTTGATCGCACGAACGTATGCGAACTCGCTTTTGGGATAGAACAAAAGATGCCCTACAGGGACTGTCACGCCTATCCCTTTGAGCTTTGCCACACTTCATAACTGCCCTTAAAAGATATGAGCTGAATATAAAAATAGTGATGATTTATGGGCTTCGTGTGGACATCTGAATATATATATATATATATATATATATATATATATATATATATTCGTTTTTGAAAACTTGAACATGGTCCCGTACAAGGATGCGACCCTATTCGGCTAGCCCTTTTTATTTTTATCTGTTTTTTCAGGGGTAGTGATTTCGGGACGGGTGAACTCTCTTTCTCTAATTCGCAATAAAATATACGATCGTACATTCCGTAAACCGAAAATACCTCAGTTTTTTTTTGTTCGTATATAGAGTATATACCTATATATATTATAATATATGGAATACAATTCCTGAAAATACGTTTATTTTATATGAATGTATAATAAAAAAAAAAATACGTAGTGTGACACCTATATTTATGAAGTTTGTTGCCGGATTTTAACATTTATTTCCGTGACCAAACTTTAGTTTAGTTTTGTCACGAAAAATAATTTCTGGTTATTTTTTTTTTTGAACAATTTCTACGTCGTATATTTGTTTGAAATATTTTATGATAACTTTGTTGATATCTCGTGCACCTTTCAGTATTTTCATTATGAACCAGTGATTCTCGATATGCAAAAATAAATAATTTTATAATTATAAATATTATATATACCAAATATTAAATAAATGTTTGGTTTAATAATAAAAGTTTACAATGTATTTTAAATAAAATCATATATTAATTCTATAAAAAAAACTATATTTATCTATGAAGATTTGGTGATTTTGATTTTATGTTTTAAATGTTGATAAATCAATAGATATTATACGTTATAATTTTGAAAACATTTGAATAAAAATTAACACCACAAATGATTGGGAAACATTGCTCTGAAAAATGCATCAAAATTTGTATCGGAAATTCATAATTTTTCAACTCCAAATTGTAAAGTTATTTTTATAATTTACTATACATTGTTATAAATTTTATTTATAATATATATATATATATATATATATATATATATATATATATATATATATATATATATATATATTGCTTGCATGAAAACTATTTATAACCGCAGTAATTTTAATAGAGAAAAATAATATATGAATTTCAATTAAAAAATAATAACATATAAATTTTATAAGAATTTAATAAAAAATTTGTATATTTTTTTTTAAATATAAAAATTCAAAAAAGCATGCCTGAAAAACTGACAGATTCCATTCAAATATATAATATATTTTTGGTTTTAATGCGCTTTTATAGTGATGAATATTTTTATGTACCCCATGTGTAAAATAGATGATAAAAAAATCTTCATGTATGGTAGAAAACGCCGTTATTATTTACATTGCTGTCAACATAAATTTAAATGAATGTCGCACAATATTAATGAGACTTCATACAATTCTTTTCAGGTTTTCAGTTCTTGCATCATCATAGAAAAAATATTTATGCATGTGCACATCACGTTCAGCATATAAAAATAATTTTATCTATTAAAAATAAAACATTAATCTTCGTTTTTAATATATGTTTATCGATAATTATTTAAACAATTATAACATTAAGCGCATAAATATTGAGAATGTAAAATGAAAGATGATGATTCACTAAGTGAATCATAATATAGGGGGGTAGTATTATTTTAATAAAAAAAATTAGAGAGGGTCTTTTTTGAAGACATTGACGAGTAAAGGAAGTACGTTTCTGAAGAGAAAAACAAGAAGCGAAAGTAATGACACTCTTAGAAGTAACATGATATTTTTGAAGTTTTTCAAAATTTGGGGAAAAAATGATTGAAGGAAACGATAAAAAAATATGCTGAAATATTTTATAGAATATAGATATTATTATATACTTTAAATCAATATTACTAATGATAAAAAAAAAAGTATAATATAGTTCTTTCAGATCTAAATTTCTATATAATAAATTTAATGCTAATTTAATATTCAATTCATTCATATTGAAAAATATCAGAATTGCGTAAAATATTAAATAAGACATTATACCGACGCACAATAATGTCGGCCAGCTAGATTATTGCCGCGATAAATCGGACAAAGTTTGTATAATATGAACGGCGGTGGTAAAAAGGGAATTTTGTCGAGTGCGAGAAGGCGAACGAGCGAGCGAGCGTGCGAACGAGCGAACGCACGCCCTGATTCACATTTTATCCGTTTGTTGGCGAGAACCGTCGAGGGGTTGAGGTCAAAACTTGTAAGTTTCTTGTCGAAATACTTCCAGAACGGATACCAGTTGTTTTTGTTGTAATAGAAGTCGCGAAACAATGGACGAACCCACGGCTCACTTTTAGGCCGAGCTTTGACCGACTTTGAGACCCTGTCGACACTTTTATAAAATCGATGCGTTATCACATATTTCAGGATCACAATTAATATATATATATATATATATATATATATATATATATATTAAAAAAGCTTAAACGATCTTTTGGATATCTAAACTTTTGTATTGAATCTTTTTGGTGATATCACCCCAATTTTGCGCAACTTTATACATACATATATATATATATATATATATATATATATATATATATATATATAGTTTGTAATATTTTTCACGAGTTTATTTTTAGAATACGAATATCGAATGGAAAGGCAGCAAATATTTATCCGCCTTGAAATCTTGATTCAAAGCGTTTCCTTTCTCCTCTCGAGCGCCCTTTGAAATACACACTTATTTATATATATATATATATATATCTGACGTTTCGGTTTTCGAATATGGAGCACTTTTTTTTTCTTTTTTACGCGATAGAAAAAAAATATGTCAGCCAAAATATCAACGGCAGATTCGAATAGAACGAACTGCAATAAGCCGCCGTGCACAATAAAACGAAACCGCTCTCAGTATCGGCATCTTCCAACGGTTGCTGCAATAAAACCTGAAAAGTCACATTCTAAACTCGATTCGCATACAGACGAGCGAACTTTCTTTGCTTAGACTGTGAAAAACGTTAGTATCGTCGCAATTCTCAGGTTTTTCTTATTTCATCCCTCTGTAGTACAGCAAATTTTCGCCCCCTTTTCTTTCCTGATCATAAAGAGGGGCATATGGTTAAGAACAAATGTGATAATTTCGAAATGCTACCCGTTATTTCAACGTTTACATAAGGCAGACGGGGAATCGGATACGTTTTTTGAACATATCAAAGTTTTATTGCAACAAGAATATAAAAAAAATATATACTATAATATATATATATATATATACACATGAATACATGTGTGAACTTATGTCCTTTTAGAACGGTAAACTCAGCTCAAATGGAAAGTCGTACAAAGAAGTATCATCGGGATAAATGTTTGAGAACGTACGAGTATCTCTTGAGTACGGTAAATAGCAAAAATCCTAGAAATATTACGAGCAAAAGGCGATGAACTCGAGTGCTTTCATATAATATGATCATATCGAGATGATTTTCGATACACATATCAAAATCTTTCTGTTTGTTTTCATTCTATCAATGCCTAAATATACTTGACCGAATGTTTGTTAATCTCCGTAATTTGAGTAAGAAAAGCTTATTTTCGTCTATAATTACGGGTAAAAGTGCCATGCACTCATAATGACATAAGAATCTTAACGTGTTATTATGGTATTACATATATGCATGAATTATGACATCTATAAAAGTTCGCTCGGTAAATAAACAACTCGCTCAGTTTTATTTTAAATTTATTTATATTTTATTACATACTTTTACATAAATATCACTTGTCTGTTTGTTTTGGTGGAATTTTTTAATTGTTTTTTTTTTTTTGAGCACTTTTTGATGTCCGATTGAGCTGAAACTTTCTATACTTGCTCACGCTCGATGACAATGCAAGAATAAATTAATTACAAAATAATCGATCAATTTATTGGTAATTTATTATATCGCTTTTACTAAACGATATGACTATAATATAATAATATTATTGTATTATTAATAATAATATAATGATATATTTATTTATATACGATATAAAAGTGAAACCATTCTTTATAATTCAATATATTATATCATATGTTAGCTATCAAAAAAGCAACATTCGTTTAAAGGCAACAAACGTCAACTGCACTTTAATGCCAGCCATTTGATACTGGCATCAACGAAAACGAGGATTTTCTCAACGGTCCAATATTAAAGACATTTTCAACATTCGCACAATGAACATTTTCTCCCCCACGAGTATAATTTTCTTTCCCCAATTTATGTGTTTTGTAATATAAAGCTCGATGGTCGGGAAAAAGCCTCTAATGTCTACCCTTCATATGCATGTACACATTGCGGATAACAATTGTCGGTCCGAGAAACGCGATTTTCAAACGGCGGCTCGACTACCGACGGTGCACTATATATGGTCGAAGACCTTTTGTGGGGGGCGGGGGTCTTCTCAACGTTGAAGAGGAGACCATTACTCCTTTTTCCCCCATGGTCTTGTGTGTACCCCATCGGTATCATTTTGCCGAGTTGAAAGATTTATAAAGACTGAGTGCACAACGTTGTTCTTACGGCGTATACGAAAAATGCCGCACCATCAGCTAAACACATCCTTGCCATTTTTTTGTTGCTCCTCTCCTTATTTTTTAATAATGCAACATGATAAAAATTACCCTCTTAAGAATTTTTTTTTACTCCCCGTAGATAGAGTAGGCAATATGCGAAATTGCAATAATGAAACACTTCTTTTGACTTTTCAATTCTGCTTTAAATCATCATAAATTGGTCTAAGGTTGATATACTATATAGTCACAAGTAAAATATATCATTGGTACAATAATCTTAATAAAGCCCGGATCTTTTACAAACGTCAATATTAATTCGTATTTTTCTTTCAAATTTGATAATGAAATATTCTTTCATGTTGTCGTTGTCTAAATTGAACCTAGTAAACGTCAATTGAATACACACGTCAAAATATATAGCTCGTAGTAATTGCATGTCCAATTTTTTAATTAATACCGTATTATTTTCAATTATGAACGTGTAATTGCATATTTCACACAGTCACTATATATCGATGTCACTTTTTAATTTGTCGTAATTTATTGAATGCAACGATGTTTTCTTTTTGTCATTTTCATCATTTTTTTATGTCGAATATACAAGTAAACTCATTAATTTTAAAAAAATATTCATGTCAAACATGTGCGATGTTCTATGATATTAAAATATTTATAAATATATTTTTTTTATTAATTATTTTCATATGATCTGATTATCAGTTTTATACATGGAATTGTAGAAATTAAAGATTTTTTGTTTTAAAAATAAAAATATCCAAATGATATCATAAAAATTTGATTCCATGACTTTATGTATATTGTTACAATATGTTACTAACTACTTTATAATGTAGATCAATGGCGTGAAATGATTTTCAATAAAATATTAAAATTTATATCATATTACATTCATATTTAAAATGTTATTTAAGATCATAATAAATTTACTATATTAAAAATAGACAATAATCCATAAGTGTTGTAGTGTTTCTGATTTGCTTTTATAAATACTACATAAATTAAAATATAATTATATCCATTTATAAATACAAATATTCTTTATTAAGACATAAAATTTCCTAGTAATTAATACGAAGAGTCATTTATTAAAAAAAATTAATTAGTAGACTCGTTAAAAAAGTACCCATTTAAAATATCACGTTTCAATTTATGATCTCATTCATTTTACAATAAGAAATAGTATATTTAGACTATATATTATATTATATATATATATATATATATATATATATATATATATATATATATATATATATATATAATATCAAAAAGAAAGAATAAATAAATTTCACGTCGGCATTTCGGATTACAGAGATTTCGAACAATCTATGGGGGGAAAAGGTTACGAAAAAAAAACTATATAAGGTGTACATAAAGAGCTCAACTTTGATAATATAGATAATAATTCAAAAGATGTCCGCTTATGTGGGCAATTCGTGTGTACAATCGCCATCTGAGTCCTCAACTTCGTGCAGGACTTTCGACCCGTAATATAAGGACGTTCGTTGTCCTCTTCGAGTTTTCAGTTTTCGGATCTTTCGGTGGTTTGAGGTGGCGTACCTTCGCACTCCCGAGGGATGAAGCTGAAACGAGTGAGAACCGGAAGAGTGAGAATCGAGGTTTGGGGTAAAGCAACAGCTGCTACCCTCGAATAAATAAAAGACCAAATTCGTTTCTCGTTTTGGGAGACGCCTTGCTTGCAGCATGTATAATATTATATATGAGTATATGTATATATAAATAAATATAAATACGAACGTTTTTAAATACATATATATATATATATATATATATATATATATATATATATATATATATATATATATGTGTGTGTGTATATATATGTATATGTATATATTATATGACATGAATGTCGACTATGACGAAATTATGATAGCCTCTTTTTAACACGACGAACATTTTATATTCTCACGATGTCGAATAATTACATGTAATCGAAAATTTTAGTCGCAGAACGGCGTATAATGTGGAATTTTTTATTTTAATTTAAAATTTATATACAAATAAAAAATATTTGATAAAAAGTTGAATTTGAAATGTAAATATGTTATATAATAAAATTATTTAATCTTTCAAAAATGTTAATACTGATTTATTTATACGGAATAATATGTAATTTTATTTACTATTTGAAATATTTCTCATTACTTAATATTAGTCTACAAAGTATTAATATTAGTATTAATACTTTGAAACTTGACAATCTTGCCAGAAGGATTACTAAAGTTAATTTTTTGAGCTCTATAAATATGTAATGATAAAACGATTGTGCAAATCAATATACTGTTTTATAAGAAAATTTTTAAAATGATGGCGAAAATTATTCTTCTCTATTTGAGTTTAGAAATTTATTCAATAAATTCATATATTCTATATAAAACTACTATACAGCAGAGGTATATAAAATGTTGAAATATAAAAACTTTAATTTATAAAAGCATACATTTTTTTTTGGATATTAAATTTAAATTTGTCGTAAAAAATTCTGTAATAAAAAAATATGTAAAAACTATTTGTGATTTTTATTCGAGTACCAGTTGAATTATTATACGTATTATCTCTGACATACATAATATAAATTTACCACTTCTGTTCTAAATTATTGATATTAAAAAAAAATGTAATAAAGTATATATAAAGTTTGTTATTGTTATATTTATTTCGTAATAAAATAATATAATTAATCGGTTGATGCGCGCGCGATCGGAACATCGGTGTTGGAAAACGCCGCAGCCGGAAAAAACATATGAAAATAGTTGAGAAGTTTCGGTACGGCCGTGTGTAATTTATGACGGTGGAAATTTCGTGGAAACTCATCGAAACGCTAAATATGTTCCTCTAACCGTCGGTGAATATTCTTCGAACAAAGTTATGTTGTTTATACACAAAAACTGAGCCGTAAAACCCCGAAAGCAACTGTTTCACCGGGCGAAATGTTGCACAAAAACATTTTTGATCTAACGCCGTACACACAAACTCACACACAAATATATATATATATATATGTATATATTCACATGTCACGAGCACTCATACGGCTGGCTCTGAATTCGGGATTTAAGCTGGTGAATTTGTTACATTTCGAATCGTGTCGCACATGCATGTGACGAAGCTCATAATTCGAATGAACATTTTTTTTTTGAGTAATGTGACTTAAGGTGACCAACTAATTTACAATGTAAATGTGGACCTCAATGCAATATCGCTATAATATATAGTGACCGAATTTTGAAGTTGGCGAAGCGGGATATTATTGAAAAATATGTGAAAAAAAAACACGAAAATGAAGACATTTAGGACACTTTACAAAGGAGGACTGTCTTATTTACTGGAATTTAACCTCAAATAATGTTTCGTGTTATTTAAAGTTGAATCATAACTGTTTTTTTTTAATATAATATGTAATTTTTCAAATTTATTTCAAGTTATGTTATAAATCAATTTTCGTTAACCATAATCTGTAAACAATCGATATAAAAAAATAATTAATCAATTTGATAATTATCTATAAATCTATAAAAAAAACAAAGTTTATAATTAAAAACAACCATTTTTATAAAATAATAAAATACTAGAACATTATATTATATTTAAATACTATAGATTATAATGCACATAATATACAAAATAAATAATGATTTAGAGATAAAGATTCAGCGATAGCTGTATTGAATACTAAGTGGTGCGCAAAAACTCTAAGGGTTGTATAGAATAGTTAAATAGATTATAGTTTCAATATGAAAAAAATGTTCCAAAAATCATTATACGATAAATATTAAACTACAAAAATATCGTCCAATATTACAATTACAAAATATACAAATTTGAATATAATAATGACACCTTTCGAATAGTGGTGAATAATGACTTATATTAATTATAATAATTACTGTACGTAATACGATGCGTATTTGTATTAATTAATATGCCATAATGCAGTACCTGATATATGAATGAAAAGTACATCGTAATCCATTTTACTGTAATGAATCATTTCGTTTGTTATCGTGAAATGTGTTAACAATATTAAATGGAGTGCGAATTCATTTACATGTTAGTTATGAATCAAATTACCAATTAAAACGTACCGAAATTACAAATTAAAAATAATATGATGATATCACTTACGAATAACGATTTATCGAAACGATTTATTTATAATATAATTTGAGGCCAAAAATTTGCACAATTTTAAATTGTTATATGTATTATTCTATATTATGAATAATTCTTTTATTAATAATACGAATAAAATGTTGATTTCAGTTTTTGAGATTCGTTTATTTAATTTAATAAAAGCATACCGCAATAATAATATCATACAAAAATTTCTATCCAAGCATTCGTTTCAATTAGTTTTGCAAAGCGAATCTTGCAAATATCATCACGAACACATTTGCAGCAATTTCCTTTATTGCCGTAATACAAGAAGCAATTCACATTTCATCATAACACAAAAGACTTAAATAAATATTTATGCCGGACTATGAATTCATCGACAATAAGACGATATATAAATAACAAAGAAATTCACATATTTAATTTTAGAAAATTATATTATTTTTCAAATATAAAAAAAAACGGACAATTATTTCTTGAATAATTACAATGTATTTTAATCAAAAGACGTTGAAGTTAAATTATTACTGATAACTGAAAAATTGCTGATTTATTTTTATTCATTATACTCATAAAGTAATCCATATAACAGATTATAATTTTTCTATAGAGAATCCGTACAAATCATAGATAAAGCATTTTTTTAAGTCTTTGAATAGATTTGACGCAAAATAAAATATTTTATATATATATAAAAAATTATGCCGCATTACATAATATCGTATTTCGTATCACCAAAGTCGAAAGAATAAGAATAGAGAATTTTTCTGTACATTTATAAATAAATAATGTCACATAACTTATGCGCATAGTAGCAGTTTCTCATCTATCAAGCGCACGCATTTCGATAAAAAATATATCCATATAAAGGATTTTTTGTGCGTTGACGAAAAAATCAAAAGAATGATGGTGCCTACATATATTTTATATATAAAAAGTCAAATGCACACATACACACACACACACACACATATATATATATATATATATATATATATAGTATAAAAATAAAAGACGTTTTTCGTAGAGATCGACCCGGATTCGAACCTAATGAAATGGAAACTCGACTGAGAAACTCTGAACGCACGAAAATCACGTATATATAATATTGCGAATGTTGTATCGAAGGGTTATGAAGAAGGAAAAAAAATAAAATCGGAATCATATTTACGTTTGGATGTTCGCATATCGGTCAACGAGAAAATATCGAAATGTCGCTCTTTGATATGGCAAATATCGAGGATAAATTTACGGCCTATCGGATATCGTTCGGCCGGTTAATGAACGATATCGATGTCCTTTGAGCGTTCGATCGATCTTTGGATGCAAAATTCGAACGGAATTTGTACGACGGGTCCGCTTGCATATTTGCGTTTGTAGCTTTGACAGATGGAAAAATGTGTTAAAGCGCTAAAAAAATAAAAATACATATTCGAAATTCGCTAAATTTCATACGGAGAGTGTATAAGTCTTTTTTTTTATTTATTGATGTATACGAAAAATGACTAAATTTTCAGTAGTCAGAATATATTGATTTCATGTACATAAAATATGATTTATTAATTTAAAAATTATTCATGCAGATAAAGGTTACTGAATGAGACAATATAAGGATAGAACGACTCGTATACATTATTAATATATTAATATCAATGTTGATGAAAGTTCATTTATAATATAATAATAAGAAATATAGATAACTGTGATAAATTTAAAAATCATATGAAATGACTTCAGTGAGTCATATTATATTTTTTATGGAGATTACTTTTATATGCAAAATAAAAAAATAATATAAACAACAAGCGAAAGACTTATAAATGTTCCCTGAACCAAAAGTGAAAAACAAATATCAAGAGTTTTGTCACTGGTGGATTTTTACGACGCAAAATAACGATCTCAGTGATTTACGCTATGGCTTTTATAATTATTCTCTTAGGATTTTCTATGTTACGACACGTATATGGTTTTGCGACGTGTCACACCCCTGTCTTTTGCACTTGGTACACCTTCATGAATGTCAATGAGCTCTATACTATGGTGTTTATCCTTTTTTATCTTTTTTTTATTTTACGAGATCCTTACAAACCAACAGACACAAGTGATTCGCTAAAAATAAAATGATACATCTCAGTAAGACAAAATTTGAACATCTGTACAAAAATATCTAAATCTTTTTACGATATATATAGATTTATAAGTGTTTATTATATTTATTGCAATTTGATTTTTTTTATGATTGTTGTCCAAAAACTGTAACTATATGTTTTAATATGCGAACAAAATTCTCTTTGCTTAAGCGCATTCATCCATTATTCAAAAGGGTCTTGTCAGATATGAGCCTCGTTTCATATATTTATATGAATACTTTTATGGCTCTTTTCTCGCTTAAAAAATTCCATTTTATGTTATGATAATCGCTTTTCCATTTTAAATATTTATCACTGATATATTGTATTTTCAATTAGATATAAAAGAATTTATTATTTTTTTTTCTAAAAAAAAAACATCAAGACAAAATAAGCTTGAGAAACTCTGACATAGTTGATAGTAAATATAAATTTCAATTGCATACATCGTTTGTTGATTTTATAGTTTACATGGCTTGTATAAAATATAAAATTGCAAAATATTTTATAGCGCCAATATAAAATATCCCACACAACTAGCATGCATGTTTTTTATTGAAAATGAAAAAAAATCACATATATTACATTTTCAAAAATAAAACTGTAAAAATCACTCAAAAACGTTAAATTCAGCGAAATATATTACACTTTCATATCTAATCGTACCGGGGTTTTTTTTTTTGTGCTTTTTTATGACGTTTCGTGACCGCGAAAAAACGCGACCTCCGACGCGAATGATAAATCGAATTATGACGATTTTTCACAAAAATTTTTTTTTAATTAACCGGAAAATAGGGGTGGGGCGGTCGGTGGAAAAAATGGCTAACGAAGCGTCGTTGTCAAAATAATCGTATATATAACGCGAATATAATTAAATTCGTCTGGTCGCGGTCGAATTGATACAGGTAAAGTGGTCGTTTTCAAGGGGTAGTAAACTCGGGGGGTGCAAAATCTGAAGCTTTTGTACCCTTATCAAAACATCTCTGGACCGCTTTGCTCGAAATCCTATCATTAATCTTTCACACCGTTTAAAATGTGCATCCCTTATATATATTATATTATATTTTCACACTTAATAATATATAATATAATAAATCAAAAATGTGACAACCTACTTAAAAACGAATGCCGATTTACTTCTTTTACAATGACGAGTCATTATTTTTATTGTTATTATAATTCTTAGTAAATTTTCAATGAAGTTGAAAAATAAAATATTGACAATCAATTATTCAGACTCAACGATCTGTTATAAAAAAATGCGCGATATAAAAATGTTTAATGTATTTTCATATACTTTTGATTTTATTGAGAAATATTTCAAGAACGATGAGAGTTTTTAGAACAACTTTTTATGATATTTTTTAGATTTATTCTGTGATAAAAAAAACAAACAACAACAACACAATATTATTCTCTAATGGCCTTGAATATTAAATAAAATATTAAAAATTATACACAACTTTTAATATGTATTATACAAATAATATAATATACAATTTTTACGAATACAGAATTTTGTGTACATATTTTTGTACCCCTCCTGTATTTAATATATTTACGTCTTTTTTTAATTGGATCGTCCTTGAATTCTGCGAATAAAAAGCATATTGTTTCGCGTGTTAATTATCAAACGTTGTTGATTAAGAAAAAAATATTTTTATATACAATATATATATATGACATAAAAATATGCGAACGGATATTTTTCTCATAAATTAAAAACACTTGTTCAACATTTAAAAATTAATTATTAAATTTTTCCTTATACACGGTGTTGCATTTTTAATCAATCATTTAGCATTATTTTATATATATATATATATATATATATATATATATATATATATATATATATTAATACGATAATTAATATTATTAATTTTAGTGATTATATGTGTTCAAATTCCCTGCAGATCTGTTGACTCTTGACATTAATTTGTAAGACTTGTAATTAATGTGTAGCAGCCATGATATTGATTCAATTCGCAGACATAATGTGTTTACGCCATATTAGACGGTTAATGATTATATCATATCGCGGCAATAATTCGTCGCTTTTGGAATATTTATCGAGAAAAGCTACATAATATTATATATAGTGATTGTCGATATATCGACGTGGTGAAACGATGGCCCTTTCGCAAGTTGAAATGTCAAAAATTGAAACGTAAAATGAAAATACAAAAAAAAATCAGCAGAAGAAAAAATTTTAATATATATATATGTATGAATAAAAATGAAAAATAAATCGAAGTGTCGAGAAAAAAAAGTAAAACGTGTTGAATTTCGGGCGTTAGAAGTGCTTTTTTAAAAAGTTGAAACGAGCAAAATTCGCTAATGGACACTCAAATTTCCGACAATTGGAAGTTTTTGCGACCATACGTCCTCCGAAATGTTCGGTTAACGTACATATAAAAGCTCACATTAAATCGTATATATATGTTTAATTTATATATATATATATATATATATATATATATATATATATATATATATATATATATATATATATATATCATATATGTATGTATTTACGTCATTACATATATAAATTAAAATAATTTAAATATTATCTCTATTTAACGTATTATAAAAGATATATTATATAAGTCAATCGATTTTGTCGTAATATTTTGACTCATTAATCTAATTTAAAATATTTCAAAACAAATTATTTAGATAAAAATAATATCTGAATATTAAGCCTAAAATTCGTCAAAAATAAATAGACTTTATAACGTTTTAAAATTTTGGCATTGATAAGGTTTATTTTTAATTTTAATAGTACTATAATTTATCATGAATTATTTGAATAAAAAAATATATAAAAAAAGTGTGAAATTTATAAATATGAATAAATTCAAAGATATATCGAGATAAAAATGGAATTGAAATATTAATATATGTGTTTACTTTTTTATATTTGTTAATTTCCTAGTATTATCTCAATTTTTTTTAATCTTATAATCAATAAAATACTTCAAATCATAATGTATAGAAGATTTTTTTATATATGTGTGTATTCTTTAATATTTAAAATTCTGCACTATGCAGTATATAAATTTTCATAAAAAAAAATACTATTATACAACAGCTGAAAATGAATTTTGAAACGAAACGAAGAACGCATATACAATTTTTCCGTTCGAATTCAAAAATAAAATATATCCAAAATCAAAACGCCTACAAAAAAAGAAACATATTCCAAATTATTATTTTTTTAAAAAAAAAGATAAGCAAACGTTACAACATTCGAAACGAAATAATCGGACATCGGCCGAAATGACAACGAATAACGGGGAAAAACGGGGTAACGGCATCGTTAATAATTTACAAGTGAATTTTCCGTCGGAAAACGCGCAAAATAACGAGAATACGGTAAGGGTGGATGAAACGGGACGGCATGTGGAAAAACCTCATCTGCAACACCCCCTTTTTGAATTTTCCATCAAAAATGCATGCGCTCAGGTGGTCGCCGGAAAACGTGTCTCTGATGGAGGTTTTCTCTTTAATCTCGGTATCGTCGGATAGAACTGTCACTCATAATTACGATATTGAAACGGAAAAGGTATAAAGACGAAAGGAGTCCCCACAATCGATCGGGAATATCTGGATTTCGTTTTATAATATACTCTAAAAGACGTGTAATAACAACATTGATTAAATTAAATGAAACCAAATATATCAAGTATGATGAATAATTCATATTAAATGATCATTTTTTTAAATAAAACCCGAAATTAGTAAAAAAAAAAAAATAATTTAATATATATTTTCTAGTTCATGTCATATATAAGAAATTTATATATCTTGAAATTGTATTGAAAGATGAAACTGCTATCGATTTTCCACCAATTTTACTGAAAGCTATGTATTATTCGTAGATAAAATGATGAATATATATATATATATATATATATATATATATATATATATATATATATCATTACAATGGAAGCAAAATTTTCATATCTTAATATATTTTCGATATTAAGAAGTCAAAAAATATTTTTTTTAAAATGTCGTCAGATTATTTTTTCTTCATTATCGATTATACAATATTTTTGCATCGATAGCATGACATAATTTATAACACACACACACACACACAAAAGTATTCGTCATACATAATAATGATTACAAGTTATCCGTTGTTATTTTAAACGATAAAAAAACACAACTTAAAAGTGGAAAAAAAAACAAACAACCGCTTATATACATTAGCGAGGAAAATCGACTTTACTCCAACACATGCGAGCGATTATTTTTCCAACTTTCTTCTCTTTTCATTTTATTCCACGTCATTTCCTCGTGAGGCTTTTTCCTATCTGTCGTCACGCGAACCGAGATAAACGTCCGTTCCTCTATTTTTTTTTTTATTTTTGGCTTTTTCCACAAATATTACTACTACTATCTTACGACGTCGAACGCATCCTTAGGGATAGGAAAAAAAATAGGCATAATTTACAGGTTAATAAAACTCAGACCATATTCCATATAGAGCGAAAGAATAATGAACCCAGGATATTGCGTAGCGGTGAAATTCATCAAATTTTCCAAATGTAAGCAAGCGAACCCTCTTCTTTCCCTATTATAATAAAATGGCTCAACCACTATCTTCCACCATTCTTTCCCTTCTATATATGCTACTTAAGTTCATTCTTGATTAATAGCAGTTTTACTGCAGTGTTTCATATATAAAATACGTTTTACGCCACAATTAATTCAAATGACTGAACATTGACTCTCAAATATGCGCTTTTATATTTAATATTTTTTTTTAATATTTACTCGATTTTTATATCTATGTTATATATATTAATTTTTTTTCAAGCACACGCAATTCAGCTAAAAACAGGTGTCGTCTTTCTGAAAAATCCGAAACGATAAATTAATAATATGTAGGTCCCTCGACTCTACGTTTGACGTGTACTTTTGTGTTTCAGTATATGACAAAGGTTAAGAAATAGACGAGATTTTTTCGCAAGTCTATTTTTTCTTTTATTTCTCCCGCGAAAGAAAAAGGCTGCGAAAATTTAATTCCGCTGAATGACAAGACAAATTTATAACAGAAAAAAAAGAAACTAATTTATCTCGTGACGTTTTTAAGGTGATGTAAAAACGCAAAACGTTACCATCGGCGAGGGGAGGCGGGATGGCGGGGCGAAGGGCCCCGAGGAGACTGGGGTGAAATTCTTATGAAGAATTTCCTCTTTTAACAGCTATTTATACTCACTTATACATTCCCGAGGAGGTTTCAATTATTCAGCGAAAGCTTTTACAAGCGACAAAGATTCTCTCTTTAGCGCACATTAAAATGCCCGTTCCTAATGACAAAAAGAGCGATGGCGTATTCGAACCGAAAAAATGTGTGTTAAAATGCGTTACACACAAATGTGTGTGTGTATATATATATATATATATATATATATATTATATTGTATATAAACATGTATGTACACGTTAAGAGATTATTTTTGGATTCTAATTAATTTAACCGGCCGTTCCTGACGAGCAAAGGTATAAAGGGATCGAAGGGAAATATTTACGGCACCACGAAAACGCATTGTTCTAAGTGAAAAATCGTGTTCGAACGGAATTTGTTTACAATTTTTCCGCGACAGAAGAAAAACGCTCGCTCTGAAAAGTTAAAATTTACAGATTCGTCGTCCAGAGGAAGTTGTCTACAATATTAATTGCCTAGTTCGAAAAAAAATATATATATATATACATATATACCTGTAAAATAAAACAACTCTTGTATATCTAAAAATCTACTTTCAAACTTTATAAAAAAATAATATAATTTATTTATAATCTTTCTGATAAAATGATATTTTCTATAAATTAAAAAAAAATATTATTGTAAGAATGTTGTTTTAAAACGTAAAGCTCAAAATAAAAATTATGACTTTCGAGGGTTATTGCATTTATATACATAAAATATATTATCAATATATAATTGTGTATTTTTAACAAATATAAAACATAGTTAACTTAATATTTATCAAACTTATATTTATTACTCATATTTTGTTATATTCATCTAAAACCGATCGTATAATTATGGATCCAATAGAGACTACAAAATTTAAAAAAAATCATAAAAGTAAATACTATAACTTCCTTTATGTATTTATAAAATAATACTGCTGTGTAAATTTAAAGAATTACAGTGCTATTATTAAAGAATACCAGTAATGTATACTTGTAAACACAAAAATAACATTAACTCGAAATGAATAGTGTTTAAAGTTATTTCCTGTCGGTTTTCTAAGAATAGTGAACAATTCAACAATAGCATCTATATTTATATATAGAATACAATATTATTTCACATGTAAAATCCCTAAATAATAATAATAATAATAATAATAACAAAAGAAAACCGTGTTTAACGTCGATGTAAGCGAAACTATTCGGGAAAAACGCTAAGAAAAAAATGTATAAACGGAAAAACGATGAAATGAAATTGCTTTTCGTTTCATATATTAAACGTAAAAGCTTCCGGATGGACAATTGGCAACGACGATGAAAATAAAATTGGAAAAAAAACGTAAAACTACTGGACAAAATGTATGGTTATACTGGTTATTCGGAAAATTAGTTCATTAACAAATTAACTTTTATTTCATATTTTATTATATATGTATATAAACTTGTTATCTAAAAGATTTTCACATTATTTCTTATCAAATATGTTATTTAAAATTACAATTAAATATATCTAATTTATTATTAAATATATCATATACAATATAATAAAATGTAATCATAGAAAATATTTGTATATATATATATATATATATATATATATATATATATAAATATATATATATATATATATATATATATATATATATAAATATATATATATATATATATATATATATATATATAAATATATATATATATATATATATATATATATATATATATATACGATATGTATTAATATATTAATTTTAACATTTAATTGAACATACAATCGATTCAATTGAATATTTTAGTAATATAATAAAATTTAAAAAAAATAGACTATTGACATATAAAACGGGACCGCAAAGGGGGCAATCACCTTTTTTTTTAATCCCTATTTAAGAATTCCATAGAATCGCGTGTCGTTTAATTCGTGCGTCCTCCATAAAAGTTCTCCACACTGAATAAAACGATTTATCGACTACCTTATATATAAATATATATATATATATATATATATATATATATATATATATATATATATTTAGTATATATAAGTCACATTGACAGTGACAAAAATCTGTTTTGGCACATCCTAATCATTATTCCCATTGATTCAATTAAAACCGTATCAATTCACCGACATAACGAACCGAGCGGTAGAAAAAAAATATACGAAACAAACCGTCAACCCCTCGCCTCGTCGCACCCCGCCGTCTATCCGGAAAAACAAATATATATATATATATATATATATATAAAGCTTTTCCGAATGCGCGTCCGCACACAAATCGACTTAGGCGAATCGGATTTTATCGTCGAACAAAGAATAATCTGCTTCGTAAATTGATTCGCCGCGATTTATTGCACACGCGTTACGCGCGCACATTCGACACGACGACGGCGAAATTGCTACAAATCGAATGAATACGTTATCGATTTCTAAACGTATGAATTTCGTTTTAATTACATATACTCATTTTCGATTTTCGTAATCGATACCGTAATACTTAATGATACGTATCGTATTTTAATATGAATAATACACTGAGTTTTGAAAATGAAATTGAAATTCATATAAAAAGTATATCATCGATTAAGTTATAATTGAACATTCTTTTAAAGATCACCAATTATATAAGAATCACGAAACGGATTGTATGATAGTTTAAAATATTACAAATATGAAAATGGTATCAAAAATGTGTATATTTTATCAATACTACTTCAGAAAATAATATATGAGTATTTTCATACATTTATATATGTAAATATTTAATTAAGTATTTTAAAATATTTCATAATAAAGTATAAATAAAATCGTAGAGCACTTTATTGAATATGTAAAAAAGTAATATATACAATTAAAATAAACTTTTATAAACTATGATATATTTCAAAAAAATATATTTTAATAAAATTTATTTTTGAAAACTAGTTTGTTAAATATCGAAAAACTTGTATTTTTAACGGTATATTATTTATGTATAGATAATAAAACTTTCGCCTTTAAATTTATATATAATATTAAAACATAAAGTTATTTGTATACTAAAAATGACTTCAATGTCAAAAATTTTGACGAACAATTTATATATATATATATATATATATATATATATATATATATATATATATATATATATATATATATATATTATACATTTCTAACTTTCAACCATTATTTTATAAAATTTTAATTAAATAAGTAATATATATTTCTTATATTTTAAAAATAAGTGAATTTTTGATATACAATAATTAACAATAAAAATAATTATTTTTCATGAAATGGACTAACTTTAATCAAGTTTTAATTCAAAATATAAAGTTATATTTTTCAATTGATATTATATATTATTGCATTTTGCTAGATATTTATACTGTAAATAAAATTCAAAAAATATAAAAGATATTCCGGAATTTGAACAAAGTCTAGACATATAAAATAAACATTCAATAATAAAACTACGCACAAAACGATATTTGATATAACCGTTGTACGTAATATGCTTGTAAAATTAAATTTTCAAATATACATATTTTTAATATAAATAAATAATAGAGTTATCAAAGCATGAAATAAATACATTTTTAAACGCTAACAAAAAAGAGATCGTGTATAAATATTTTAAACGTACATTTTATATATGCAAAAAAAAATAACTAACGATTTTCTCTACGAAAACAAACAAAGAAAACACAGCACGAACACTTCGTCCGAATTAAATAATAATAATAAAAAAATCTGAAAATACAGGGAGAGAACCAACGAAGTAGTAAAAATCAACAAAAAGCACAAAAGTCTAAAGAAACAAAAAAAAACACACACACACATTCACAACGATAATATAAAAACATGGCGATACAAAAGGCTCACTTTTGCAATGGGTTTATTTGAACCGCAACGCACGCCACTGGTCCGCAACGCCCCCCTTTATTTTATTTTTTTTTTTTGTATCCTAAGAGAACTTTCTTATATAGAGATTTAATCGAAAAAAAATCTCACCCCTAAAACGAGAAAAAAAATAATACAACCGGTAATTGCCGGCGAACGGAATTTTCTATACGAGCGCATTATTTATATAGAGGTCCGATCATGTCGTATAATATATAATATAATACAAACGCGAGAAAAACAAAAAAAAAATTGGCGAGATTTTTTTTTTTATATTATTAGCTAAATTATTTCCAGAATTCGCAATAAAGTGGCGAAACGACCGGAAAATGGGCGAACCCTATTCGCATCCCCGACGTGACCTATGTGTACAACATGGCATGAAAAAAAAATAATACTTCGTGTACTAACGTTAATTGTAATTGTTCTTCTAGTACGTGTACACTATATAATAATAATAATGATAATAATAATTATTATTATTTTTAAAAAAATAGGATGTCGTTTTGGAATTCAATCGACAATAAGAAAACGTGTCCTGAAAATGATATAGTGTATATTTTATTTACTTATCAATCGACGTCACGAAATGTTCACATTTTAATATAATTTACATACAATAAACAAAAATCACTACTGCGATGAATGTAAATGTTTTTTGTTACAATATGAGTTATAAAATTCATGAATTGTATATATACATATATATATAATATACATATTGCTACGGTTTATAAACGACATGCGGCTCTTTGGTCCGTTAAATTTGGTTTATAAGCGTAAAAATATAAAACACAACTGTTAAATTAACATCTAAAAAAAACTGTTTCTTAAAGTTTTATTTTCAAGATTCTTGTTGTATGTTGTATATCATAATAAATATAATTTTTGAATACTTTCAATTTTATATGAAGTTCAACTATGATTTAGAACGATTATTCAAATATATTTTATATAGTACAAAGGTAATTTTTGATTTCGTTTTAATGTCGCATGGAATTAAAAAATATTTCTAATATTAATAATACACAGTAAAAAGTTGAATGTTTATACGTTCGACTTAACTTATTAACTTATTCGACGAATATAAAATCATTTATTTTAAAATTAATGTAAAAAATTTGATACTCTTATCAAATTACATATTATACATTTCAAAAATACAGCATATTATATATAGAATGTAAATAGAATATTTACTGAAATAAAATATCCAATATTATTGATGATAATAACGAATTATAGATTAATAAACATTTTATTCGATATCTCAAAAATATTTTTTTTTCAAATGATCATTTATATAAAATCTTTCGATCATTTTATATAAAATGCAACATTCAAAATATATCGTTGTCAAATTCATATTTGTTATGTGAACTTTTCATAGATTTAGACATTTTGACTATTATAATTAATTTACTAAATAAATTTTCGTAAAAATATGACCTTATAAACATTATACAACGAACCGTGATCACTAAAGATTTACATAAAATTTTACAAGAGTACGCTTCTATATAGTATCTCAAAAGTCGTGTTAAGTTGTAGAAATTTTATTAAAATGAAAAGTTAAAAAGACAAATTAAAATTGAACGTTATATATAACAATTTGATAAAATTGAAATTGAAAATATAATAAATCAAATGTATTTTTACATATATATATATATACCTTAAAATCCTTGCAGTGTGACTCCAAATAGGACGAAACGTCGACGAATAAATGTACACAAAAAAAAATAATAATAATAAAATAAAAAGTAATAAAATATGAATTTCAAAAAAAAAACAAACGAAAAATATTAATAATAAATTATTATTTATTATATAGTTCTAATATAAAGTAAATAATACACGTTCGATATATATATATATACATATATGTGTGTGTGTATATATATATATATTTATATAAATAAATGAATATATATGAAGAAGACGCGCGTAATTTTCAAAAGTAAACGGAAACGGAAGTCGTTAAATGGCTAGCGTGTGCGAGACGCGCGTCCGAAGCGCACGGTTCGCCGTATGCGACTGACGATCGTCGGACGACGCCTCCCTTCAAATATTAAGCGTTTTCTGCGGGAGGGGGGGGGCGGCGGAGGAGGAGGGAGAGACCTCGACATACGACGCTAACGCCACCCCCCGTCGAAAACAAAAACTTGTGAATTTTCACGCTTTTCTTCTCGCGCGTATTTTCACGCTTTTCCAAAATGCGACAACGCGTATATATATATATTAATCGCTCTATATATATATATATATATATATATATATATATATATATACCATATATATTAATTATTAGAAGTGTACACGATTTTTATTATATAATATATCAAATATTTTATCAAAATAAAATTTTAAAAAAATCACTTTAAAAATAAAACAAATGAAAAACAATAAATTAAAATTGATAATTATGGATAATGATATTAAAATATTTAAAATCGTAAAAAATTTTTATATAATGTATACAATTACGATGATAAATAGTGTTGTTTTGTTGCGTTAAAGTCGTACAAGAGAAAAATATAAATATATTAAAACTTTTATATCGATAATGAAAATAATATTAATTAATATATATGAATATTTAATATTGAGCTATATAAATATATATATATATTAATTAATTAATTAATTACTGAGTATGATAGTCTAATTACCAATAGTCAATTGTCGACGTATTATTTAGTTGGTTCCGCAACTTCGAACGTATGACAATTTCCATACAAAAATAATATATATATATATATATATATATATATATATATATATATATATATATATATATATATATATATATATAACGTAAATTGCAATTTAAGTTAGCGCTATTATATTATTAAATATTTTTAATTTTATTCTCAGTATTCATTGACGTCAAACGATTTCTATTCTCAAAATTTTTTTATAGATTAATATTTTTATTATAAAATTATGTCTAATAATAAAAAATTTTCGTTTCACGTTCTAATAAGGATTAACTTTGTAGGACTTTTGTTAACTATTTTATATATAATGAAATTTATAATATAACGAACTTATATAAATATACATTAAAAATATAAAATTAATGAAAATAAAATGTTTATATGTATGATTAAAATTAAATTATATTTAGTTTGCGAACAGTCAGTTGATCACATCCATCGTATAACTTATATCGGTTTTTGTAATATTTATAAACTTTTATTAAGAAATATGCTAATATTGAAAAGTTTCATCTTTTTCAAAGCGAATATTATATATTCATACTCATATATATATATATGTACATCGATTGCGCTCTATAATAAAACATAATTATTAAGTTATTCCTCGGTTAAGAAAAGAGAAAAAAAATCGAATTAATTCGCGCAAACTCGTAATTCAATAGACCAGAAATAAAACGAACAAACCGCGGGGTGCGCTCATAAAATAATAAAATAAAATATAATAAAAACGACACTTCTTGTCCGAAGCGCAAAATTTTAATTTATTCTCGACGGATGAAAGGGAAAAAAAAATTTTTTTTCCCAATCGCATTAATCGAATTTGCATAAAGCGTGTATAAGTTTTAAAACTGCGAAAGGGATGACGGATACGCTTCCATTTTCACCGCCCTTAGCCGCCCGCCCTTCCGTTCGAACAATCGAAGCGAAATTGACTAATTTACTTGAGAATTCTTCAATATTCGAAACCTTGAGTTCGCTATCTGGTAAATTCGTCACACCAAAAAAAAAATGCACTTTAAAAAATGCAAATGTAAGCAATTAGTATTCTCGACTCGGTCCGGTTGTAGATATATAGAGAAGTGGAAAGAAAAACTGAAAAAAAAATGTACATATAATAAAATGAAGAAGAATAATAATAAGAAGAGGGAATCGTTTTTCAGCTGAAAAGTGATGGCAAAAAAAAAATCGACTATTTCATTAGGATCGACGTTAAAGAGTTTTATTTTTATTAATTATGTGTAGTCGCAAGTTTTATATTCGGCGTGTTTTCGATCGATGAACTTTATTGTATAAATTAACTTAATTCGTCGTCTATTTATCATAATAATGTTTCTTAAACTTTTTTTAAATTTAAAATATAATAATGAAATAGAAATATTGTTATAAAAAAATATATAATAGATTTATTTAATTTTAAATATATTTATTCTATTGGTGGCCAATCTTTTGCTTCGTATGCGTCAATTTCTTTTCTAAATAAATATTTTGAAGATGTTCTCAAAAAAAATTACAAATTTATATATCGTTAAATTAATTCATAAAAATCTAAAAAAATATATTTTTTACAAAAAATATAAATATAAAGATCTTTATCTATATATATGGTAAACTGATTTATTTCACAATATCAAAATTACTAATTAATATATATATATATATATATATATATATATATATATATATATATATATATATATTAATGCATAAAAATTTACTGTGATCAAATTGAAAACATGATTTACCACCATATTAAAAATATTAATCATATAAAATTAATGTATTTAAATCACATATTTTATAAATAAAAAAAATACACAAAAAATGCTATTAAAAAAATAAATAAATGCCTCGCTTTCGAACCGTCAAAGACGTCATATAGCATGATATAATATGATAATATATATTCACATCGGTTACACGAAGTGTATAAGCATTTTGTCGAAATATATCATATTATTATACCATCGCTATTCGTATATTTACATGATAAATTTTACATAATATCTTGCGGACAGGACTCTTAGACATATTAGAGTTATGAAATTTATTTTCCAATATAACATAGCTGCATAAACCACAAATTTGTTCGTTCAAGTGTGGTCGATTGCTTTCCTATCGCTTGCAAATGTTATTTATTTATTGAAATGCTACCAACGAATAAGAATGTCGTTTTAGAAAATGTTACGTTATATTTTCCGATCGTTTTCATCGATTTTCCACACACACATAAAAATAACAATTTCATACTCAACAATTAAACGATAGAATATAATATACATATATTTTGACGAACGTGACTCGGGATAGTCAGTCTACGAGAAATGTGCAATTTGGACAAAACTGTCAATTAGTTAATGTTGAATTCAAATAATTTTACAAAATAATACAAAAATATGTTTAATAAGTTGTTCTTTATAAAATTTTGTATTAATTTAACAATAATATAATTATATATGTATACTTTAAATTATGCAATACAAAGTGTCAAATTTCAAGTGGTTAATGCGAAAATCAAATTATAAATACTAGATTAAAATGAAATTCAATAAAATAAATCACTTATTTTTTTCCTTATTAATATTATTTTTAATCTATTTTAAATATATAAAATATTCATTATTATTTTTTTTAATACAATATATTTATTATATTGTATATAAATAAGTCGAAACATAACAATATCGATGATATTCATAAAACGAAAAAAAAATATCTACCGATTGATTACACACACACACACACACACACAAAATATTGTAAAAATAAAAATTAAATGAGCGAAAAAAAATGTTAAAAATAAAAACATAGAAATAGAAAAAAGCTGAGAGGGGGGGGGGAGAGAAAGGCAGGAAATAATAATATTTTTTTTTGTGTGCGTGCCGTGGATCGTAGGGAAGAAGAAAAATCGCGCTTTTCCACGGTCCCAGGATAAATTACATTTCAAACAAAAATGCGTGCATAGGGCCGCGACCATAAATCGTCGGCCCTTTGCCGCCGAAAACCTTCTACTACCACCACTATACTACAACTACGACTAGTATTTGTATAGTGAGAATCCCTTCCGTTTTTAATTAGTTACATTGCTTGCGAACTCTTCCTTCATTATTTCAGGCTTTCTTCTCGCTTTTCGCCGTCTTTTTTTTTCCCCTCCGCTTATTTTATTTTCGCGCGTTCCGCTTTTCTTTTTCGCTCTTTATATGCGTTTTTCGCTCGTCCTTTCGCTATGTTGATAGGGATGCGAAATTTTACGACTCCTCTATACCAAATTAAATATCATTATTTATAATTTAATCGTTGATATTTTTATCCATTTTAAATTGATTCAAAAATTTCTAATTAATTTAAATAAAATAAAATATTTTTATAATTATTCAATAATTATAAGAAATTAAAATTAAAATATTGAATATTACAGAAAAAGATAAATAGTTTAAAGATTGAACGTAAAATTGATTCTATAAAAAATAAATTAATATGAATAGTTCTAAAATTTAGAAAACGTTTACGATGCATTTTTTTATTATATATAATATAAAATACGATTTACATTATTATATAGAAATAAAATTTTAATTTCGCTTTCATATATTTTTTCCAAATTTAAATAGCAAAAAAAAATCTAAAATAAAACAAAGTTTTTAAATAATATTTATTACAGTTAATATTTAATTAATATTATTATACGAATTATATAAATTTAGAATAAAATTCCACCTCCAGCTCGACATCCTTGCACATTTTTGTGATGTAGTATTTTGGTCCATATTATTTTCTTTCTCTTCCCGGCTAGATTTCTTCAACGTTTAATTTACTCCTTTCGAAGGATGCCGGCACTCGTTCGCATCCTTTTCGGTTATTGAGGGATGTCAGTTCGACTTTGAATTATAACTAGAAATGAAAAAAATAAATTAATGAAACAATCACAGGAATATCGATATTACGATTATACGAATTTTTTTTACCACCTTCGTCCTTTTTATCTTTTTTGTTATTGTATGAAAAAAATAGAAAACACAGTCAGGTCGTATAAAAGTTCAAAAATTCTATTTGAGTCTATGCGATGGCAAAGATTACTTTCTATAATCCGATAGCGGTTTTCTCGACTCCATTATATCGCCACCGGATTTTATTCGTGATAATAAATAAATAAACAAATAAATAAAAAACTTTTGTACGGATTTCTATTGTTAACTCAACGGTTTTCATGATTGAAATACGTTCTGTAATCGGATACAATTTTTCATTATGAATATAAAAAAACAACATAATTGAATTTAATTTGATATTCTAAAAATTTCAATACATTATTATAATTTCACATATTTTTTTTAATTATTTAAATTAATATATTAGAATAATATTAAAATAATTTTCTACTAATTCATAGTATATTTTATTTTTAATTGAAAATATGAAAAACTCTTACGGCATATAAAAATCCTTTAGTCAAAATAAATAACGAAAGATTTTCAATATTTAACCATCGCATATTATATTTGATAACGTTGTTTAATAAACATTAATTTCAAACGTTCGCAATATTTCCCCCTCCCCCTCCTTTTACATAAACTATGGAATATTTGTATTCACTACGTTTCGGGAAAAATTATGAATATGGTAAAAGCAGACGTATATAAATCACGTGATATTGAATTTTTCATACCCGAAAAAATTTTCACTCTAAAAATTGGGTCATGCAAAAAAAAACTCGTTTCTAACCGAAGCACTATATTGAAAAATTCGCATATTATATATATATATATATATATATATATATATATATATATATATATATATATATATATTTATTAAAATATGAGATTGAAAAATATTTTATAATTTATACGAATATACTTCTTGAGTGATTCTTCGATTTTCATCTTTCGACTCCAAATTGTTGTTTTCATCCCTAGATACGTATGTGCATTTAGGTGATACCTCATATATATAATATATACATATGTAAGGGTGGCATCATCCCTTGGTAACATTGTTCAGGCACTACACTAATGAGTTTTCGCTGTTGGCTTGGACGACCAGTGAAATTCCTGAGAATAATTCATTCCCGGTGACTTGGGATAGTGTCCCCCCAATGCCGTCCCCCTTATACATATTTGCACCGACGTGCCTTTTGATAATTTTCAACAATTATTCCCGAAAAATTCCACGTAATCAACAATTAAAACGTCCGCTTTTTCCTTTATGCGAAAAATCATCCTTTGCACGATTAAACTCTCTATTTACACGCGTGGCGTAATTAAAAACTGAATGGGTCTACAGATTTTAACAGATGGGGGGTGGATTTATATATATTCTCGTTATGTGTACTATGTCTATATATATATATATATATATATATAGAGTTGGAATATTTGAAAATTGCGGAACGTGGTTATATGATATTAACATTTTTCGCGTCAAGTGTTCAACATGTAAAGAGGGAAAAACCTTGTATTCAACATTTAAAAATGTTTGTTCAATAAAAAAACAAAAAAAAAGAACGAATAAAAAGGATAACTTTCAGTGATGCAATAATGTGGTGGGTTTTAAAATATCTCAATATTTGACTTACCGATTCTGATTGTGATAAAAAAAATATTATCCAAAAACGAATGAAATTTTTAATTTTATAAAAAAAAATATGAAAGAACTTTTAAAATCGAAAATTTGATTTTGTAAGATTTTTAGCATGTTTATATATATATATATATATATATATATATATATATATATATATATATATATATATAGTAAACTTAAAATCATATCCCAAATTTTATTTAAAGGAGAATTTTATAAATTTTGAAATTTGGGAATCTCTGGAAAACTAAGTATAATTTGAGATTTTGCAAATTTCTGGGAAACTAAATAAAATTTGTAATTTGTGAATCTTTTCAATAAAAATTACATACATAATTTACTATTACACATATCATATATGGTAAATATAAGGAAATATTAAAAATAAATAATAATATATACAAATAAATTCGGCATTATTTATATATAATCACTCATATTTCATGTTGAAATTAAACGATAAGAAAAAAAAATGCAGATAAATTATTCAAAGCGTCACTTCATAAAATCCGCCGAGGTTAACTCGTTCGATGCCGCGCCCCCCATGCGAGCTTTTTTTTTATCCCACGTCTGTCCCGTTGACGTTTTTCGTTTTTATTCATGGGAATTCCTTTGTCGTCTCCGTGTCATCCCGAATGTAAATATAATTTACAGCTTTCATACACTTAAGAACGCTTTTGCGGCATTTTCACGCAGAAATATCATCGGTAATAATCCGGTAACGCGCCTCCTAATGTTCCCGAGGAGCGCACGAATAACATATACCAGCGCTAAGTCCTCTCGGTACGATGCTTCTATTTTTTTCTTTCTTTCTTTCTTTCTTTCTATCTTTCTTTTTTTTTCTCCTCTACTTCGTCTTATATTTATTCCGCTTTCTTTTTTTTTTTCACCGCCATATATGCGCGTTAAGCAGGTTTTATATAATATTATTATATCGATATGTACGCGGTATACGTAAGATCTAAGAGGACGAAGGATAATAGTGCTCGTGATAAAATATTATTATTACAATAACTTGATTATATTGAACAAATATTTTTTTTTATCTATAATATAATTATTATATATCGAAATATAAAAATTTAATAATATTTACAAATTAATTAAAAAGTTAATAATTGAATTGATTTTTATTCCAATATATATTATATATAAATCAAAGATTCTAAAACTTGTTTTTAATAACACTGAATTATTTTTTTCTTAAAAATAAAATTTTAAATTGAATAGAATAATATATTAAAAAATATCCAATATTAATTACACACATTATATATATATATATATATATATATATATATAATGCACTTATATAGTAGACACATATGCCATTTTTATACATATCATAAGAGCGAGACTTTACATCCCCTTTATTCGTGTTTTCCTCAAAGATTTTTCTCTTCTATTCCAGTGTTTATACTATGTATGAGTGTTTTCCTGGAAGTTTTTTTTTTTGTTTTCCTCCTACTTACTTCGCGGTGAACGCGACTCATTTATAATGCTTTTTTTTTTCTCGTCCGTGAAAGCCTTATTATTCACCCGCAATATGCTTCAAATTTTACCGCTATTTATTTTTATTACGTCATATATATTCCGCGGAATTATTTTTTTTTCCACGGAATTTCGTCTTTTTTTTTCTTGTTCAACGCGAAATTGATAATTTTATAACGCGATTAAGATTTTTATTTTTTCCAAAAACTTCTAATTCAAACGCATATATATATTTTTTAAATTAATATTTATAATTCTCGATCGATTGTGAGAATATTTTTAACGATATAAATAATGAACGTGAAAAAATATTTATTGTAAATATAAAAAGGTAAATTTCGACATACTTAATCTCAGTACGTTCATTATTAGGTCGCAAGCATTTTTTTACAGTTTATGCCGGAAAAACTTTTTCAACGAGTTTTACAGTTTTTCTTGGAAAAGATCTATCGATTTTGAGTACGAAAACGTAACGTTTCTACGTATAAAATCGCAGGTCAAAAGCAATTTCGCTGCACGAAGCTAATAAAAGATATATCCGGAGAGCGAAAAAAAGAAGAAGAATGCGCCGTCGATATATATATATATATATATATATATATATATATATATATATATATATAAAACAAAGAAAATGAGTAAAAATAAGGAGCCTGTAGGAAAAGAACGAAACAAGGGGGGGGGACGAAAAAAATAAATAAAAAGAAACAACACAAAATGCCTGGATGAAAACAACCGGCAACGACATTTTTCCCCTTTTTTTTTGTTGACTGGCTATATTGCCATACCGCTAACGTGACAAACGTTATTAATTAAAAAAGTGTCACTAGACGAGTAGATTGAAAAATATATATATATATATATATATAAATATATATATAAAAACATACCCATCTACTATTTTCAACCTCCCCCCCAAAAAAAGCCGCCCCCGCCCCGCCCGGTTTACAATTTCTTTTTAATTTTTCCATTTTTCCCTTTTAGTCAGATGCTAGGTGAAGGTGTAACGATGTCGATCGAAGTTTAAATACCTTTTTAAAGTCAAATCTTTTCGCGAAATTTTCACTTTAAAAGTATTAGGTATGATATAATGGAATATTGAATGAAAGTGGGTTATTCAGCAGCGAGATAATATTCTTGGTTCTCCGCTTAAACCTTTCAGTTTTGATCACGGAATGTTTCAAAAAATATTTATTAAATTTTAATGCCATATATATATTATAATATAAAATATAAAAATACTAAACAGATTTAATCTAAATATATGTATGACTGTTTTTATTTTATTTATTTTTTTGCACGAATAAAATTTATATTTAATAGTAAAACAAAATTAAACGTTTCATAATATTTATTTAACATTAAAATTAAATATTTTAAATTTTATACAAAAATTATATTAATAATTATCAAAATTTATCGCATATTTTTGAAACATTCTATATTTGAAAATTAAAATAGTACTTCAAATGAAACAAATCGACGTCTTTATTTGACCTTAAATAGTTAAAAAGAAATGTAAACTTTTATTCAACATCAGACATGTACATTCTTAATATATTGATTCATTTACTCGGTAACGAGTCGTCAGCTCTTCGCCTAATAACACTTAATAAAAAAAAGTTACATTTAGAATTATATAAGATGTAAATGTAAAACATGATCAAACGGGAGAAAGTAAATAAGTATCATAAAATACAATATTCTATTATTCAAAATACTTTCACATTGCGTTTATTATACATATATATATATTTATATATAAAATGTACACAATAAAAATCGTACTTATCACTGTAAGTGAAGGCTTAAGAATGGTTCACTATCAACTCTACCCAACACTAGTACATTGATAAACGCAAACTAGACTTAAATTATCTTGCTTAATCTAGGCGATTTATACGCATTAAGAGAATAAATTGTAGGCTCGTTCGATAATTCCCCGAAAAACCTTATATATCAAGACTATATATGCCGATATAATAGCGCATATGTAATTTTTAAAATAATACAAATATTTTATATTTTAACATAAAAAATAAAAAGTGGACAAATATTTATAATATTCACCATCGTGTAAAATTTTATAGTTTAATATTATTCGATTTTTCTATTAATATCAACATCATTTTAGATTTAGAATACGATTTAAAAATTAGAATAATACGCAAAAATATTGATAGAAAAATCTATCTAGTCAATATCTTTATGTTATATACATAATAATACTTAAATAAATATCTGTTATGTGCACTTTTTGTTGATTTAAATATTTTTTACTATTATAACTAGTTCACTAACTAAATTTTAATAATAATAAAAAATATATATTTCAAATTTTTACATTTTACACATAGCAAATATTGGTTTGTCGACACTGATATAAAATTTAATTTTTAATTATATATATATATATATATATATATATATATATATATATATATATATATATATATATATATATATATATAGATATATCTAGTTAAACAAATCGAGAAATTAGTACGTGAATAAATAAATAAAAAATATATATATTTCCATCGTTAATATAAATCAGATAAATATTTATAGTGTCGATTCGCTCGTTTTACACATTGGAAAAGCCGCGAAAGTCACCATCCGTCCGTCCGACTGGAAGGAAAAGCTTTTTATTTTATTTTACTATATATATATTTTTTTTTCTTTCTCATTCGCCACTTTTTCCTCAGTTAGAAAGTGCCGACTTTTCTCGACTCCGCCCTTCTGGCGTTTTATTCCTCTCGATTTTTCGGACCGTTCTCATGCATTATGTAGCCGAAGGCACCGCGGTGGGTCTGAAAAAGGTGGATCCCCAATATATATATATATATATATATATATATATAGTGAAAATGCCGGTACGTTTGTTTCACTTTTAAGAACCTCCACTTTTCGGTTAAGTCTCATCCTTAAGGTTTTACCGCTTCATTGTGACCGAAATTTCGTTCTGCGCGATTACCTCTCATTTCTGATGCGTTTGGAACGATTTTGATTGTGAAACGACTTCAAAGCCAATTGAAAAAAAAAAAGACTATTTATTATTATTATTATCAAAAATTATTTCTAATATAAATATGCTAATTTTATCATGAAAAAATTGATCGTCGTTTTTGATAGATAAAACGTTATTGACATTAACATATCGAATTTAAAGATTATGGTAAACATAAAGCTGTTAACTTAATATTGTTGAAACAAACTAATTTTCAATCCTTAAAAAGTTGTCTCAAATCTAATGCATTATTAACTAATCTTAAATAAATAAAATTCTAAGATTTTTATAATTGAAAATTCTTAAATAATCCCCGATTTATCCTTCTCTTGATAAATCAATCAAAAAATTAAATTTAAATTTATGCACCTTTTAAAATTATATTGATAACACGCATTATATAATGTAGTAAATATAATTTCAATTCCTTTCACTTAACAAAACAGCTTTTGGAATACTCATATATACCAACCAAGTATCGTTTTAATTACACAGTCATTAATTTTACATAACGTCTGAAAGCCATATTACACTAGTCTAATTATTATATATACGCTATAGTGAAATATTCATGAATAATTACCGCAAAATCATTCCACACACAAATATATTAAAATTATATAATATATACGAGAAACGACGTCAATGTTTATACGGACCCCCCCCCAACCGCCCAAAAAAGAGAATGGGGGGGGCATAAATTAAATTTTCTGGTAATTTTTAATGAATTGGTAAAAATGTAAAGGACGAGAGTTGTTCATCAGCTTCAGCTCGGTACAATAGTCCATTGTCTCAACATCTTTCTTAGTCAGCTGTTTCCTCCCAACGCCTGTCCCTTGGCGCCTGAAACAGCTTTCAGCCCTTAGTTAGCCCTTTCATCTTTCCTTTTTATATTCTCCTATAAACCTTTGTACTAAATACTTTTCAGCGGGGTCCAGAAGAGAGAGAGAGAGAGAGAGAGCAGAGAAAAAAAATCGAGTAGAAAAAAAAACACCGCTTGAAGAAGATAAATGATTGAGATGGAAAGGCTAAAATACACGGCCTACGACTTAACAACCACAAAAGGAAATGAAAAATATAATTTTGTACCGGCATGTATATTATAGTTGTTATATATATATATATATATATATATATTTTACTAGATTTTTTAATTATTTTTGTAGATGAATTTATCCGCTTTCATTATTTTCAATATAACAGTCAAAGATATAAAAATAAGTCGCAAACATTTTCAAAAGCTCAATATTAATTTTATGAATCGCATCTAAAGATTTTTCAAAATAAAAATAAACAAAAACCTTTGTTGTTATTAACAAAGAAAATATTATATATTATTATAATACATAGATTTTTTTCCTTTTAAAATTGATTTTTATTTTTTAAAGAATTATATGAAACATTTAAAACAAAAATCAGTAATAATGAACCTTATTTTTACATTCATAAATTCGAATAAGAGATGTTCAAGACAATTCTTAACCCTTACATGACCTGAAAAATTACTTAATAGTTGCAATAATATCTTAATAATATCTTATTTTCTTAAAATTAATAATGTAATAGTTTCTTATAATGTTTCAAAATATATATTTAATTTTAAATATTTATGCATTCTGTACTATATATATATATATATATATATATATATATATATATATATATATATATATATAATATATATATAAATATATATATATATATATATATATATATATATATATATAAATATATATATAAATATAAATATATATATATATATATATATATATATATATATATATATATATATATTATAAAATAGAAAAAAATATATAAATAATATAAATCGATCATTAAAACATTAACCGTAACCTTATTTTTCTCATCAAATCGACCGCTTCAAAAAAAAAAATCGTTCGTCACTAAAGCGAGCTTTCATTATTAACGCGATAAAAACGATAGCAATACGACAATAACAACAAAAACAAAACGAAACGAAACAAACAAACAAAAAAAAAGTGAGTGAAACGTAATAATCCGTGCGATTAATCTGAATAAGCGCAAACGGAAAGCGTTTGTTTTGAGCGGCGCAAAGCCGTAGCGGGATTTTAACGCCTCATGCTACGTTCCTGCCCGCACTTATTCTAGATATTCGACGCGCCACCTTGCATAAATATACGCGACTCGATGTAGATTTGTAGGTAATTAGGTAATTTATTGCCGAGATTCGCCGAAATGAGCCAAACAGATTACCCGTCCAAACGAGACTCGTTACTTTTATATATATATATATATATATATATATATATATATATATATATATATATATATATATATATATATATAATATACGTTTTAAATATTTTAGAAACGATGTGAAATTAAAGCTAAGTGTATTATATAAAAGCGCCGAAACTATTTTAATTTTAAAAATAAATTACATTATATATATATTTTTTATTTTATTCGCATTTGTGATTGTCTTTAATAAAAAGTGCGATTAATGTCAAGTTTTTTAATTTTTATTATTTTTTTTTTTTTTTTGTTCAATTTTTTATGCAATTTATTATGTTAAATGCGCTTTTCTTCGCTACAAATGATAATTGCTCAGTGATTTCATAGAAAACGGGATTCAGTTTATTTCATTTTTAAAGAAAATCGCGCCGTATTTTATAGCTAATTTCAGAATATAAAACGTAAGAAAAATCGTTTTGTGCAATTTGAATGCAATTTACGATTTTATTTGCGCTTTTTATTCACATAAATGATAATTAATTTATTTCCCAAAAAAAATGTATTGCGCATTTTTTTTGTAAATAATTCTTCACTTTTTTCATAAATAGCTCATTTTAATATCAAAATGTGAGACTTTTCTATTTTTACACGTAAAACGTCTATAAAAAAAACTAAAATATTTATATCATTAAACAAAGATAATTTATACAATATATTATATTTGTAATTATAAAAAAAATATATTCATTTCTTAATTTCAATTAATATAAATAAATTGGATAATAAACGAACAACGTTACTTTATATTTTTCTTTAATTTTTTCATAAATATTTTTTTATAATTATATATTTATTTTGATCGTATTTTATACCGTCGTTTTTAATCGTATAAAAGTCGTAATATCCAATTTGGATGTCGACAAGATTTCACATCAAACTATTTCTAAAGATTATGTGAAAGTGATGAAAAGTCGAGCGACGAAACGCATTCCCTAGTTTACTATCTCATCCTAGTTTCCTGAATCTTTTTTTTTATTTTCTTTTATATATAGGATGTTTTTTTTTTAAAATGGTAAAAACTTTATGTTAACAACTCTTTTTGATATGTACATTATTTTGACATCCATTACATGTTTTGTATTTTGTTTGATATGCCATTAAAATATGTATCGACTAATATCTGAACAATACTTACAAATTGTGTGATTTTTAACGAAAACCATGATTTGTTTTTGATAAACCTATCGCACCCTTCATATATTTTACGGTCCAAATAATCGTCCATTAGAGCAATTAATTCGAAATGATGTCAAACAGTGCGAATCGAAAAAAAATATTGCTGCTGTGAAACTCAGTATTGATGAAGACAATTAAAGTTGTATTCATCCACTTTATGAAAGATTTGGGTCGGAGACTTTTAAAATTCAACTTGTACAAGAATTAAAGAACAAAGTTACGATTAAAATGGACAATTTGCAATTTAACACCGTTGAACTACTTCTACGTCGATAAACCATCAACAATTAACACCTTAGAGGACAATATTTGCAACGTTATCACTGATATACGGCCTCAATTATGATCAAAATGCAAATTTTCCGAATAAACTTCCACTAAGCCAACCAACGTTATATATTCAAGAAAAAATGTCATAAAATTATTTTTCGAATACTGTCATTTTCATAGGAAAAAACACTATATATTTTAATTTAAAGTTTTATATACTTGTTTAAAAAAAAACATCCTATATATATTTTTTCGTATTCCAAATTTTAGAGCGGTTCTCATAATACGAAGAGAGCTAAACAATACCCAGTGGCATCGAGGTCTGAACACCGTGACCACGAAATGAATTTAATTCCCGTAACTGCCTCTGGGAGAAGAGAAGAGAACTGTGACCGCCTTTCGAATAAGAGATGCCGCAACAATGGCAACAACACGACCGGACACAAAGCGCAGATAAGAAACGAAATTGGCCTTTCTTCTATCAACTTGACCGCTCCCAAGTCTCATACCACGCTAATTTCATCCCCCAAACATCCCTCCCACGTTTTCCGCCCTTTCGTCCGCCTTACCTCCCTCCCTCACCCCGCCACGTTGCCTCCGCCGTGCTAACGGCTCCGATGAGATTTTTTTTGAGTTAGAGAGAGACCCCCCCCGAGAGTGCGCCGCGTAATGCGAGGGAGAAAAATGAAACGCAATAAATGGGAATGCGCCATGAGGGATGTATAAACGTGAATAGGCCTTCTCTCTATTGAAATTACATGTGGTCGGGGCATTATTTAATACGGTGTGTGTGTGTGTGTGTGTATGTGTGATCATTTTTCAAAATGCGACCGAACTACGAAACGTTTTGTCCTCGTCTTATTTAAGGATTCTTCCGGGTATGAATTTGTCTTTTGAATTTCGGTGTTCTAATTTATTTTTATGTGAATAAGTCTTTGATATTGACATGTATAGCAATAAATTAATATATATATATATATATACCTATTCATAAAATGTAAAATTAATATTTCTAATATAACTTTGATTAAAAATTTTCATTCACATCTTCCCTCTCCTATATATATATATATATATATATATATATATATATATATATATATATATATATATATATATATATATATATATATATATATATATATATATATATATATATATATATATATATATATATATATATTACAAACCTAACAAAAGTGAAAACAAAGAATTAAAAATTTTAACTTTAGTAGTCCTTCTGGCAAGATTGTCAAGTTTGAAACAAAAAAAAAATTCAATTCCAAAAATGCAGTTCGTTTTGTGATTTCCTAGTTGTGGACTAAATTTATGATAAGAAAATATTATCTCTACTTAAAAGAGTGTCATTTTACAATTCATAATATTATACGAAAATAGTATGAAAATATATTACATATAAATTAACATAAATAGTCGTTCGTAAATAAATATCATGCGGTATTTTTCTAATAGTTTTCAAATACAATTTTGATTCAATACAGTACACTTTATCTGACTGCTGTTTAGAGAGTACGTCATAATTATGATACGAATCGACGGCAAAATATAATTTTCTCAAGGCATCCTAAATAGGATTGGCGTATTATTCTCATAATACGAAGAAAAAAATACGATGCGACGCAAAAAGAAAAAGGGGATAGAATAGAAAGTAAATACAGTGTGGCAACGGAAGAATATTCAATTTAGTCGCGGTGAATATAGCTTTAGACTATCCGAAAACCAATAAATTGTGGACGAGAAAGCCACTTCCATAATTTATGTTCAGTAGATCGACTATATAAGGGATGGTGGATATTTAAGATGCGGTCTGGTGGGTGGTGAGGACTATTGAGTCATTAGGATTGTACGAAACGCTTTCTAAAACGAAAACCGCATAATATTCACGTTTATTCAAACGATCCGACTTTGTTTTTATGATTTTGTATTTCAACAAACACATTATATAATTATGAATTACGATTATTTTTTATAAATATATATATATATATATATACATATATATATATATATATATATATATATATGTCTAAATTTTAAATATCTAAAAAAAATAATCGTAATTTTCAAATCGTTAATCGCGTCACGTTCCCGCTTCGTAAATTTATTCATAAAAAATTTCAACTTAATTGAATTATTCTATTTATTCGATTATATTTAATGAACCGATAAAGAAGCACGAAAAATCACCGCCGCCCCAAAAAGTAAAAAAAAAAACTGATCGCATAATTGACATGTTACAAGTTGACTTTTAACATAATGATACTAAAAAAAATATGTCACAATATAAAATCCTTGATACACTTACATTTATATTACAAGGACATTGGAGTTTCAAGGATTTTTTATCCGCGCATTAACTTTATTATATAACGATACGAATGTATGTCAATGCATCTCTTTTATTTTCTAATTTATTTAAAAGAACTGAATATTTTTTTATGATCTTGATCCATTTTCTACAATATCTACATATAAATTAGAAAATATAGCTTGATCTTTATCAATTAAATATACTTATATATATATATATATATATATATATATATATATATATAATGCATTTACTGTGTCGTCATCATTAAACAAATCCTCGGAAATTACCTTACGCACTTCAATTATGTAAATTCCTGTCTGTTTTCACGGGTCGAATTAACTTGGATCTTTTGCATACATTTTCACGAAGGCAAAAGGGAAAAAATCACGAACTTACCCCCCAAATAAGAGAGCAAAGTCCCAATTTACATACTCTCGAAGGAACGAGCAGACATCGGCCTCCCTTTTCTCTTTGGTGACGGATGATTTACAATTCTGATTTGAATTTAAAACATTTCCACTTTCCCATGTGGTTTCAGCGATCTTAAGATTTCTGTTTTATTCCATATATTATATATATATAAATATATATATATATATATATATATATATATATATATATATAATTTTTTTATTCAACGTCGTGTCGTCTGTCGTCTATTTTTTTTTTTAATATACATAGGTGAACGATAAGAAATTTCACACAATTGCAAGAATTTCAGTTGAGGCAGACGTATGAAATCGTACGATAGTTCCCTAAGGATAGTAATATGTGAACGGTTTGCCGAGAAAATATTTAGCAAAACGAATGATATACGAAAATTTTCTAAAGTTGACAGAGATTAATGTTGCATTGAGCGACGTTCGTTTTCTATATAAAACGTCTTAAACGATATACTCATAAAAGCGCATACGTAAACGTGAGCTTTTTCCAATTCAAAAGTATGAAATATCATTTTTAATTTTCGTACAAAATTTTATTATAATTTTCGTATTTTTATATAATAAAATATATAGTTGAGAATATTGCCTGTAGACAGTGCTTGTAACGCATCTTCATCGTCTGAAAAGCGTTTGCTAGTAAGACGAGAAAGGCTTGCATCGAATTGCAGCAAAATTGGCTACGAAGCCAAACTCCATTCAGACCGTCTCCTATATAAATAAAATAAAATAAATAGAACACGTCCACTATTGTGCCAAAACTGAATTGAGCGTCTTTTAAAACGGCCACGCACAAGTGTCTAGTGGAAATTGCGATAAATTATAAAATTGGCAATTACAACATATAAATTTCAGCGTGAAATTGCTACAAAATTATTCTATATATTATATACATATATAAATTAATTATTTTTGATATTTTTTTTTTTATATTTATATTATATAGCGAAATGTGATTTATTCTTCTATATTCGAATAGATCAAATATTCCGTTCAAAACAAGATACATTTCAGTCTCGACGAGGCGTCTCCGTGTCCGAATAATGCTTCGAACCTTTCACATAAGTATTTCAAATCAGCTCGAATTTACCCAAATGGATTCCAACATTGTGCGGCTCGTAAAAGAAGAAGATATCAATCGATGCGATGCCATGGAAAAGGGAGTCAGTCGGAAAATTTTCTTCTATATGTGCAATAGGGTTGTGGAGAAAAGGGAACGAACGCCAAAGAAAAAAAAAACACCCCGACCCCCTCAAGATATCTAGGAAACGTTCCGTGCCTTTTAAACGAATACGGTTTGCGGCTAAAAACAGAACCGGCTGCCGTTGCACTGTGTGTAAGTTTAAAGTGGTGACGTTGAAATCGAAGGCTTTAATGCAACGACTTGTACTACCGTCGACACTATTACTTTGACATATAACCGAAATATATATATATATATACATATATAATAAAGTACGTAAATGTGTTTATAAATAAATCTACATACGCGAAATGCGATCGAAAATGCACGCGTTTTTATGTTTCGTTTCATCGCTGTGTATCGTCGATGTGCTTTAATCAATTCAATTCCGGTTTTTTTTTTTTTTTTTTTTTTACTTTCTCACCGACGAAATGGAGGTCGTTTCTCTAGAAGTTGGAATTGTCGGTCAATCTGGTGTTGATTGAAGAACCTTTCAATTAAAAGTTTTAATTGCTTTTTTTCCCCGAACGCTGAAAGTTCAATTGACATTCGTTTTTGCATCAAGTGAGTGCACAATAAAGCTCCCCTATGTTATTGAATAACAATAATTATATTTCATAAATATATGTGTGATCAACTATTTTTTATTTTTTTTGTGATAATTCATTTTAAACTTAATAACTAATATTATTTTTAAGATCAAAAATAAATCATTATATTCCAGTAATATAGTCAAACTTACTTTTAATATATTTGATTAAAAATATATAATATGACTTTTCTCAAACAACGAACTATCTACTTAGCACGAAGACGGAGTTGAACCTGAAGCAAACGGAAACGGCATGTTTTTGACATGAATTAGACTTCAATTTTGCGAAAACTCACCCCCATAACACACATCTAATGTTGGTCCCCTACATCTGCTACACGTCAATTCAGAACTACCCCCAGAGGGTCTATTTTTCTATGCCAAATACATCGTTAGAGGTCGAAACGTTAACCTTCCTTTTCATCATGATGATTTTTCTACGCACAAAACTTTACTTTAAAATTGCAATACTTTTCTATTTTTTTTTTGTAAAAAAATTATAAAAATATTAAAAAAAATAGATTTATGAACGAATTATATATATATAATTTGATATAGCTGAATAATATCAAAATTGCTGCATTGCATACCAAAAATGTTAATAATTCAACTGGAATACTCGAGCAGCAAAATTAATTTTATCACATCAATTCGTCTCTATCTGCAACAATATAAATTTAAACGCATTAAATTGCAGACTATATATCGCCAAATTTACATTATAAATATTAAATATTAATGAATGCAATTAAATATCGTCGTTCGGAGAATGCGAGATAACGACGCTTACATAGTCATCGTGATTTATGAGAAAGTGTCCCGATTTTGCAACCCCCATTGAAATCATCAAAGCGCTAATGTTATTATTATCATTTAATGTATTGAAAGTTTAAAGGAAAGCTGTGATTTTAATCAAACATATCGCTTAATGAAAAAAAAATAATTAAAATCTCTAATAAATATATCATTATAAGAATTTTTAATTTTATGTTCTGTATATCCTTCAAAATTTTTGCATCCTTTACAAATATCTTTTCATCGACATCTTTATAGGCAAATAATTTTAAATTTAGAATACATAATATTTTTAATATATATTATAAAAAATGATATTTTTTTGTAATTAAAATAATGAAGACTATGTTTTAGAAATATTTATAAATAAGGTGACCAACCGTTCTCATTTGAGGAAGACGATCTTCTTAATTGTAAATTTTTCGTATTTTTAGGAAATGACTTGTTTTCTTAACTTTTTTAGAGTCAACCGTAATAAATAATCTTTCTTATAACAAACGATCTTCCAACTATGTCCTACTATTCATTGTAAAAAAAAAAAGTTGGACACCTTAGTTATAAAAGACAAAATAGTTTATTTATATAATCACTTCATAACATTTATCAATCGATAAATATTATTTCCATTCTTCGCCTTATATTAGAAAAAGAACACCCTTTTGACAATTGAACCGTTCGTCCTTTTTTACGACCATGTCCTCAATTCTTCGGTGACGAATAAACGTTATTTTATAAAAAAAATATACATTAAATCGTATATTTTCGTATGAAAATATTAAAAAAAAAATACATTTAAAACGTTAACATCGGATAACGGACATGATTTAGTTTTATCACTACGGTCAATGTACATTATTCAAATTCGAAAATCGAGACTCGTGCATCATTTAATTCGCGCGATATTTCAGTACAAAGAGTCATTACTCATTATCAATCTTCCTCAGACTGTTTCGCGTGTACGTGTAAATGAACGTAAGAACTGGAAAAGAAACACGAAATAGAGTATATACAAGTGAAGAAAAAGAAAAAAAAGAAGTAGAAAGAGAAAAAGAAAAAAAAAGGAGGGACGCAAAGGTAAAACGGCTAGTGAAAAGTCTCAGATGCGAGTTTGGAATTGTTAGCGTTCGTATTTCTTATCTCGTCGACGAGAAAAATTGCTTTTGCTTTCTCCATGCCTCGGCGACTTGAGAGATAAGGATATCTTTTTAAAAAGGACATATGGCGTTAGCTTTCTCTTAAAAATACGAATGTTCACTCTTCACTTGCATTTAAATTCATATTATCGCTGTCCGTGGCTCGAAATGTACTTACAAATTTAAATTAAAACACTAAGACCATCAACCTGTACGTAGAACGATTATAAATTGCGCAATTTCTTTTTTTTTTTTAATTTTTAATATGCATCTCGTTTTCGATCTCGCCGAATTTGGGGACGCGTTATATATTGTGTGTGCACGAATTCGTGCGCCGGATCCGCTTGAAACAGCGGCGTCGACTTTGAGACCGGTTCTCGATGCATTTTTTTTTTTCACTTATTCATATTTCAAATTTTAATATTATGATCTAAAAAGCACAACATAATATGGTCGTTGAATAATTAATAATATATTAAATTGTTTGTAAATAAAACGTTAGCATTACATATAAATTATAAAAAAGATATATTTTTCAACTGATATTTATATTTTCCGAGTAGTTATCATTATATATATATATATAATAAGGTCTAATTTATAATAAAATTTCGAAGTGTATAAAAGGGCATTTTTCGCGTCAATTAAATAATTCAACGATAGGACATTTAAGTCGTCGAGTCACGAACGTCGTAAATGTATACAATTAGATAAGACTCGGATAAAACTGTGGGGCGCACGTCAAAGTTTTCCTTGCCCCGTTACGAACGCAAAGACTCACACACGCGATAATTTCACATTATATATCTGTATAATATATATATATATATATATATATACGTGTGTATGTGTTTAAATTCAAAATGTACGTCTGTATCAAAGAGATCTTAAAATTATGTAAATCACGGGCGCACACAACATACGAAAACCCCCAAAAAGCAACGGGACATCTATAGTATTATATACTTTATATATATATATATATATATATATATATATATATATATATATATATATATATATATATATATATATATTGTATATACATGTCTGTCTCGAAAGTGAGCGTCCCTTCTTCGTACGGACGAAGATTTCCCGCAGCACCCGCCCTCCCCCTTTAAAACCCGACTGTATCATGATAAAGTAATGTTTAAAGCATCGTAAAAACAAACATGGCCTCGCGAAAATTATCATATTCAAAACTTTTGAATCGCTCAAGATAACCTCATTAAACCGTACACCATCCTACCGATCTTCAACAAATACGCCAAGGTTTCTCATGTATATGTGTATGTATATATATATATATATATATATATATATATATATATACATAATCATAATAAAAAATTCGAATTAAATCGATAAGTATGTGTGAAATCTTCTTACATTTTATTCATATAGAAAACTTCAAATATGACTCGATACATTTTTTTTGAAATAAAAAATATACAAAATAAATAATAAAAAATAAATAAATATAAATATATATTTTTCCGACTACGTATATTTTCAACGACTTCCGGGAATAATGTGTAGATATCCGGATGCGCTTTTCACCTTCTACTTCGACAATGGAAACGGTCTATTATATATTTTAATGAAAAGTGGGAACTTGCGTAATCTAATTTTGCAATTTTCCGCCCGCAAATTTCCACTCTGCCACATTTAAATTCAAAGAACAATGTCTCCGCTGTGGAAAAATGAACGTTTTCACCAGATCGGACCCCGAGTCCACTGCATTTTACCAGTTTCCTCCCTTAGGATGTTCGAACCCCTCGATGTCGGATATCAGTCACATTTAATTTGTCCATTCATTCTTAAATAATATACTGAACACGAAATTTTTCTAAAGTTTATCTCTCGATAATATTTATTCGTTTTGAAAAAAATCTGTCATATATATTATATATATATATATATAAAAATAATAATTTTCGTCGTATCCAACTTTTATTACGAAATCGATAACCTCATTATTGAAGATAATAAAACCTTTCAAGTCCATAACAGACACCAAACCACCATAAAGTAGCGAATAAATAAATATATATATATATATATATATATATATATATATATATATATATATATATATATATATATATATATATATATTTACGGATTAACAAACAGTAGAAATTAGATACGGACAAAACTTTTATTGTAATCAACCCCGATTCACAAAGATGCACGTATATCGTTTCATTTTGAGGATTCTCTTTCATTCACGGAAACCTTTCAATATATACTTATTTTCTTGTTTTACGGTTTAATTTGACATAAGCGAAAAAAAAATATCATTTTAAACAAAGTACGGTTTATTTACTTATTGCCAAATAATTATTAGAAATATTATTTAATGGAAGTCAGGTATATTGAAGTGGTTTCCCTAGGGAATACAATGGAACGGCTAAAGCGGAATAAAGGGGTACAGAATACACCTTCAGTGGTTCATGTCTGTTTTAAATTAGATTGTGAAGTTTACGGTTAACGGGAAAGCTGTAAAAGTGAAAAAGTGAGACCGGTTTGAAAAAAAATTGTATCCACAATATAATTCAAGATGGCCGCGTTTCTTTTTTTTTCCTCATTTTCTTTATTTATTGTCTTTTTCTTTTCTATATTACTATATATGAAAATTTTCTACAATTTTCATATATAGTAATATAGAAAAAAAAATAAGTTCAACACGAAAGTGCAAAATATTTGTGTTGAATTTTTCGTTTACTTTTTGTGAACACAGTATACTTTATAAATATCTGATTTTTTCGGAATATTTTTTTCTTTCTCGATTTTTGGTCCAATAATTTTTAATCTTTTACATATATCGTGTCGATATTATGAAAAATTTATAAAATTTTAAACTTTTATTTATCACTCGGTATCTTATCATTTATTATTGATTATTAGGTTAGGTGAACAAAACAATTTTTATAAAATCCTTATTAAAGTTGTGATTTTATGGAAATTTCTTTTTAAAATTTGATATCCTTCAAAATGACTGATCCCTTAAGCCTAATGTGGAACAATATCCCCGTCTCTCTATCAAAATATTTATTGTAAATATTGATATTCAATGAATGAATAAAGATTTCCATTCATTAAAAAATAATTACGAACATTTATATGACTAAAAAGTGTCACAAACATCAACTTGAATTTTTAATATATTCTTAAAATCACGTGTATTTCGAAGATTTTGATTTTTTTTTCATTATACACTAAACATTGTCCACCAAATAAAATTGATAAAATAATATCATAATTTTCAATATATTTACTATATATGGATCGTTATCGTTAATGTGGCACAACTTTCGAGCGCGTGCAATTTAACCTTTATCGTTTCGACGAGGTACCTTTCATTAATCTTATCGAGCATTATCTGTAATTCTGCCGTTACTCAGTTTACCTTAAATTACAGAACTTAACTGTCTGAAATCAGTAATTTCGCAACTTCCAATATTAACGATTGTAAGGGTAGCTTCTGTCGACCGCATTAACGAGATAGAATGCGACATCGTGCTCGACAATAGATTAAATTTCTCATATAATATATACATTAATAACAATTTATATATATATATATATATATATATATATATATATATATATATATATAAAACTGAAATATATAATAAAGTTATACGTAGTAAATAATCGCAAATATAATTCAATAGTTTATTCTGCTGTATGAATCTGTTGACGGACGAACAAATCTCATTCGATCGTCCGAGCTTTGGAAAGCTCAAAACGGCTATCATTAACGAGCTTAATCGTTACAAACATGAACGCCGCGCTTGAAGCGAATTCCCTTTTTGAAGGGTTAAATAACTGCATTCAAATTCCGGTTAGGAAACGACGTTATCGAAGATAACACAATGACTTGAAGGAAGACTGCAACTCCTCTAGATATGTAATTGTATAATATATATTAAACTTTATATCGGATTTACTACATAAGACATCTGGAATCAAGAAGGGAACAAATAAAGGGATATATATATATATATATATATATATATATATATATATATATAAAGATCCAACAGGTATTTTGTGAAATGTCAATATTCATTGATTTTTAATTATTAATTTTAAAAGATATTATATTATCAAATAAAAGTAATTTCATGTGTCACACTAATAATTACACTATATTAAAAAAAAGGAAATACGCAAATTCCACTGATTATAATATAAAATATCAAATGTCAAATTACGATATTGAAAAAGGTTTTTACGGTTAGTTGTTCGTACGAAACAGATGTGATTTTGCATCGTCATAAAATCGAAAAGTTAGCACTTTGCCAACGAGTCTTTTTTAATGTTGAAAACTTTCTTATTGAATTTCATCTGCAGACGCTTCTCAAATATTGGAGATGAAATAATAAAAAAAAACATAAAGAAATGTCATGCTAAATAATTCAAAAACCTTGGAACCGTGCAACGAATACGACCACCCTTTTTAGTTCTAAATTCGATTTTTGAATTTTCAAAACGATAATTCATAATAAAAAATATTACGAGGAACTTATTATATATATATATATATATATATATATATATATATATATATATATATATATATATATATATATATATATATTTAAAAATATTTCAAGTATATTTTTTAACAAATTTCATTCATCGAAAATCCAATTAAATTATTAAAATTAAATCGAAATATACATGTTTTGAATTACAGTGGAAAAAAAACCACCCTAACGTGTTAAGCTCGACTTATAAATAATAAGCACTCTTATTCAATTAAATTATATATTTATATTTTATACATATTTTTGCACTATTATAATCTTATTTTGACAGCCGGAAGCCGTTTTTAATTAAATTTATTAGCCCACCGTCGTCGTTTTAATTATAAACGAACAATTTTAACCGCCTATATTTATTATCAATATGACGAAATTGAATGCAAACATTCGTTTTTAATAATCGAATATTAAATTTTCATATGTGTTTATATATACTGCATACATATATAGAGGGTGTTTTTTTTTAATAAAGATATAAAATTTTATGTTAACAACATTTTTTAATATGTACACCATTTTGGCAGCCATTGCATCGTATATCGACTAACATCCAAACAATGCCTACAAATTATGCATTTTTTTTACTAAAACCACGATTCAATATATTTTACAATCTGCATAATCGTCCATCAAACGTCATCAAAGAGACGTCATAAAGTGCGAATAGAAAAAGCTGTTGCTGTTGTGTAACTCGGTATTGAGAATGATCCAAATGAGTCCTTCGGCATAATACTCGATAATTGAAGTTGTATCCATCTACTTTATGAAAGATTTAAATTTGGAGACTTTCAAAATTCAAATCGTACAATAATTGAAACGATTCGATCGCTGGACCATCGCACATTTGATGAATTGGTTCAAAACAAAGTTACGATGAATATAGACGTGTGAATTTTTTTGTCTTCAACATCTGGCGATTTAACACCATTTGACTACTTTTTCTGGGACTATGTGAAGTCTCTGATCAACAATTGACACCTTGGAAGGCAATATTTGCCACGTTATGACTGTTATATGACCTCAATTGCTGTAAAGAATGATCGAAATATGGACTACCCGTTTCAACTCTCGTTTAACCAATCCAGGTAAGTATATACCAAAAATCTAATTCAAGTTAAAATTTATGGTATATAACATTATATATATATGTTTTATTTTAATTTAAAGTTTTATATACTTATAAAAGAAACACCTTATATATGTTATATATCGGTTGGCGTATTACGGTTTAATGTAACGGTTTTTAGAGTTTGAACAGGGAAAATTTTGACTGCCGACCCACCTGAAAGGGGTTGCGAAATTCCACGACGGCGTAACCGCCCCCTTATAAGAGTTGTATTGCTTCTAAAATGCGTGTTATCGGTCTCTAGGGTTGTATTTATCTCCATTGGTTGCCTGGTTGGCTGTAAATATAAATCCGAAAGATGTATGGGGCTCAGATACGAGCCGTGAACGTTGGCGAGCCTAGTACAAAACTTAGCTTTCTGCCTCACCGAATAATGGACGATTTTTTTTTATTATTTTATACTCTTAAGCTACCTCATATATCCTATAATAAGATAAAATATAAATTAAAATTAATTTAATTTTTTTTTCATATTATTTTTTTATATATTAACGATAATATATAGTATCGATATTGCAATTCACATGTGAAAGCTAAGAAATATTTTTCACATTATACGTTAAAATATAAAATTTCATATAAACATAATTTAAATTATTTTTTAATAATTCAAATTCGCAACATTTTCAAGTAACAAAATTCAATTATCATTTTTTTTTCTATAACAATTACGAAAATAGAGACCGCCGAATAAGATAAATTATAATGTTACGGCGTAATATTTTTAGTTAGAAATGTCTACGTGAAAAACGTTTTAATTGAAAATTTATATATAGTGAAAACTGTTGTTTTTATTTATTTATTTATTTTTGCTTTCGAATCTAAATTTTTAGGTCTCGAAAAGGACGCTTTTAACGGCTGACTTTCTAACAAAAATAACATTGAACTTTTAAAAGGAACATAAGAAATCGAGTAAACAAACCGACTGAAATTCAATACGGTTTTCCAATGGTGAAACATAATTATTCAATGACTCACTAGAAATTATTATTTTTCATTTAAATTGTACAAAAAAAAAAGAATTAATTGTATTAATATTAAATTGCATTTGCGTTTATATGACAAAAAAAAATATATTAAATCATTATAAATTTAATATAAAAATCTAATATTCGATATCGTATTACGGCGACGTGATTTATATTCAATTTTAAAAGGGGGGGGAGCAACTTTGTTTTTACGAAAATGACGACCATTTGATATTATTTTGCCCATCGGAAACCATGCGATTAACAATTGACAAGATTAAAGTCCCGGAGATCGTTTGTTGTTTTAGGACAGAAACCAGACGCAGACAGATACGACTTTATACAATGTGTTAGCTGTTTTTGCTGTCTATCAAATTTATTATATTATATAATATTTCGACGTATATGAAGAGAAAATATTAAGGTTTAAACCGGTGACGCTCAAACCTTTTTTTTTTTTAAGGCGAATTTAAACTAAATGGTTTTCCAAATTTGAGATTTGCACCAATAGAATTAAAAAAAATAAATACAGTAAAATGATATGATATTTTTCCATTGTTCTCATTTTTTCATTGTAATAACACAATTATTATAGTAATAAATCTAATGCCTTTTTTACTTTTAATTTAAAATATTAATGAAAAAAAAAAAATATATATATATATATATATAAAATTATTATAACGAAAATTTCACATTCGCGAAAATAAAAAAAAAATACCGCCGATATTTTCATAAATTATTAATATAATATAGTGATAATTACGTTTGAATAATCGCTATGAATATATTTGTGATCACATTTATTATGTAGAATAAATAGCGATTTACCGAGTCCAAAGGTGCGTTGATTTTGCATATAATCAGGCACTCGTCTGACTGAAACAATATTTCGAATGCTGATAATGAAGCGAATCGCAAATGTATCGAACGAGAATGAGAAAATCAACAATGTTCAAGCTTAAATACACCATCCTAAAATTAAATGATATTTAACAAATTTTTATTCGGTAAAAAATATTAAATTTACCATCAATAGTACAACATTGATTACAACGCCTAATCTATTGTCGTATGTCGTATATAAATTTAAACTATTATTATTATGAATATGTGAGAAATCTTTTTGTTCGCAAAATATCAATTTTCTAGCTATAATCTGTCATTTAGATTGCAATACACAAAAGAAAAGTAAATTAAATTAACAATCATATTATACAAAAGGTTACAATAGGCTAAATACGGCCTTAAAGTCACAAGTTTACTATCCCTATCTTAGATATCTATATACACACCAAAAACGAGTTAATTCGTATCTGGTAGTCTAAATGATTGTTATTCTAATTGTATCTTTTTTTTTTAAATAGACGATATCGTACAAAATTTTACAGATACAAACTATTTTTATTTATTTACAGACTGAAATACATATTTAGTATCTTCAAAAAAAAAAAAAAGACAGATAGAAACGTACAGATTTGTACTAGTAAGGAATACTCCTTATAGTCGAAGGTATACCACAATGACGTGCATATCGTAACATAATCCCGAAGGGCTCCTTAGGTTGGACCTTCAATATTGGTCTTTGCATGGAATACACGACCGCAGGCAACATTTGACGAAGGTCTGCACGAGTCGGCAGTTAAATTCTAACAGAGCAACGCCCATCAATCCATCTTTGTTGAGAGCAATAGCTAACAAGGGACCGCCACACTATGAACGGGTGTCCGCGTTGTCAATCCAAAACATTCGGGAATCAATCCGCAAACGAGGGTCCGTACGAACGCTATATAGATCGAACACGAATCAAACAAGAAACACGTATTCAAATAACGTTAATGACGGCTCATTTAAATATTAGAAAATATATCGTCAAAATGTGATATTTTGACGTCAATGATAAAATGTCGAAAAATGTGCATCTATATCTTATATAATTTTTGAAGACATGTATTAAATAATGAAAAAATATTGAATTTTTTTTTTTTTTTTGGTAACTCTTTGGCAATAGTTGTCTTTTTCAATTGAATATTTATTTAATTTATTGCAAAATTTCTAAACATTTTTTGTAATAAGAATGACTGGTTCGTCATAATTTTTTGATTTTTCTTCAGCGCTAAGGAATTAAGTCAATAATATCTTAGTCAAATAGTGACATTATCTTATAGTACGACGTCAATTATATTAATATTTAATGCAGGGGTGGCCAAACCCATCGATAGTCCTAGCTATTTTTCAAAATTTGAAATTTTTCGCCAGCCACAACTAAATACGTATTAAAAAGGTGTTATTTTTTTTTTGCAGAAATTATTTTTATTGAAAACATATAAATAAAAGTATAAAATATTTTTATTGAATTTAAATATTAAAAATTAAACATATTTATTTAACTTCTTTTGATATTTTTTTAAATTAAAAATGAAGAGCCACAAATAATTTTTCAAAGAGCCGCAGTTTGGCCACCCTTGATCTAATGCATCAAAGTGAATTAGAAAAATGCCATAAATACGCAAACTACTCCGCATAAATTCAATACTTAAACAGCATAATTTTAAAATAACATTTTAAAAAAACGAAAAATCAGTGTATTTCAATGAATTTTGAAATGTGTTAATGTAAAAAAAAAAAAAAAAATACCGTTCCATTTAAATTTTTCCATACCGTAAATATATATACGATTAATGCGATTAATTTACCTGACAACCGGATGCGAACGGTGAGGGGTTGGGAGGGGCAAAACGTGAAATAATTCGCACAACTGAATTAATTCGGCAAAATCGAGGGTGATCATTTCACTTTTGAGTATTGTTTGTTTGTTTGTTCTGCTTGTTTGTTTCGAATAACTATCGTATACGTGTAACGCGGTCGTCTCGAACAAAACGGACAGTTACGGTTTTAATTAACTTTTGGGCTTACACAAAGTTCAACTTTTTGACCTCCCCTCCCCTCCCCCCTGACAGAGAGAGGGAAAGGAGAGGGCGGGGGAGGGGGGGCCAAAAACAACCCCGTTTGTTTATTCATTTATTCAACCCCTTCCCCCCTTTTCGGCGAACAGTTCGATGATAATAATAATTCTGTTTTTACACGTGTATTATTATATTGAATTTCGTTATATTAAACAGACTTCTAGACATTTATGTTCGTTATATTTATTACAATTTTGCAGCACATGGCCGTCTTTTCGCTTCTGTCACACTTGAATTATTATTATTACATTCAAAATTGTATAATTTCAGCAATATATAATATATTTCATTTATTGCATTGTACGTATTATTGATTCGATTATATTATATTGGTCTAATAAAATTAAGAATGCATTAAACGTTATTAATATTACATATTAGATCTAAAAAGATTACATAATTAAAAACAGATTTAATCAATAAGAAATTTTATTCTATATAAAATAGAAAAATATTTTATTCCAATATCAACATATAATAATATGATGAATGAAGATTAGAATTTGAGATCAAATATTTATAATACAATAAATTTGATATATTAAATTTAACTATCACACTTTTTTATGAATTCATCAATAAATATTATTGAACTACTTTGATACTGATTTGAATTACAAAAATTATTAATAGGCAAAGACTATTTAAAGTCGATGTCGTTTTTTACGAATTTTGCGACATTTTTATCGAAAATTTTTTTTTTTTTTTGCAAATCTATATATAATATTATAAGTAAAAGAATGTGATAAAGTCAAAAATTAATAACTTGTTCATTTGTCGACACGAGAACCACTTTTTCCGTTGGGTTTTAGACCTTTTCGCTGAAGCTTTGAATGTTCACTTGAGTTTGATTAATGATAGGGCCTTTACCCAATTAGTGCTAAGCCATTCGCATTCAAACATATTAAGGCTTTGAAATATGTAATATACTGAATAATAACAATAATTATCGAAATTTTCGATATCGTCTGATCGCGAAACGTTTTCATTCTAAATAATTTAACGTGCATATATATATATATATATATATATATATATATATATATATATATATATATATATATATATATATATATATATATATTATTACCAACATATAACTCGATATATATTTTTAATAATTAGTAATAAAATTCATATTAAAAAAATGTAATTATTTTTAATATATTACTGAGCAATGCTTTTAATCAATTTTTACTGAACATTTATATTTCAAGTTAATTTTTATTTTATAACTACTCTAGACATATATTATTACTTAAATCAGAATTTAAATTAATTATTAATATAATATTTTCAATTTTTATTTAATATAATAATATCTTAAAATACAATGGGATATCTAGAAATATTATGTAATGATATAAAAATTACCCCAGAGATTGGAGAAATGTATAGAAAGGGATGTCGATTATGTAACAAAATTACTTATATAGGTAATAAAATCGTATAAAATTTATTTAAAAATAAATATTTACTTTTTTTTAAATATAGATATCTTAAATTTTTAAAGTTTTAGAAATATGTTAAAAAAAATTAATACAAATAATAATTATATAGCATGAAATTAATAACTTGTGCTAAATTACTCATTAAAAATGGTTAGATCTATAAAAATAAAACTATTGAAGTCTTATAAATATATAAGTTTAATACACAAAAATACTCTTAAATATATGTAAAACATTTTTTTTATAAAATTATCTGTTTAAAAAAAATCAATTTCAAAATGTTGAAAGTAAAAAAAAAATAAGAAAATAATGAAAAGTAAATATGACGAACTATTATTATATATAAAAATAAATATGTAATAAAAAAAATTAAATATTCAAGTTTAAATAATTACAGCATAATATTGACCGTAAATAAAATTGTTTTTCCTTTCAATGCGTTGTCATCAGAGAAAAAAAAGGAAAAATAGGAAAAACGCCAACAGGGACAAAAAAAATGGAAAAAATACCGATCACAATAGAGAAAAATAACGGGAAAATAAAAGTGCGAACCCGTTTTGCGTAGAAAATCGTGTTATTTTTTTTTCTTTTTTCACTTTTGAGTGAGAGATTAATTTTTAACATCTTTTTTTTACAGATACGCTGAAAAGAAAGCGATGACAGAACAATGCTGAAATGAAGATCCTTCAAGCTTTTTTCATATAATTAATTTTTGTCGATTTTTTATATAAACTTATATATATATATATATATATATATATATATATATATATATATATATATATATATATATATATATATATATATATATATTATAATACATATTACGTACATATGAAATATGTATTATATAATTATTGATTCTATTCCAATAATGTTATCAAAATATATTTGTATAATGTTCATATAAAATATATGAACGTACGAAAATTTTCGGAAATGATCAGATATAGTTAAACTTTTATAATCAGGAAACGCATTCATATATTAATTTTTAGGATTCGTATTTCAATTTTTATATGAAGGAAAGAGACATTCCCAAATTATATAATAATACACTATAATATATCTATAAATTTTATATCGAGTCGAATATGTCGTTCACTTATAAATGTATTATATTATACGAAAAATGTTTCTCAAACGTTTTCGAAGAAGAGGAAAAAAATTGATATTTAATGCCGTACAATCACCTGGTCGTCGTACATTTAGAAAATAGGGTCAAAGCAGAGTTACTTGTGAAAATGATTCTGTGAATTGGTTTTCAAAATCATACGATTTAACATCACTGGATATTTTTTTTGGACTATGTAAAGTCTATGAACTACGCCAATAAATCATAAACAATTGACAACTTCGAATACAATATTTGTCACATTATCAATGACGAGCGACCTTAAATCGCCTCAATGAGTGATCAAAAATTAAACTTTCTGTTTAATCACACGCCAAAAATCTTATTCAAATAAAAATAACATAAAATTATCTTTAGAATAAAGTCAAATTCGTGATAAGTAAACACTATTTATCTATGTTTTATTTTAATTCAAAATTTTATTATATACTTTCGCGAACTAGATAATCTAAATGAAATTTTATAATATATATAATACATCAGTTATAGTGCCACAGACACGTATTATTCAATATTACTTTTTTTTTTGCATAAATAACTCTCGAGTTCGATAAGGGGGTAGTTATTGAAGAGGGTTGTTAGAGGGTGAGCAAAGCATATTCACCGAAGTTTGAAGCAATGCGTCTGCTCGTGCCTTATCTCAATCTCATTAGTCGACTCGCTAATGGACATACAAATCTCATCATGTGCACATACTATTTTGAAACATATATCCATAAATATCAACCACAATTACATTAATATACACATCCTGAAATACGACACGAATCCAATTGATTTTAATATTTTCACCATATATTTATCAATTATCATAAATAATTACTTATTGCGTGTGTATAAAAATTTAATAAAATAATTGATTGATGTAGTACACATTTTTTTTAATGTGTAAAAAAATATATATATATATAATTATATGTGTAAAAAAAATAATATATAAAAAAAGTTGATAATCACTGACTGACCTATGTCGACACGTAAAGGTGTAATTTATAGAGGAGGTTTCGTGTGGGACCTTGATAGTGCCGAATGTAAATCGCATGCAAATATTCAATTATCTGAAGGTTTGAGCGGTCATAATGGAAACTAGCAGAAAAACTTACTTGCTTGGGACGAAGAAAACGGGTTAAAGAATATATATATATATATATATATATATATATATATATATATATATATATATATATATATATTGCCGACTCCGTTGAATACCGTGAGAGCAGAAAAGAACTTGGAGAATTGAAGCCTTTTGTCTGGAAAATTCGATCTCGGAAAAGTTTTCCGCGCAAATGCGTTATTGATTGCCGCCGGAACGCTTTTCCACGTTAGTTGTCTTATGCAGTTATACGTTTTTATTATTATTATCATTATATTGACGTGTATAATATAATGATGTGATAAATTAAATAATAATTGATCTTTTTTTAATCATTTGAACATTTATATTTAATTCTGATTTAGAATGTCGTTTATAAATCGACGAGTGGATCCGACGCGCGAAGTTCGTGCACTGTATAAATTGATTTGAATTGAATCGATTATTCGGTTAATTTATGTTTTAAATTGCAAAATAATAATTTATACAGAATATTTTAAATAATATGAATAATCGGATCATTAATTTTTAATTATAACATATCAATATTCAGTATTATGTATTTATTAAAATAATAATAATAATAATAATGAAATATTTTTTTTCATTTTCTGTAAGATATTTGCAATGTTTAACTTGTACTTTTTAATATAACGACATTCGCTTACAATACAAATATTATGTACAAAATTTTATTGTATATTGTGACCGCAAAATCAAGTTCTTCTCGTTTATTATTAAAGACTTAATAACGCTCACACAAAAGATTTAAATAAATAGCGACCTTCGAAACGTTTCATAAGAAAAAAAATATAGAAACGAAGACGAAAAGTGAAAAAAAAAAAGAAAAGAAGAATGGGAAAAAAAAGATGAAAAGACGAAGTCGACAAAATACATATTGAAAATGGACATTTTGTATTTGCCTTTTTTTTCATAAACCTTCATAATTGAAAAGTTGCGTCTGAAAGAACGCTCAATTTTATTAAAATGCACATTTCGGTTTTCAATCATGCGGTGCGTCTGAAAAATACTGGGAACCGCGATTTAATACAGTGATACTCTATTTTTTTCTATTATATATTAAGGGATTGTATTTTTCAGCACTTTAAAATTAAATATGAAAACGGTTATATTCTATAAATTAAGAACAAATTTCACTTCGATGAAATATTATAGAATGTTCATTTTTAAATTCCCTCATCATCGAACTTTGATAATGCTATATAACACACGATAGGATTTAAAAATTAACATTTATATGAATGCATGCATTTTTTTTTCTAAAAGATACTATTTTTTTTTTATGTAGTGTTTTGAAATGAAAACCGTACATGGAAAAGCGGAAGTGTAATTTGGTGCAGTACAGATTGGCTAATGCGAGACTCAAAGCTGAACATGGATATTTCTTCTCGTGTGCAGAATTCACTGAATGAAAAGCTTCACGTATGAATGCAATGGCGTCAAAGTCATTGTGAGATCTTCCCTTCGTCGTACTGCAAAAGCTTAATCACTCTGCGAGGCGTTTATGTCAGATAAATGACTACATATAACAGCGACGGCGAACCTTTGGCAGGCGCAGACAAATTCCGTCGAAACACTCGTTTATTTCAATAATCTTACTGTTATACTAATTAATAATTTATTTATTAAATAAATATTATAATATTAAATATTTAAATAAATTTAAAATTATTAATGAAAATAAAATAATCAATTGTATTATTAATTATTTATCTATCTATACACATTGTATTTTTTTTTATTATATTTTTGTACAAATTCTTTTTTTTCCAAATTTTCAACTATATTTTATCTGACGTCATGAATCAATTAATTATCTAAGAAGTACATACAGTTTTATATATTTAATTAATTGCATTTATCAAAACTTTATCTTAATTTGTTTTTTTTTTATTCTCATACCTTAAATATTCCCTATTAATAACTTGTCCCTATATAAATAAAAAACATAATAGACCAAACCATGAATATCGAAATAAAGACGATATTGTTACATTCAGTTTTAAACGACTTTAACATGATTTTTTCCAACTTTTTCAATATTTTTATCATTTAAAGAGATCGAAGATCCGATAAACGTAGACCGAGACATTTTTTTAACGCTCTGCCGACAATCCTTAAAAGTTATATGGTATACTATTTTTATACGTATTTTTGCTAAAACTGAATCATTGTAAGTCTTTTCTAAGTTAAAACACCTTATTCGATATTTTGCCATTGTAAAAATATTTATTTATTTTATTTATAATTGTAACAATATATTTTTATGTATAAATATCGGGTAATTTTAAATTCGAATTATTGATCAATTACAAAAATGGGTTAATTCTATTTATTTAGTCTAGCATATAATTATGTTAATTTATAAAATGTGCCACAACATTTAAATTACGATATCAGGATTATTACTCTCCTGTCTTGTCTAGTATCAAAAAAAAATTCGAAATATATTTTTCAATATAAATAAACGTTTTTTCGATGACAGTGAACTGAACAGTGTTACCAACTTAACTTCAAATGACTATAATTAGTTATTTGAATTTAGGTTGGTAGCACTGTTTCGGGTGTCACGCAAGCGGCTGCCGTTTGACATTTCACGATTTGAAGGTTATATTCGTTGTCGCAAATCGAACACAACTCAGTTTAAACTATATATATATATATATAAAATGTCACAATCGGATCCGAAAAAAGTATTAGAGTTTTTAGAACTTGTCGGCCAATTGAAAGTAAATCGAATCGATAAATTATTGCTATAATAATTTCGATATAAACGCGCCATATTAGAAACGTTCTATATTATTTTATTTTTTGCAGCACATCAAAAGAACCGGATGGCTGTTGAAAAATATAGACGATTGTGAAACCATCGCCGGACACATGTACAGAATGGGCATGATGACGTTTCTGCTCAACGATTCTAGCGATCTCGATAGGCTAAAATGTATGGAAATAGGTGCGTATATCATATTAAATATCGATTATTATAATTGTACTATGAAAATTCGTTCTATTATGATTCAGTTCTTTGTTCGTTTTCCGATCACGTAACCGTTACATTTATATTAACGTATCGATTTTTTTATTTTTTTTTTAGAATTATTTCAATATATTGTTAATTGTTTCATAAATTATATAACATTTTATAAGTACAGTAAAATATGCTTAATGTATTCATATTGATTATATCAAATTGATTCTTAGTCTTATAAAATAATATGAATTTTCATTTGTTAACATTTTCCTGGCTGAATTAACATTTATGAATAAAAAAAAATAAAAAGCGCCTTTAAGTACATACAGAGTTCCAAAAAGAATTTTCATATTTTTTTAATTGTTTTTACTATATATAAAAATATAGATGTGACGCCATGTAAAATCAACAGTATGTACCAACAGAAAATAATAGTATGGGTGGATTATATTTTCAAATACGGCGTTACATTTTATCAAAAAGATTCTAACTACAAAAGTAGATCTTTGATTTATATATAAATATTCGTAATAATCATAATTGAAATATACTTATATCGCAACAATAAAATATAGCAAAATATTTATTCTTCAACACAACAAACTTAAAACGACATAAATCTAACTCCAATTATAAAAATCGCATTAAAGCAACCAAAGTAATTTTCTTTATTGTCGTAAACAAATATAACTATATTTAATTATCTATTAAAAAAAACATGATTCCTTATGATATCAATAGTCAGGAAAAAGTTAATATCAACATCGAATATCTTTTGAAAATATTAAATCTGTATATTTTAAAAACTTGTGATTTTATGTAAAATAAAATTATTCTCTATATAAACAAAATACAGTTTTAAGATTAATAATAACAATCGTAAAATCTTTAAATTTTAAGCCTTGGTCCATGATCTTGCCGAATGCATCGTAGGAGACATCACTCCTTATTGTGGTGTATCCGAAGAAGAAAAACATCGTAGAGAAGACGAGGCGATGCAAAAAATCTCAAAACTACTCGGCTCTTCCGGTGAACGCGTATATAATTTGTATAAAGTATGAAATATTCAAATTTTTATTTAATTGCAATATTTAATTATTACACCGTTTTAAAATTGTTATTGTTTATAGGAATACGAAAATAAATCATCGCCCGAAGCTGCCTTCGTGAAAGAATTAGATAAATTTGATTTTTTATTACAAGCTTTCGAATATGAAAAGCGTGAACATACCAATTATCAAGATATATATGATAATGTTGGAAAAAAAATATCGCATCCATTACTTATCGATCTGTTTACCGAAATTAAAAATCAACGTAAAGACGCCATTCAACAGAACGGCGACTAACCTTTTAATTTTAATACATTCAAGTAAATTGTTATTAAATATCAGCTAAAAGTATATACCTAAACTTTTAAAAAAAATATTCTTATTTATGTTTTTATTTGGAATTTTTGCTAATTGTATTATTTGACATTTCCATATATTTATCCATGAGGCTTTCAAATAGAATAACGAATATTTTTTTAAAGTCCCAAATAAACTAGTCAAATGTATAAGTAAATCATAAGAAATTGAAATAATCTTCATTTTAAAACAATATTTTATATATGTATATGTTTTATCTTTCATTTATTTGATCTGTTAAATTTATGATCTTAAAATAATGTAAATTTTGTATATTACAAATCCATATCTACTTTTGTATTAAAATAATAAATGTTTTTTATTTTTGTTGTTATTACTTATATTAATAATTATTAAGTTAATACTTTTAAAATTTAACATGTAAACTCGTGTACTTACTATAAAAGTATGATCATTTACAACATTATTAATATTAATAATGAATGATATTCTACCTCAAAGTAATTGATTAATACTTTTATTGTTTCTTTTTCAATGAAAATAGATTTTTAAACCAATTTTGAATTTTTATTTATTACATCGTTTATTTGTATTGTAATAGATCAAATTATTGAACTATTTAAAAAAAATAAATCACTCTTACACGCACATATATGTGTGTACAAGTTATATATTAAAATATCTATATTTATAATTAAAAAAGTAAATATGTTGTCGTAGTTACTATTAAAAGGAAATTCAAATTAAAAAAACTTACTATGTAATTTCATCGTTATATCATTAAAAAAAAACATTTAATATCTATAGTTCTAATAATAAAGCTTCCTTTTAATAATTCCACTTTTCTTGATATTATTTTTTTTTTGCACTATTTTGAATAAAACTATAATTTACGGCGAGTTAAAAACAATCCTCAGGCTTTAAAATTGTTATTAAACGTTGTGGTTGTACTCTTAATTGAGATGAATCGACGAAGTTTCCAAAAAGGCCAAACTTGCTCACAACCATTTATTAGATATTTCATCAAGCGAAAAATTTCCGCAGACAAAATTAAAATGTTCCTATTTTCTTTCATTTGAATATGTACATTATATAACATATATATATATATATATATATATATATATATATATATATATATATATATATATATATATATATATATATATAAACTTAATGTATCGGGATAATATTAATATAAAAAAAACATAAATATTACAGAATAGGACATTTTCGCATCTGGTCGTCGTTTTTATCAGATATATTATATTTAGATACCAACAAACATAGTAGAGACGTGATGTTAATTAAATTTATATCCCTTATTAGTTGTAATAATAGTTCAAACAAATAGATGTGGCAGATGTTACATGTCAATTGTTTTCGTAGACAGTTTCTTAATTAATTTTACTGCTCTTGGATTATTCTTGGGATTTCTTTCTCTTTGGGTTCCAATTCGTATATATTAAATAAATACGTATATACCAATATATATATATATATATATATATATATATATATATATATATATATATATAATGCAAAAATAAATTTAGATGATTATTTTACTAATATTTTATTATTTTAAATAATTCCAGGCTTATTTATAATAAAATTTATTTTCAAAAAAATAAAAAATAAATAAATAAATGAGCATTTATAATAGATTTAACATTTTAAATACGGTTCCGATAAATTTCACACAAACGACTATACCGAACGAGCGTAAATTTGTGCACCGCACGATATTACAATTGCACAAAACGATGTCCGTAAAAACGACGGACTATTATAAGCCCGCAAAAGTGAGCCGAAACAGTGTGCAATAAATTAACGAAATAATAATTAGTGAAATGCCAACGCTAACCGACTACGCACAATGGTGGCAACGGTAAAATTCAACATTGGCATTCCCAAAATAATTTATATATGCAAAGTTTACTTGGGCCCGGTTCGTATATATTACGCTGCGGGTAAGAGCCCGGGCAGTTATCTCATTGACACCCTCGAACTATTTGCCAGTACCTATGCGAATTGGTCCCATAATCCATCCATGTAATATTAGAAGTAATTTTTATATGCTGAATAAAAAAAAAGGTTTTATATGTAGTACAATTGATTCACTGCATAAAAAAAATATACATTTAAAAAATTATATTTGTCTACAATTTTTATAATCAGAATCCTGTTAGTTTGTGATTTAACACTGTGATCAAAAAAAATAAAGTGGATTTGTTTATAAAATGTAAATTATTTTATTCTTCCAAATCAATTTCATCCCCTTCCAAGTAATCGCTGTCCGATAAAACGTACTTTTGTCAACGTTTTTTCCAGTCCTCGAAACAGTCGTAATAGTCTTTTCTCGGTATAGCCTTCAAGACCTTCTTCGATTCAGTTTTTATCTCTCCATTCGTGTCAAAACGGTCAGAAGTCGCATGGAACCAAATCAGGCGTATACGGCGGTTGCGTAACTATATAAATTGAGTATTTGGCAAAAAAGTCGTGAAGAACTAATGCAGTATGACATGGTGCATTATCGTGATGAAGGATACAAGAGTTGTAAAAACACGTGTAACTCAGAAATACTTAAACCTTTTGACAAATAGACACTTGGCAAATATTATAGATATTCCTATCAACCTAGGAAAAAAATACAATTTACCTGCCTTTGTAATGTCTGGAAGTTTTAAATTACAAAATCACCTTACTTTTTGATCACAGTAGTATGTCGTTTTAAGTTTGTTGTGTCGAAGCGCATATATATATATATATATATATATATATATATATATATATATATATATATATATATATATATATATATATATATATATATATATATATATATATATATATATTGCTTTATTTTATTGTTACAAAGTAAGTGTGTTTCAATTATGATTATTACGAATATTTTTATATAAATCAGATATGTTTTTGTAATTTGAATCTCATTGGTAATAATGTAATACCTTATTTGAAAATATAACTCACGTAACATTTTTATGTAGAGTAAAAAATAAAAATACAAAATTTCTTTTTGGAACTCTGTATGTACCTAAAGACACTTTAATTTTATACATAAACTTTAATTCAGCCAAGGGAAGGTTAATGAAAATATAATGCAATAATATAAGAACATTCAAAAGATATATTATAAAAAATAAGCATTCTAAAATATAGTGGAATATAGGTTTCAAATAAAAATAATTTATGATGTTTAAAAAATAATTATAATTTATATAAAAGAAACAAATAATAAAAATTCATTTAAAAGCATTTAACATTCATTAATGCGATCTTTTAAAGATGAGAAACGATTTTGTAACTTATTCACATTATCTTGAAGTCGATCGATAAACTGTACTACTTGAATTTTATTACCTTCATAATTTCGAACTTCTTCATTATACATATCCTTAATCTTAAAATGAAAAAGATTACATCCGAAAATAATATATATATATATATATATATATATATATATATATATATATATATATATATATATATATATATATATATATATATAATAAAGTATTTGCATTTTACCTGTCCGACAGATTTTACAAGATTTAAAAATCGGTCGTCTTCCGGTGACAAAAGAGCTCGATCCAATTGATCGATCATCCATTCTATATTGTTCAAAATAGAATTAACATTTTCTACCTGAAAAACAAATTCATCAACATTGTCATGAATGAATTTTAAAATAACATATATATGAATACATTAAATTATTCAACGACTAATGTTTTATATTTAGTCTTCTTATAAATTAACAACATCTTTAAAATCACGCAACAATTATAAATGAAACCGAAAAAGAATAATTCAGAAATATTTGATAATTGAATGTCTATAAAAATATATATATTCATTAGGATTGTTGGTAAAATTAATAATTATATAATATAGTGGTATTATAATTCGATTATTTAACACATATAAACAATAAAATTGTCAAATAGGCTGATTAATCCACTATTATGCAGATAAAAAGAATATTAAATAGATAGTATTCTTCAATTAAAAGAAAAAAATTGAATAAAATTGAACGAAAAATAATGAAAAAAGTTACTAAAAATTTAATTGTAAGTAAATTATACGCCATCCGTTGTATTGTTTAAATTAGAAGTTTGCAAAAAGACTTCATATAAATAAAATTCTGTGATATATAATAGATACTATTTCTCGAAACATTTTAAAGGTTAAGTGTAAAATGTCAACGATAAAAATTATTAATTTATATCATTAAACATATATTTACAATCAGTAAGTCTCATCGTTAAATCTAAATATTAAAAAAAAATGATTTCAATTTAAATCATGCACTTAGTTTACAATTGATAGTTTTCTAATTAACGACCAACATATAAAATAGCAAAAATGTAAAAAAAAAAATGACAACTCTTCCTATAATAATAAAGATTAAAAAATAAAATAAATAAGTTTACAGATTGTTCAAAATTATTAACAGCCTGCTCCATGAATAAAAAAAAAACAGTTAAAACTTTCAAAGAGAACAATCACGTTATTGATGTAAACACTGTTACCAACTTTGGTATCAAAATTTACATTAATACACATTTTCAGAGGACTTCTTATCATGAACAACTCATCATATTTCTCTATGCCTCTAAATAGATCATATAGCTGAAGAGAGTATTTGTGAAACTATTAAAAAGGTAAATACTTAAAAATTTAAAAAAAATGTAAAATTTTATTTTTAATAATAAATCAATACTTTTTTTTTGCCTTAATTATAAAGTACTCTTAATTATTTTAAATACTTAATTTATGAACATTTTTAATCTCCTGAACGAAATTAATATAAGCGTATAGGGTGTTTTTTTTTTTTATATATAAATACATACATAAAACCTTAAATTGAAATGAAATAAAAATGAATGATGTTATTTGTCATAAATTTGAAAGATAATTTTTTACTATTTAAAAAAAATAATTTTTAAAATCTAATTCTAAAAAAAATATTCAAATGCTTATGTTGATAAAAAAATTACAATAACTATCGATAGTTTTTTTTTTTTTTAAGTACTAAATGTTACAGAAATAGCATTCCATGTTTTTAATAATTCTTCTTCCGTATGCTTATGAAAGGCACTCAATAATTAATTATGGTCTTCAGAATTGGATATAAAGTCTATCAATTGCATTTAAATATATTCTGGATTCAACTACTCAAAAACCTTTAAATTAATACGGTAACCTGCCGTTACCATGTTTGGCAACACAATGAATTTTGATGTTTCTGCAAATGTTTCGAATTCTTTAAATCTTAAAGTAAACTAGTTCATTAGAGCATAATTTTAGGATTTTAAATACCAATAAATAAAATAAATTTAGAAATTTTAGAATAAAGAAATCTCAACATATCAATTTACATACCATTTATTTTTATAAAACATAACATAGAAGTATTAATAATAAAATAATTAATAATGGTTAAATATTTGAGTGATAATTTTAATAAATAAAACAATCAATCTACAGAATGGAAAACTAAAAACATACAATGTGTAAAATACATTTAAAAGAGATATAGTTGTGAATAATAAAAATAGAACAAAAAATAAATAATGTTCCATTTCATTAATATAAATTTGAAAATTGAAAAACTTTATTATCAATTTTTTTAATACGTCAACATTATTATATCTTTTATGGCAAATCAAACATATATTATAATTAATAACTGTCGTCAGAGTCAGAATCTAATACATATACTTTTTTAGTTTTTTTAGATACAATCCTAGATTTCTGAAAATATAAAATAAATCAATTAAATAATTGAAAAACATTTTTATTTTTTAAATTTGTATGAAGTACCTTTTTCTTAGAAGAATTATCGGCATCACTACTTTCAGAAGTATTTTTTACTAAAGGTTTTGTTGTAGGATTTGTAAAAAGTTTTCTTTTATTACCAGTAACAGTTTTTTTCAGAGGTTTAACAAATGTTTCACTATCGCTTTCTGATGTAGAACGCGATTTTGATATAAGTTTATCTGTTTTATTTTGTTCCTCTTCTATTAATGAATCAAAAAGATTTTCTAAAAACACGAAATAATTTAGAGTAAATACATATTCGTATATACTAGACATTTTATTACAAAATCATAATAACCCGAATCAAAATCGGTTTGCTCTAATTTCAAATTTTCACCCTTTTTTTTATTCTTTTCAATATCACTGTCGCTATCTGTTACAACCTGTGGTTTGTAAGAATCATTTCTGTTTATTTTATTGTCGAATAGCTCTGGCTCAGAGTTTGAATTCTCTTCAGAATCTTGAGAATATGTATTAATCTAAAAAAAAGCATGAGTTTTAGTTAAAAACTAGAATTTTGAAAGAATAAATATATACCTATATGTAATACTTTAGTAGCAGCACGACGATTGTTTCGCTGTCTCTGTTCTACAACATTCTGATCTACACTAAAATCACTTCCAGACATATAAATGTCATCTTCACTGTCTGATAAAACTTTTTTTTTCTAAAATAAATTTAAATATATATAATTTAAATATGTATATATATATATATATATATATATATATATATATATATATATATATATATAAACATATATATATAAAAATATACATATATTTATATATATATATATATATATATATATATATGTGTGTGTGTGGGGGGGGGGCGTTTATTTTGAAAGTGACCAAGTCCATTTATGTTCTAATAGATATCGAAGGTTTGCGTTTGATTAAATTTAAAAATATGATTAACATACTCAAATATTTTTGGATTCTAAAAGATTCAAATTTATTATACCAATTAATATAATTAACGTAGTTTAAGAAATAACATGATGCTGATGGCACGACTGGACTTTCAAAATCAACGAAATGACATTTTCAGTTTGTAATAAAACATTAATCTGAAGGTAAATTCTCTTTGAAATAAAAACAAATATATACACTTTTAGAATGAAGAAAATGTTAAAATTTAAACTTGAAAAAAAAATATTCAGATAACATCAGCGATCATCGAAATGTATTCCCTTCTTGGATCAAGTTTTTTTGCAAAAATAAAAAAAATGAACTGGTGACAGTCACTGTTAAACACTTTAGTAGTAAATTCTTTTAAAAATTTTAATTAAATAAAATTTCGTGAAACAAAAATAAAAGATTCCATAGTAGAAATTAGAAGAGCATTGATAGAATATCTTACCACTTCAGCAAATGATGAAGTAGTAGTAGATAAAAGACATAAAAGATTCAAACACGAACTAAAAAAGAAACCTGGTTAGGTCAGATCATCTAAACGTTTTTGCATAAGTTGCTACAGCAACATTTTTGTTTGAGATGCTTCAACAAAGAGCACAAATATACGTAAATTTCGAGTATTCTATATTACAGATTTATCAATTTCGTTTCGATATTGCACCATTTTATTTTTCTATTATGTGAAATCTAAAAATGAGATTTCATTTGCTTTGATAACACTATGCAATAAAATAAAAAAAATGAAATCTCATAAAATTTTATTAAATTATATCCGTTTGAAACTGTCACTAATGGACTTCGCTACTTTCAAAATAAACGCTTTCATCGTTTCATTGACTAGCAAATTTTCGTATTACAAAAACTTAATGATTTTAAATGTTTAGCAAAAAGTTGTTTAAAGATGAAAAGACCATGTAAAAATATAACGATTAAAGATGCCAACTCGTTTTTTTTTTTTTTTTTGGAAAATGGACTTATGCCACTTTCAAAATAAACGGCCCATATTTAAAAATATATAATTTTAATACCATCTTATTTGATTTTTCAATAGGATCCTTCTCGGGTTTCAATTTTGTTTGTTTTAATCCATCTCCTTTATGATTCTTATCTACTTTTTCTTTTTTTACTTTAGGTGCTTTTGTTTTTTTCTCAGTCGCAACTGGACTGATATCATCAGGATCATCCTAACAAAAGAAACAAAAATAAAGCAAATAAAATATTTTTCAAAAGTATTATATATTACACGTACAGGATCATATTCCTTCTTGACTTCTTTCTTCAATTTCAATTTTTCTGCTGCTAATATACGTTTCATTAAATCATCATTTATTTTTGGTTCGATTTTCATACCCTCTTCTGATGGGAAAAAATCTTTCAAGTTGTTTTGTTTTTTACCTTTACCACGTTTTGTCTATAAAAAATGAATTTTGATTATATGTTAATTATAAAAGGATTAAAATACAGAACATTATCGACAAATGAAAGAGATCAGATCAATCTTACTTTATTTCTGTCTCCCTTAGAAAGCAGGAAAATTAAAAACAATTTAAAATTCATTATATTAAAAAAAATAAAATTAAAGGTGCTTGATAGACATATTTCGAGTGATAAATACCACTTAAATAATTTTAAAGAATTAAACTATTATACTTTCACTGCTAAATTTGAATATAATGCGCAAATCTATACAATAATAAAAATAAATATATAAACTATATTTACATTATCTTCAGGCTTCTTCATAATATTCATTTCTTCCTGTCTTTCCTTTTCTTCTAATTCATCAAGTTTACTAATAAAAGCTTCTAAATCATCTCTCCACAGTGTTTCTGGAGATTTTTCTCTTTAAAATGAATATTTTATTAGTAAATATAATAACGTGACACATTAAAACAATAACAATATAAAACACACTTAAGAATGTTCATTTCAGCAACTTTCTGATCTCTTTTTCTTAATAACTCATCTTTCTTTTCTTTCGTTAACATCCACATCGACATTCCGAGAAGATAGTTAAACATCTTCACATCAGTTAGTTTATCTTTAAATTAAAAAATAATAATACAATTAAGAGATAAAACCAAATTTTTACATTCTATCTGCAATTTTTTGTCAAAAATAATACCAAAATCGACTTCCTTGTCGCTTTTACTGGTAGAAGACTCTTCCTCTTCCTTTTCACTTTCGCTGGCTTCCTCTTCTTCTTGAATATTCAGATCTTTTTGAATTCGTTTCTTCCAAACTTCGACAGGATCAGCGTCATAACCTTTAAAAATAAAATAAATTATCTACGCTTGTCAACGCACGCACTCACGCACGCATTTCACGCATAACAAACAAACCTCTTCTTTTCAATTCATCAATCAAAGCTTTCCTCTTTTTGTTTTCCACAACTAATTCTCTATCGCATTTTTCAACAATGAAACGCGCTTGATTTGAGATTTTATCAACTTCTGCTTGAAACTGACCAATCAAATATGCTTTCCGTTTAACATAAAATTTCAACCTCAATTCGAAAAATTCCTTGAGGATATCTACGACGTTCTCAAATCTACGCAACAAATAAAAAACACGAAAACTTAAATTACAACCAATTTCAAACAGCTGCAAACTTCGGACGGCAATAATTAATACCTTCGTAAGCAATTATTCTCATCGAAAGCGTTCATAACGTTTAATGATATTGTCGTTTGCAGTTTGAAAATTTTATAAATACCATCGCTTTCCACTTCAGGTAATTTTCCTGGTAATAATTTAATAACATATCTTACTGAAACATCTGTGATATGTTCCTATAACAATAATAAAACGTTTTATTACGCGTCAAATACTAAACATTCCGCATCAAAGGTAGTTGAGTACCTCAAAATTGTTAATAATATGTTTCACTTTGTCAATTCCACACATTGGTATAATGACGTTGGCTTTATATGGATGCGTCCAAGTACCAATGGGTAATTCAGAAATTTCAATAGTATTAGGTTCCGGCAAAATGGAAGCCACTCCAGATATAACATATTTATCTTGGAAAGGTTCCACAGTACCTTTAAAATTTTTATACCAAGGATGCATTGGTAATGGTTCTTGATTGTCTAACATTCGTCTAAAACAAAGTGTTTATAAGAATAAGCTCCTTTCAGCAATCAACACAATATACAAATAATTTACCTGATATTTTTTACTATATCTCGAGGATTGAATGGAGGTATTTTCGTAGACCAACCCGTTCCGATACCTTCAGTACCATTCACGAGGATCATGGGGATAATAGGAACGTAATACACAGGTTGAATTCTTTGATTATCGTCATATTCGTGCTAAAATAAGAAAATTAAAAAATAATACAACTACTAGGTATTCAAAATGATAGTCGACAGATGCACAAATAATTACTGTTAAAAGTGGGTCATCGTGAGGATGGAAGATCAATCTGGTTATGGGTGACATTTTAGTGAATATATAACGAGGACTAGCAGAGTCTTTGCCGCCTTCTAATCTAGAACCAAATTGACCTCTAGGTTCCAGTAGGTTTATATTGTTCGAGCCCACGTAGTTTTGGGCTAAATTAACGATCGTCGCACAAAGAGATTGCTCTCCGTGATGGTAAGCCGAATGCTCAGCAACAGAACCCGCCAATTGTGCAACTTTTACTTCTCGCTTGTCGTTACGTTTGATACATGTGAATAATACTTTTCTCTGACCGGGTTTAAATCCATCAATCATAGAAGGAATAGAACTAAAATTTAAACAATATTGAAGTTGACGAGTGGTAAAATCAAAAGTTTCCAAATAAAAACTTGAATTACCGTATATTATCACCATTGGAGAAAAGAACCAACTCCAAATTAATGAAATCACTGAAACTCACTTGCTGTACATTTTTCGTATACAAATATCGTTCGGACAAACCAATCTCTTTTCTTCGTTTTGACTCTTCCATGAAATTAGTGAGCCATTCTTTTCGTTGGTCAGCTGCCTTTTTCGAAAAAGCTAATTCGATATTGCGATCGTCAAGATCACTGCCATATATAAACATAATTCTATGTCTCTCCATATTCTGAAAGTATTCCTTGGCTTCTTTGGACGTAGAAGTACCCAAACCTTTGTAGTACTTTATACTGAACGTGTGGTTATTTGGCGTATCTCTTTTCCATTCCTCGAATTCTGGTAACGAATAGAACGAAATTTCCTTCCCCTTCTTCGAAGCTTTAACGATCGGAGTAATAAATTCCTCCAGAAATGATAACTTCAATAATTCTGGCCAATAATGGTGTATGAAATTAATAATGAGACCTTTAATGTGAGAACCGTCTTGATCCTGATCCGCCATGATCATTAGTTTGCCATAACTAAGTGATTTTAGATCGCTCTCTGTATGGTATTTTTTTTGTTTTTCCAGATTAAGAATTTTCATTAGACCATTGATTTCAGCATTTTCGTGTAATTGTTTATATGAAGCGTCTCTAACATTTAAAGGTTTTCCCTTTAACGGATATACTCCATAATAGGTTTGTCCAACGACGCTGAGGCCGGCGACGGCCAAGGTTTTAGCCGAATCTCCCTCAGTAACGATGAGAGTACACTTCTGAGACTCTTTGGAGCCGGCTTTGGTTGCCTGCACTAATTTTGAAGGTAATTGATTGAGTTTACTCAGCTTTTTACCAGAGACTTTGTCGAGCGCCGTTTGAGCTTTATATTTCGCCCAATTCAAAACGTTTTCCACCAAACCGCATTTAGAAACGGAAGTAATAAATTCATCCGATAAATTACATTTCGAACCAAAATTTTTAACTTGAAGAGTCATGTTCTCTTTTGTTTGCGAATCGAACGTAGGATTAACAATCAAGCAATTGATGAATAACCACATGTGATTCTTAACTTGAAAGAGTTTAATATCCACACCACCTTTATTTTTTTTCTTCAATACTTGTAAAACTTTTTTACCAATCATTTCAGATATATGATCGACATGTTTTCCTCCTTTAGTTGTGGCAATCGAGTTAACAAATGAGATTTGCTGAAAATTTTTTTCTGATAAAGTACACGCGACTTGCCACCGTTCGCTCACATGTTGGAAACAAATTTTAAGTGGTGCTCCATTTTGGTCCTCTTTGTCTTTAATATACATATTAACGTAATCTTTAAATTTATTTACGGGAAGCTTTTTTCCATTCAAATATACTTTTACACCAGTGGATGCGGCAACGTCGTAAGCTCTACGCGACATTAGACTTACGATGTCATCATCCAATTTTTCCATATCAAATTTTGATAAATCGGGACTAAATATAATTTTAGTGTAATCTTCTCCTTTTTCATATCCTTTAATTTTTGGCTCGGACACTTTGCTCATATTAGATCCCCAGGTTTGCTTGAAATGTTTCTTTTCTTTTTTGGAAGCGGTTTCTACAGTGAATTTCGTCGAAAAGATATTACACAGTTTGGCTCCGTAGCCGTTTCGACCGCCGGTTACCTTTTCTTCCTCATCGTTGTAGTTGGAAGACGTTAAGAGATGACCAAATATCATCGTCGGCACAAACATCTTTTCATCTTTGTGCATAACTATGGGTATACCGGATCCATTATTATAAATGGAAATCGTGTTGGTTTCTGAATTAATTTCAACTTTTATGACATCCATATTTGGATCTTTCTGCTTATTGTCGGCGGCGTTCACTAATATTTCGTCAAATATTTTGTAAAGACCTGAAAAAACAACACGAATAATCCAATCACTAATTATTAATATATTAGTAAGTCGCAATATATCGGAAGACGCAGCAATTACCGGGAACGTATGTGATTTCTCTCTGTACCATGAGATCATTTTCCTTGTCATATACCCACATAGATTCGGTAGTTTTATCGATGGAACCTATATATGTATCCGGACGGAGTAATATGTGTTCCAATTGTGACTTCTTTTGATATATTTTCTCAATTGTTCGTTTTGGATTCGATTTTCCTTCAGGAGGTATATTTTCAGTATTTTCTTCATCTACAGCCATTTTTCTAACTAAATAATCTAAAACATATCACACATTTGTTCCTAAATTATCAATATATTTGATAAAAACCAAATTTAATTAATTTCTATAAAAAAAAATGCATTTAACTTTTTTTATAATCGTCACTTTAACGATATTAATGAATAATAATTATAAAGAATAATAATATATCGTTATTAATATTATTTAAGAATAATAATATTAATAACGATATTAAGAATAAAACATTCGTATTATTCTTTTCCTGAAGGTGGTTGAACTAAGCGCGATGTGGACGTGTGTATGTTGTGAGTGTGCCGGAGCGGTGATAGTGGAGTAACTAGGATGTTGGAATCTTCCATTTTTATATATACAGGTTGGAACTCAGGTTGTTTAATTTGCCATAAAATTTGACATTCTAGTTTATAATCTAATGACAAACGCACAAATGTTACTCACTAACATTTATAATAGTATCAATTAATTAATTACACAAACGCTGTCAGATGTTATTTACAAATATGAACACGTGATAACAGTTCAAGCAAAGCTTCATGCTACCACCCAGGTCCCTAGGTTGCGGATAAGGGAAAGTCTACCACAGATAACTGACTTGGTGACATGTCAGTCCCAGACAAGAAACGCTAAGCCTCGAGTGGCGATGGTTTAATCATGGGCAAGATTGAACTTATAAAATGTCGCATAACACGAAAGAGTGCTTAGATTAGTGGCGAGAATAGGCGCCACTTTAAAATAAGTTTAGCCTAGGAGATGAAAACTCCGAAAATAAATCTCCAACAGTGGAGGGCAGCAGATTCACCAAGGATTATCATCTGCGGTGTAGAAAGGAAATGGAGCTCCTACTCTATTTACCTTCAAAAAAAATTGTATGGCTGATGAAAACTTAAACCAGGCCCTCAGTCCGGGGCACCTCTTAAGTGAGGAGAGGGTGCGAAGAATCTCTCCGTCGTCATGCATACAGCCATTCGTTAATCAAAATGCGATAAATAAACAATATGAAGAAATTACAAATATTTGAGAAAATTATAAGAATAGCTACCTGGAACATCTGAAGTCTTTTCGCTGCAGGAAAATTAGCAAATGTCACTGCTGAAATGAAAAGTCTAAAAATATATTTAGTGACTCAGTGAAGTTAGATGGCCAGGAAATGGAAATAAAATACAGAAAACGCTGACAGGGTAGCCATGATTAAAATTCAAACCACAAGGAGAGTAATGAATATTATTCAAATTTACTTTCCTGTGTTGAAAGTTTCTTTAGCCGTGTGGATCGCCAACCTTCTTGAAGAGACGGCGTGAAGAAAAAGAAGAAGATTGGAATGTAAGTTTCTTTTGGATTCGGAGCACTCAGATGAGAGTTTATATATCCGTTTTATGAATAGCCCATCCACAATGTTTCCGGTTTGTTAGTGTATTGTTTTAAGTTAATTTGAATTAACTATGATATTTATAAATACAATGATGTTGACTGTTTACGCAGTATTTATTGTGCATTAATAGCATCGTTTGCTATAGCATATAACTTACATTATGAATTTTTATTACTTATTTCGCACAAAATGAAAAGTCAATTAACAATAGATAATAGCGATGCGGTAGATCGGAGGACGCCATAGTTACAATCACAATATTAGAAATTATTAACATATTTAAAACTTACAATAACAAAAACAATTCTGTATATAAAAATTGTTGTTTACAGAACAATTTTAAAATTAAAAATTAATATAGTTCAATGTTATTTCTATTAACAATTTCAATCTGGAGTTCAAATATATAAGGTTATAATCCAAACAAAATGAAGTACACATTACCAAACACGAATAATTCAATAACAAATATATATATATATATATATATATATATATATATATATATATATATATATATATATATATATATATATATATATATATATATATATATATATATATATATATATATATATATATAGAACGAATAATTATTTTTAAATAAAAACGTACAAGAAGAAATATCATACAAACCCCACGTACGAGTCGTTCAAAAAAAGACGAACCACAAATCGCAAGTTTCAAACGGTAGAATAAAGCAACGGTTATGTTCGCAACGCTAACATTGTTGCCAACATTTACATACTTTCACATATAAATGGTACTAAGGATAAGTACGTAAATAAAATCAATAGTTTATTTCATGTAAAATTATTTTTACCTTAGTTTATTAATCTAAAAAAAAAATATTTATCGTAAATTATTGTAATAATGCAATACTTTACTGGAATAAAATTTAATATTAGTGAAATGAAGAAAAAATACTTTTACAAATTAAAAGCATTTTAAAAATTAAAAGCGTCAAGATTCAATATCAATTGTGCTTTTGTTATTTATGTGAAATAAAAATATTTTGTATACAATATTAATATTATGAATTTGATAGCAGGCCGCATATTTTTTTTATTACTCAAAGCAAACAAAAAAATAGCTTTTTAAAGAAGATATAACAAAAATGAGAATCAAACAATACTATGATCAAAAAGTAAGGTGAATTTATATATAAAAATATAAATTCTTTATTTATTCTTCCAAATCAACTTCATTCCCTTCCAAGTTATCCCTGTCCGATAAAGCGCACTTTTGCCAACGCTTTTTCAAGTCCTCGAAACAGTCGAAATAGTCTATTTTCGGTATAGCCTTCAAAACCTTCTTCGATTCGGTTTTTATCTGCTCAATCGTATCAAAACGGTTAGAAGTCGCACGGAAACAAATCAGGCGAATACGGAGGTTGCGAAACGATATGAGTCGAGCTTTTGTCAAAAAAGTCGCGAAGAACCAATGCAGTATGACATGGTACATTATCGTGATGAAGGAACCAAGAGTTGTAAAAACACGTGTAATTCAGAAATAATTAAACATTTTAACAAATCATTCCTATCAACCAAAAAAAAAAAAAATACAATTTACCTGCCTTCGTAATGCCCGGAAGTTTTAAATTACAAAATCACCTTACTTTTTGATCACAGTAGTATTTATTATACAAGTTGCAGCAGTATAACATTATTTTTTTGAAACTTAATGAAACCCATTGCATGAATTAATTTTTTTTATTTATTTTCTATAATATAGGCACATGTCTAAAGTTTTGTTTTACGTAGTTTTGAAAGTTAAATTATTTAGGTGATGTCCCCCATTCTCCACGCATTGAGAAAACCGACATCTGGCGTTTACCACGATTCTTGCCAGCATAGCAAGTGTTATGTTGGCAATTTTTTCCTGGATGTTGATTTTCGAATCTTGCAGGATCCTTGGACGATTCACATAAACACAGGATTTCAAATAACTCCATAGAAAAATCATATGTTCTTGAAGTGCATGCCAAATGTTCCAGTTCTTCGTCTTGAAACGTTTGTAGTTTATCTGAACGTAGTGACCCACATAAGAATTGATTTACGGTTCGGTACAGGGGCCAACGAGTTGCAATCACAGAACATCGGCTCGAAAAGCAGGCCTCAACGGCAAAATATGTATCAGGATAAAACTTTATAGTTCTGCCTTTTGAAGGATATCACTGGCGCTCCGCTACAACATTAATCGACTGAATGCCGCGCAATTTTAAAAAAGTTATACTGTCACACCCGTACTAGAGTTATATACAAATAATAATAAATAAAAAAATATATTAAATTTTAGTCAAACGTCTGATTTCATTTCTCAAAATTAAGTGCATCAATGTTGATTTCGATTGATGTTGTTGTTTTCCAAATGTTCATTAGTGATTCGTGTTCTCATTCAAGATTTAATTTGCTTCATTCGATTAAAAAACTGTTAAATCTGTAGATGTTTCCAAATAGTAAAATTATCAACAAGCCATTTTTGTAAAATGTAGGATATTTTTCCTTGTCCAAATGTGTTTTTTAAAACTCTTCCAAACCAACCCAATTAAATTTCTCGTTTTTTTGTAAAATTCCTGACAATAAATTAACGTCTATGGAGAATAGTGTTGCAAATAAAGCAAAAAGCACACGATGTTTTTTAAAATCTTGAAATGAGTTTTTAAATTCCAAGTTCAAGTTGGATATTATGGAATCGTATTTATCAGTCGCCATTTGTGTGATGTCCAACTGCAACGACAACGTATGAAAGTGAGTGAAAATTTTTGTCCTTAACTGTTGTTCCTAAAATCCAAGTTTATTTGGGATGTAGAAATAAGATCATACATGTTATTAAATAGTAGATCTTTCCGTTGTAGATGAGTATTAACCACATCTAGATGGCTAACTATACAGACCAGAAATGCAAAGTCGCTAACTCACCCCTTGTCTTTAAATTCTGGAATACTTTTTGTCTGGTTTACAAAGAATGATTGTTTTTTTTCTTCTTTCAAACAAACACTTTTATTTCTATATGTCTTGGTTTCTGTATATAAAAAGAAAAAAAATGTGTGCATATGCTCCACGGGCCAGAAATAGACACCCGGCAGGCCGCGGTCTGGTATACAAAAGTTGGCTGCCCCTGCTGTAGAGCGCATCGGAAATAAACCATAAAACAAAAATTACAAATTCAGCACAGCAAAGGAAAAAGATTTTTATTTCAGAGCGCTCTTTTATACTATTAAATTTAAATAGAATTTACACTAAATATCAACGTCTTTCCGATAACCTTATTTAAAGTGAAAAAAACCCAAATAATTATTTAAAGTCAATGGTCCACTATATTTTTTAATGTAAAAAACTAAAATTGAAACACTTGCTATATATTTGTTTATATAATATTTATTTTACAAAACATACATCACACAAATGTATATTTACTCAAGTTAATTTTTATTGAATAAATAAACCTAGCATGCATTATTTTGGTGGGCAGGGGAATCAATAATAATTGACAATGTATAGGACAGGGTTATACAGTTATGTAACCCTTTTAAAGTTGAAAGGTGTCAATTTTCATAATAAAAATAATGAAATAAAATTTTAACATTTAAAATAATCCTTTTATATGTAGTATATGTAAACAATGAATATTCATTGTACGTTAATTATTAATAGAGTATTTTTCACTCATTTTAGATATATGTAGCACTTAACCCTTTTACTGTTGACGAAATACTAACACACCAGTAATTCTGTAGACATTTTCTAAAATATTCCTGGCATATAAACACGTTTTAAAATAGTTAATACTGTTTTAACTTATAAAAACGATCAACTGCCATCAGATATTTTCAGTTATTAAATTATTTTTAATATATAATTTCCTTAATATATTAGCAAATACATACGAATATATCGTTTCTGTTAATAATTTTAATTTTTATATACGATCATAAAAATCTACTCTTCTCGTTTGAACCTGACAAAAATCGACAGGCTAAAAACAAAATTGCACTCATAATCAGTCACATTGGCTATCAATATGCTAGAGACCATAAATATCAGCGACATTCAGGTGTTTAAAATATAATAAAATTTGATAAACACCCAATTAGCTACTTTGGCAGAAAAAGGGTTAAGTAGCTGTATTTATGCATTACAAAATTAGAACGTTAAAAATTCGCATCATTTTATGAAACAACTAGATATTCATGAAACATGGTCCTTTTTTCTATCGTACACTTCCATAGAAAAATAGTTTTAAAAGTACACAAATAAATAAAATAAAGTTTTCATTTAATAAATAAACGATTAAAATAAAAGTTCCACATTATTAAAATTTAGAAGTTTAAAACGTCGCAGTTTATTGTAAAAATCCGCAATACCTTATGACATTTTTTACCCTTAATGATGGATTTTACGCATAATTGCTGCGTAAATGGTTAACTTGATGCTTACAGCAAGTCAAATAATTTCACTTATACTTGTCGACAAATAACTTACTTCATTATACTTGTCGATAATTAATCAATAATAGTTATTAAATTTAATAACTGTCATCAAAATCAGATTCAGAATCTGTTATATTTATCTTTGTTTTCTTAGTCGCAGTTTTAGGTTTCTGCAAATAAATAATTGAGTTGAAAAGTAGTTGAATATTTTATCATTTGTAAATATGAATAAAAAATACTTTTTTTGCAAAAGCGTCGTCACTATCACTATTGTCAGAAAGATTTTTTGGCAAACGTTTTGTTGTAGGATTTGTTGTCTTGAGAAGTTTTCTTTTGTTACCAGCAGCTGATTTTTTTGGAAGTTCGCGAGTTGGTTCACTATCGCTTTCTGTTATAGAATAAGATTTTGATATGGGTTTATTATCTATTCTGTTTCTTTCTTGTTCTATTAATGAATCAAAAAGATTGTCTGAAAAAATAAAATAAATTTGCACAAGATGTACATTTTATTTACAATGAATTAATAAATTAAATACCGGAATTAATTTGTTTTGATTTTGTATTTCCATTCTTTTTGTGATTCATTTGCATATCACTATCACTATCTGATATAGTTTGAGGTTTAAAAGAATCATCCCCATTTTCTTTATTATCAAATAATTCTGGCTCTGAATCAGAATTTTCATCGGAATCTTGAGAATAAGTATTAATCTAAACAAAATATTATAATTTTAATAAAAATGATATAAATTAAAATAAATTCCAAAAGTAAAAATATTATACAAATAATACTTTAGTAGCGGCACGACGATTGTTTCGTTGTCTCTGCTCTAATGGTTTTTGATCTAAACTGAAATCGCTACCAGACATATCAATGTCATCTTCACTATCTGATATAGCTTTTTTCTTTTTCTAAAAAAATAATAAATAAAGTAATTATAATTTTAATTAAGCATACAATTAATTTCAAAAAATATTTGATGAATATACACGAAAGTTTAATATAGTAATAAACAAAAATTATTACATTTTTTTTTGGTTTTTCGCCAGGTTCCTTTTTGAAATTCAATTTTGTTTGTTTCAATCCATTTCCTTTATCCTCCTTGTCTACCTTTTCTTTTTTAACTTTAGGTGCTTTTGTTTTCTTTTCAGTTGCAACTGGGCTAATACCACTTGGATCATCCTATTTTATATACACAAATATAAAGCAATTTCATATTTCATATTGTGAATATAATAATCACCACTAACCGGATCATATTCCTTCTTAATTTCTTTTTTCAATTTCAATTTTTCTGCTGCTAATATACGTTTCATTAAATCATCATTTATTCTTGGTTCGATTTTCACACCCTCTTCTGATGGGAAAAAATCTTTCAAGTTGTTTTGTTTTTTACCTTTACCACGTTTTGTCTATAAAAAGTGAATTTTGATTATATGTTAATTATAAAAGGATTAAAATATATAATATAATCGACAAACGAAAGAGATCTGAACAATCTTACTTTATTTCTGTCTCCCTTAGAAAGCAGGAAAATTAAAAACAATTTAAAATTTATTATATTAAAAAAAAATAAAAATAAAGGTGCCTGAGAGACATATTTCGAGTGACAAATACCACTTAAATAATTTTAAAGAATTAAATTATTATTATACTTTCACTGCTAAATTTGAATAAAATGCGTAAATCTATACAATAATAAAAATAAATACATAAACTATATTTACATTATCTTCAGACTTTTTCATAATATTCATTTCTTCCTGTCTTTCCTTTTCTTCTAATTCATCAAGTTTACTAATAAAAGCTTCTAAATCATCTCTCCACAGTGTTTCTGGAGATTTTTCTCTTTAAAATGAATATTTTATTAGTAAATATAATAACGTGACACATTAAAACAATAACAATATAAAACACACTTAAGAATGTTCATTTCAGCAACTTTCTGATCTCTTTTTCTTAATAACTCATCTTTCTTTTCTTTCGTTAACATCCACATCGACATTCCGAGAAGATAGTTAAACATCTTCACATCAGTTAGTTTATCTTTAAATTAAAAAATAATAATACAATTAAGAGATAAAACCAAATTTTTACATTCTATCTGCAATTTTTTGTCAAAAATAATACCAAAATCGACTTCCTTGTCGCTTTTACTGGTAGAAGACTCTTCCTCTTCCTTTTCACTTTCGCTGGCTTCCTCTTCTTCTTGAATATTCAGATCTTTTTGAATTCGTTTCTTCCAAACTTCGACAGGATCAGCGTCATAACCTTTAAAAATAAAATAAATTATCTACGCTTGTCAACGCACGCACTCACGCACGCATTTCACGCATAACAAACAAACCTCTTCTTTTCAATTCATCAATCAAAGCTTTCCTCTTTTTGTTTTCCACAACTAATTCTCTATCGCATTTTTCAACAATGAAACGCGCTTGATTTGAGATTTTATCAACTTCTGCTTGAAACTGACCAATCAAATATGCTTTCCGTTTAACATAAAATTTCAACCTCAATTCGAAAAATTCCTTGAGGATATCTACGACGTTCTCAAATCTACGCAACAAATAAAAAACACGAAAACTTAAATTACAACCAATTTCAAACAGCTGCAAACTTCCGACTGCAATAATTAATACCTTCGTAAGCAATTATTCTCATCGAAAGCGTTCATAACGTTTAATGATATTGTCGTTTGCAGTTTGAAAATTTTATAAATACCATCGCTTTCCACTTCAGGTAATTTTCCTGGTAATAATTTAATAACATATCTTACTGAAACATCTGTGATATGTTCCTATAACAACAATAAAACGTTTTATTACACGTCAAATACTAAACATTCCGCATCAAAGGTAGTTGAGTACCTCAAAATTGCTAATAATATGTTTCACTTTGTCAATTCCACACATTGGTATAATGACGTTGGCTTTATATGGATGCGTCCAAGTACCAATGGGTAATTCAGAAATTTCAATAGTATTAGGTTCCGGCAAAATGGAAGCCACTCCAGATATAACATATTTATCTTGGAAAGGTTCCACAGTACCCTTAAAATTTTTATACCAAGGATGCATTGGTAATGGTTCTTGATTGTCTAACATTCGTCTAAAACAAAGTGTTTATAAGAATAAGTTCCTTTCAGCAATAAACACAATATACAAATAATTTACCTGATATTTTTTACTATATCTCGAGGATTGAATGGAGGTATTTTCGTAGACCAACCCGTTCCGATACCTTCAGTACCATTCACGAGGATCATGGGGATAATAGGAACGTAATACACAGGTTGAATTCTTTGATTATCGTCATATTCGTGCTAAAATAAGAAAATTAAAAAATAATACAACTACTAGATATTCAAAATGATAGTCGACAGATGCACAAATAATTACTGTTAAAAGTGGGTCATCGTGAGGATGGAAGATCAATCTGGTTATGGGTGACATTTTAGTGAATATATAACGAGGACTAGCAGAGTCTTTGCCGCCTTCTAATCTAGAACCAAATTGACCTCTAGGTTCCAGTATGTTTATATTGTTCGAGCCCACGTAGTTTTGGGCTAAATTAACGATCGTCGCACAAAGAGATTGCTCTCCGTGATGGTAAGCCGAATGCTCAGCAACAGAACCCGCCAATTGTGCAACTTTTACTTCTCGCTTGTCGTTACGTTTGATACATGTAAATAATACTTTTCTCTGACCGGGTTTAAATCCATCAATCATAGAAGGAATAGAACTAAAATTTAAACAATATTGAAGTTGACGAGTGGTAAAATCAAAAGTTTCCAAATAAAAACTTGAATTACCGTATATTATCACCATTGGAGAAAAGAACCAACTCCAAATTAATGAAATCACTGAAACTCACTTGCTGTACATTTTTCGTATACAAATATCGTTCGGACAAACCAATCTCTTTTCTTCGTTTTGACTCTTCCATGAAATTAGTGAGCCATTCTTTTCGTTGGTCAGCTGCCTTTTTCGAAAAAGCTAATTCGATATTGCGATCGTCAAGATCACTGCCATATATAAACTTAATTCTATGTCTCTCCATATTCTGAAAGTATTCCTTGGCTTCTTTGGACGTAGAAGTACCCAAACCTTTGTAGTACTTTATACTGAACGTGTGGTTATTTGGCGTATCTCTTTTCCATTCCTCGAATTCTGGTAACGAATAGAACGAAATTTCCTTCCCCTTCTTCGAAGCTTTAACGATCGGAGTAATAAATTCCTCCAGAAATGATAACTTCAATAATTCTGGCCAATAATGGTGTATGAAATTAATAATGAGACCTTTAATGTGAGAACCGTCTTGATCCTGATCCGCCATGATCATTAGTTTGCCATAACTAAGTGATTTTAGATCGCTCTCTGTATGGTATTTTTTTTGTTTTTCCAGATTAAGAATTTTCATTAGACCATTGATTTCAGCATTTTCATGTAATTGTTTATATGAAGCGTCTCTAACATTTAAAGGTTTTCCCTTTAACGGATATACTCCATAATAGGTTTGTCCAACGACGCTGAGGCCGGCGACGGCCAAGGTTTTAGCCGAATCTCCCTCAGTAACGATGAGAGTACACTTCTGAGACTCTTTGGAGCCGGCTTTGGTTGCCTGCACTAATTTTGAAGGTAATTGATTGAGTTTACTCAGCTTTTTACCAGAGACTTTGTCGAGCGCCGTTTGAGCTTTATATTTCGCCCAATTCAAAACGTTTTCCACCAAACCGCATTTAGAAACGGAAGTAATAAATTCATCCGATAAATTACATTTCGAACCAAAATTTTTAACTTGAAGAGTCATGTTCTCTTTTGTTTGCGAATCGAACGTAGGATTAACAATCAAGCAATTGATGAATAACCACATGTGATTCTTAACTTGAAAGAGTTTAATATCCACACCACCTTTATTTTTTTTCTTCAATACTTGTAAAACTTTTTTACCAATCATTTCAGATATATGATCGACATGTTTTCCTCCTTTAGTTGTGGCAATCGAGTTAACAAATGAGATTTGCTGAAAATTTTTTTCTGATAAAGTACACGCGACTTGCCACCGTTCGCTCACATGTTGGAAACAAATTTTAAGTGGTGCTCCATTTTGGTCCTCTTTGTCTTTAATATACATATTAACGTAATCTTTAAATTTATTTACGGGAAGCTTTTTTCCATTCAAATATACTTTTACACCAGTGGATGCGGCAACGTCGTAAGCTCTACGCGACATTAGACTTACGATGTCATCATCCAATTTTTCCATATCAAATTTTGATAAATCGGGACTAAATATAATTTTAGTGTAATCTTCTCCTTTTTCATATCCTTTAATTTTTGGCTCGGACACTTTGCTCATATTAGATCCCCAGGTTTGCTTGAAATGTTTCTTTTCTTTTTTGGAAGCGGTTTCTACAGTGAATTTCGTCGAAAAGATATTACACAGTTTGGCTCCGTAGCCGTTTCGACCGCCGGTTACCTTTTCTTCCTCATCGTTGTAGTTGGAAGACGTTAAGAGATGACCAAATATCATCGTCGGCACAAACATCTTTTCATCTTTGTGCATAACTATGGGTATACCGGATCCATTATTATAAATGGAAATCGTGTTGGTTTCTGAATTAATTTCAACTTTTATGACATCCATATTTGGATCTTTCTGCTTATTGTCGGCGGCGTTCACTAATATTTCGTCAAATATTTTGTAAAGACCTGAAAAAACAACACGAATAATCCAATCACTAATTATTAATATATTAGTAAGTCGCAATATATCGGAAGACGCAGCAATTACCGGGAACGTATGTGATTTCTCTCTGTACCATGAGATCATTTTCCTTGTCATATACCCACATAGATTCGGTAGTTTTATCGATGGAACCTATATATGTATCCGGACGGAGTAATATGTGTTCCAATTGTGACTTCTTTTGATATATTTTCTCAATTGTTCGTTTTGGATTCGATTTTCCTTCAGGAGGTATATTTTCAGTATTTTCTTCATCTACAGCCATTTTTCTAACTAAATAATCTAAAACATATCACACATTTGTTCCTAAATTATCAATATATTTGATAAAAACCAAATTTAATTAATTTCTATAAAAAAAAATGCATTTAACTTTTTTTATAATCGTCACTTTAACGATATTAATGAATAATAATTATAAAGAATAATAATATATCGTTATTAATATTATTTAAGAATAATAATATTAATAACGATATTAAGAATAAAACATTCGTATTATTCTTTTCCTGAAGGTGGTTGAACTAAGCGCGATGTGGACGTGTGTATGTTGTGAGTGTGCCGGAGCGGTGATAGTGGAGTAACTAGGATGTTGGAATCTTCCATTTTTATATATACAGGTTGGAACTCAGGTTGTTTAATTTGCCATAAAATTTGACATTCTAGTTTATAATCTAATGACAAACGCACAAATGTTACTCACTAACATTTATAATAGTATCAATTAATTAATTACACAAACGCTGTCAGATGTTATTTACAAATATGAACACGTGATAACAGTTCAAGCAAAGCTTCATGCTACCACCCAGGTCCCTAGGTTGCGGATAAGGGAAAGTCTACCACAGATAACTGACTTGGTGACATGTCAGTCCCAGACAAGAAACGCTAAGCCTCGAGTGGCGATGGTTTAATCATGGGCAAGATTGAACTTATAAAATGTCGCATAACACGAAAGAGTGCTTAGATTAGTGGCGAGAATAGGCGCCACTTTAAAATAAGTTTAGCCTAGGAGATGAAAACTCCGAAAATAAATCTCCAACAGTGGAGGGCAGCAGATTCACCAAGGATTATCATCTGCGGTGTAGAAAGGAAATGGAGCTCCTACTCTATTTACCTTCAAAAAAAATTGTATGGCTGATGAAAACTTAAACCAGGCCCTCAGTCCGGGGCACCTCTTAAGTGAGGAGAGGGTGCGAAGAATCTCTCCGTCGTCATGCATACAGCCATTCGTTAATCAAAATGCGATAAATAAACAATATGAAGAAATTACAAATATTTGAGAAAATTATAAGAATAGCTACCTGGAACATCTGAAGTCTTTTCGCTGCAGGAAAATTAGCAAATGTCACTGCTGAAATGAAAAGTCTAAAAATATATTTAGTGACTCAGTGAAGTTAGATGGCCAGGAAATGGAAATAAAATACAGAAAACGCTGACAGGGTAGCCATGATTAAAATTCAAACCACAAGGAGAGTAATGAATATTATTCAAATTTACTTTCCTGTGTTGAAAGTTTCTTTAGCCGTGTGGATCGCCAACCTTCTTGAAGAGACGGCGTGAAGAAAAAGAAGAAGATTGGAATGTAAGTTTCTTTTGGATTCGGAGCACTCAGATGAGAGTTTATATATCCGTTTTATGAATAGCCCATCCACAATGTTTCCGGTTTGTTAGTGTATTGTTTTAAGTTAATTTGAATTAACTATGATATTTATAAATACAATGATGTTGACTGTTTACGCAGTATTTATTGTGCATTAATAGCATCGTTTGCTATAGCATATAACTTACATTATGAATTTTTATTACTTATTTCGCACAAAATGAAAAGTCAATTAACAATAGATAATAGCGATGCGGTAGATCGGAGGACGCCATAGTTACAATCACAATATTAGAAATTATTAACATATTTAAAACTTACAATAACAAAAACAATTCTGTATATAAAAATTGTTGTTTACAGAACAATTTTAAAATTAAAAATTAATATAGTTCAATGTTATTTCTATTAACAATTTCAATCTGGAGTTCAAATATATAAGGTTATAATCCAAACAAAATGAAGTACACATTACCAAACACGAATAATTCAATAACAAATATATATATATATATATATATATATATATATATATATATATATATATATATATATATATATATATATATATATATATATATATATATATATATATATATATATATATATATATAGAACGAATAATTATTTTTAAATAAAAACGTACAAGAAGAAATATCATACAAACCCCACGTACGAGTCGTTCAAAAAAAGACGAACCACAAATCGCAAGTTTCAAACGGTAGAATAAAGCAACGGTTATGTTCGCAACGCTAACATTGTTGCCAACATTTACATACTTTCACATATAAATGGTACTAAGGATAAGTACGTAAATAAAATCAATAGTTTATTTCATGTAAAATTATTTTTACCTTAGTTTATTAATCTAAAAAAAAAATATTTATCGTAAATTATTGTAATAATGCAATACTTTACTGGAATAAAATTTAATATTAGTGAAATGAAGAAAAAATACTTTTACAAATTAAAAGCATTTTAAAAATTAAAAGCGTCAAGATTCAATATCAATTGTGCTTTTGTTATTTATGTGAAATAAAAATATTTTGTATACAATATTAATATTATGAATTTGATAGCAGGCCGCATATTTTTTTTATTACTCAAAGCAAACAAAAAAATAGCTTTTTAAAGAAGATATAACAAAAATGAGAATCAAACAATACTATGATCAAAAAGTAAGGTGAATTTATATATAAAAATATAAATTCTTTATTTATTCTTCCAAATCAACTTCATTCCCTTCCAAGTTATCCCTGTCCGATAAAGCGCACTTTTGCCAACGCTTTTTCAAGTCCTCGAAACAGTCGAAATAGTCTATTTTCGGTATAGCCTTCAAAACCTTCTTCGATTCGGTTTTTATCTGCTCAATCGTATCAAAACGGTTAGAAGTCGCACGGAAACAAATCAGGCGAATACGGAGGTTGCGAAACGATATGAGTCGAGCTTTTGTCAAAAAAGTCGCGAAGAACCAATGCAGTATGACATGGTACATTATCGTGATGAAGGAACCAAGAGTTGTAAAAACACGTGTAATTCAGAAATAATTAAACATTTTAACAAATCATTCCTATCAACCAAAAAAAAAAAAAATACAATTTACCTGCCTTCGTAATGCCCGGAAGTTTTAAATTACAAAATCACCTTACTTTTTGATCACAGTAGTATTTATTATACAAGTTGCAGCAGTATAACATTATTTTTTTGAAACTTAATGAAACCCATTGCATGAATTAATTTTTTTTATTTATTTTCTATAATATAGGCACATGTCTAAAGTTTTGTTTTACGTAGTTTTGAAAGTTAAATTATTTAGGTGATGTCCCCCATTCTCCACGCATTGAGAAAACCGACATCTGGCGTTTACCACGATTCTTGCCAGCATAGCAAGTGTTATGTTGGCAATTTTTTCCTGGATGTTGATTTTCGAATCTTGCAGGATCCTTGGACGATTCACATAAACACAGGATTTCAAATAACTCCATAGAAAAATCATATGTTCTTGAAGTGCATGCCAAATGTTCCAGTTCTTCGTCTTGAAACGTTTGTAGTTTATCTGAACGTAGTGACCCACATAAGAATTGATTTACGGTTCGGTACAGGGGCCAACGAGTTGCAATCACAGAACATCGGCTCGAAAAGCAGGCCTCAACGGCAAAATATGTATCAGGATAAAACTTTATAGTTCTGCCTTTTGAAGGATATCACTGGCGCTCCGCTACAACATTAATCGACTGAATGCCGCGCAATTTTAAAAAAGTTATACTGTCACACCCGTACTAGAGTTATATACAAATAATAATAAATAAAAAAATATATTAAATTTTAGTCAAACGTCTGATTTCATTTCTCAAAATTAAGTGCATCAATGTTGATTTCGATTGATGTTGTTGTTTTCCAAATGTTCATTAGTGATTCGTGTTCTCATTCAAGATTTAATTTGCTTCATTCGATTAAAAAACTGTTAAATCTGTAGATGTTTCCAAATAGTAAAATTATCAACAAGCCATTTTTGTAAAATGTAGGATATTTTTCCTTGTCCAAATGTGTTTTTTAAAACTCTTCCAAACCAACCCAATTAAATTTCTCGTTTTTTTGTAAAATTCCTGACAATAAATTAACGTCTATGGAGAATAGTGTTGCAAATAAAGCAAAAAGCACACGATGTTTTTTAAAATCTTGAAATGAGTTTTTAAATTCCAAGTTCAAGTTGGATATTATGGAATCGTATTTATCAGTCGCCATTTGTGTGATGTCCAACTGCAACGACAACGTATGAAAGTGAGTGAAAATTTTTGTCCTTAACTGTTGTTCCTAAAATCCAAGTTTATTTGGGATGTAGAAATAAGATCATACATGTTATTAAATAGTAGATCTTTCCGTTGTAGATGAGTATTAACCACATCTAGATGGCTAACTATACAGACCAGAAATGCAAAGTCGCTAACTCACCCCTTGTCTTTAAATTCTGGAATACTTTTTGTCTGGTTTACAAAGAATGATTGTTTTTTTTCTTCTTTCAAACAAACACTTTTATTTCTATATGTCTTGGTTTCTGTATATAAAAAGAAAAAAAATGTGTGCATATGCTCCACGGGCCAGAAATAGACACCCGGCAGGCCGCGGTCTGGTATACAAAAGTTGGCTGCCCCTGCTGTAGAGCGCATCGGAAATAAACCATAAAACAAAAATTACAAATTCAGCACAGCAAAGGAAAAAGATTTTTATTTCAGAGCGCTCTTTTATACTATTAAATTTAAATAGAATTTACACTAAATATCAACGTCTTTCCGATAACCTTATTTAAAGTGAAAAAAACCCAAATAATTATTTAAAGTCAATGGTCCACTATATTTTTTAATGTAAAAAACTAAAATTGAAACACTTGCTATATATTTGTTTATATAATATTTATTTTACAAAACATACATCACACAAATGTATATTTACTCAAGTTAATTTTTATTGAATAAATAAACCTAGCATGCATTATTTTGGTGGGCAGGGGAATCAATAATAATTGACAATGTATAGGACAGGGTTATACAGTTATGTAACCCTTTTAAAGTTGAAAGGTGTCAATTTTCATAATAAAAATAATGAAATAAAATTTTAACATTTAAAATAATCCTTTTATATGTAGTATATGTAAACAATGAATATTCATTGTACGTTAATTATTAATAGAGTATTTTTCACTCATTTTAGATATATGTAGCACTTAACCCTTTTACTGTTGACGAAATACTAACACACCAGTAATTCTGTAGACATTTTCTAAAATATTCCTGGCATATAAACACGTTTTAAAATAGTTAATACTGTTTTAACTTATAAAAACGATCAACTGCCATCAGATATTTTCAGTTATTAAATTATTTTTAATATATAATTTCCTTAATATATTAGCAAATACATACGAATATATCGTTTCTGTTAATAATTTTAATTTTTATATACGATCATAAAAATCTACTCTTCTCGTTTGAACCTGACAAAAATCGACAGGCTAAAAACAAAATTGCACTCATAATCAGTCACATTGGCTATCAATATGCTAGAGACCATAAATATCAGCGACATTCAGGTGTTTAAAATATAATAAAATTTGATAAACACCCAATTAGCTACTTTGGCAGAAAAAGGGTTAAGTAGCTGTATTTATGCATTACAAAATTAGAACGTTAAAAATTCGCATCATTTTATGAAACAACTAGATATTCATGAAACATGGTCCTTTTTTCTATCGTACACTTCCATAGAAAAATAGTTTTAAAAGTACACAAATAAATAAAATAAAGTTTTCATTTAATAAATAAACGATTAAAATAAAAGTTCCACATTATTAAAATTTAGAAGTTTAAAACGTCGCAGTTTATTGTAAAAATCCGCAATACCTTATGACATTTTTTACCCTTAATGATGGATTTTACGCATAATTGCTGCGTAAATGGTTAACTTGATGCTTACAGCAAGTCAAATAATTTCACTTATACTTGTCGACAAATAACTTACTTCATTATACTTGTCGATAATTAATCAATAATAGTTATTAAATTTAATAACTGTCATCAAAATCAGATTCAGAATCTGTTATATTTATCTTTGTTTTCTTAGTCGCAGTTTTAGGTTTCTGCAAATAAATAATTGAGTTGAAAAGTAGTTGAATATTTTATCATTTGTAAATATGAATAAAAAATACTTTTTTTGCAAAAGCGTCGTCACTATCACTATTGTCAGAAAGATTTTTTGGCAAACGTTTTGTTGTAGGATTTGTTGTCTTGAGAAGTTTTCTTTTGTTACCAGCAGCTGATTTTTTTGGAAGTTCGCGAGTTGGTTCACTATCGCTTTCTGTTATAGAATAAGATTTTGATATGGGTTTATTATCTATTCTGTTTCTTTCTTGTTCTATTAATGAATCAAAAAGATTGTCTGAAAAAATAAAATAAATTTGCACAAGATGTACATTTTATTTACAATGAATTAATAAATTAAATACCGGAATTAATTTGTTTTGATTTTGTATTTCCATTCTTTTTGTGATTCATTTGCATATCACTATCACTATCTGATATAGTTTGAGGTTTAAAAGAATCATCCCCATTTTCTTTATTATCAAATAATTCTGGCTCTGAATCAGAATTTTCATCGGAATCTTGAGAATAAGTATTAATCTAAACAAAATATTATAATTTTAATAAAAATGATATAAATTAAAATAAATTCCAAAAGTAAAAATATTATACAAATAATACTTTAGTAGCGGCACGACGATTGTTTCGTTGTCTCTGCTCTAATGGTTTTTGATCTAAACTGAAATCGCTACCAGACATATCAATGTCATCTTCACTATCTGATATAGCTTTTTTCTTTTTCTAAAAAAATAATAAATAAAGTAATTATAATTTTAATTAAGCATACAATTAATTTCAAAAAATATTTGATGAATATACACGAAAGTTTAATATAGTAATAAACAAAAATTATTACATTTTTTTTTGGTTTTTCGCCAGGTTCCTTTTTGAAATTCAATTTTGTTTGTTTCAATCCATTTCCTTTATCCTCCTTGTCTACCTTTTCTTTTTTAACTTTAGGTGCTTTTGTTTTCTTTTCAGTTGCAACTGGGCTAATACCACTTGGATCATCCTATTTTATATACACAAATATAAAGCAATTTCATATTTCATATTGTGAATATAATAATCACCACTAACCGGATCATATTCCTTCTTAATTTCTTTTTTCAATTTCAATTTTTCTGCTGCTAATATACGTTTCATTAAATCATCATTTATTCTTGGTTCGATTTTCACACCCTCTTCTGATGGGAAAAAATCTTTCAAGTTGTTTTGTTTTTTACCTTTACCACGTTTTGTCTATAAAAAGTGAATTTTGATTATATGTTAATTATAAAAGGATTAAAATATATAATATAATCGACAAACGAAAGAGATCTGAACAATCTTACTTTATTTCTGTCTCCCTTAGAAAGCAGGAAAATTAAAAACAATTTAAAATTTATTATATTAAAAAAAAATAAAAATAAAGGTGCCTGAGAGACATATTTCGAGTGACAAATACCACTTAAATAATTTTAAAGAATTAAATTATTATTATACTTTCACTGCTAAATTTGAATAAAATGCGTAAATCTATACAATAATAAAAATAAATACATAAACTATATTTACATTATCTTCAGACTTTTTCATAATATTCATTTCTTCCTGTCTTTCCTTTTCTTCTAATTCATCAAGTTTACTAATAAAAGCTTCTAAATCATCTCTCCACAGTGTTTCTGGAGATTTTTCTCTTTAAAATGAATATTTTATTAGTAAATATAATAACGTGACACATTAAAACAATAACAATATAAAACACACTTAAGAATGTTCATTTCAGCAACTTTCTGATCTCTTTTTCTTAATAACTCATCTTTCTTTTCTTTCGTTAACATCCACATCGACATTCCGAGAAGATAGTTAAACATCTTCACATCAGTTAGTTTATCTTTAAATTAAAAAATAATAATACAATTAAGAGATAAAACCAAATTTTTACATTCTATCTGCAATTTTTTGTCAAAAATAATACCAAAATCGACTTCCTTGTCGCTTTTACTGGTAGAAGACTCTTCCTCTTCCTTTTCACTTTCGCTGGCTTCCTCTTCTTCTTGAATATTCAGATCTTTTTGAATTCGTTTCTTCCAAACTTCGACAGGATCAGCGTCATAACCTTTAAAAATAAAATAAATTATCTACGCTTGTCAACGCACGCACTCACGCACGCATTTCACGCATAACAAACAAACCTCTTCTTTTCAATTCATCAATCAAAGCTTTCCTCTTTTTGTTTTCCACAACTAATTCTCTATCGCATTTTTCAACAATGAAACGCGCTTGATTTGAGATTTTATCAACTTCTGCTTGAAACTGACCAATCAAATATGCTTTCCGTTTAACATAAAATTTCAACCTCAATTCGAAAAATTCCTTGAGGATATCTACGACGTTCTCAAATCTACGCAACAAATAAAAAACACGAAAACTTAAATTACAACCAATTTCAAACAGCTGCAAACTTCCGACTGCAATAATTAATACCTTCGTAAGCAATTATTCTCATCGAAAGCGTTCATAACGTTTAATGATATTGTCGTTTGCAGTTTGAAAATTTTATAAATACCATCGCTTTCCACTTCAGGTAATTTTCCTGGTAATAATTTAATAACATATCTTACTGAAACATCTGTGATATGTTCCTATAACAACAATAAAACGTTTTATTACACGTCAAATACTAAACATTCCGCATCAAAGGTAGTTGAGTACCTCAAAATTGCTAATAATATGTTTCACTTTGTCAATTCCACACATTGGTATAATGACGTTGGCTTTATATGGATGCGTCCAAGTACCAATGGGTAATTCAGAAATTTCAATAGTATTAGGTTCCGGCAAAATGGAAGCCACTCCAGATATAACATATTTATCTTGGAAAGGTTCCACAGTACCCTTAAAATTTTTATACCAAGGATGCATTGGTAATGGTTCTTGATTGTCTAACATTCGTCTAAAACAAAGTGTTTATAAGAATAAGTTCCTTTCAGCAATAAACACAATATACAAATAATTTACCTGATATTTTTTACTATATCTCGAGGATTGAATGGAGGTATTTTCGTAGACCAACCCGTTCCGATACCTTCAGTACCATTCACGAGGATCATGGGGATAATAGGAACGTAATACACAGGTTGAATTCTTTGATTATCGTCATATTCGTGCTAAAATAAGAAAATTAAAAAATAATACAACTACTAGATATTCAAAATGATAGTCGACAGATGCACAAATAATTACTGTTAAAAGTGGGTCATCGTGAGGATGGAAGATCAATCTGGTTATGGGTGACATTTTAGTGAATATATAACGAGGACTAGCAGAGTCTTTGCCGCCTTCTAATCTAGAACCAAATTGACCTCTAGGTTCCAGTATGTTTATATTGTTCGAGCCCACGTAGTTTTGGGCTAAATTAACGATCGTCGCACAAAGAGATTGCTCTCCGTGATGGTAAGCCGAATGCTCAGCAACAGAACCCGCCAATTGTGCAACTTTTACTTCTCGCTTGTCGTTACGTTTGATACATGTAAATAATACTTTTCTCTGACCGGGTTTAAATCCATCAATCATAGAAGGAATAGAACTAAAATTTAAACAATATTGAAGTTGACGAGTGGTAAAATCAAAAGTTTCCAAATAAAAACTTGAATTACCGTATATTATCACCATTGGAGAAAAGAACCAACTCCAAATTAATGAAATCACTGAAACTCACTTGCTGTACATTTTTCGTATACAAATATCGTTCGGACAAACCAATCTCTTTTCTTCGTTTTGACTCTTCCATGAAATTAGTGAGCCATTCTTTTCGTTGGTCAGCTGCCTTTTTCGAAAAAGCTAATTCGATATTGCGATCGTCAAGATCACTGCCATATATAAACTTAATTCTATGTCTCTCCATATTCTGAAAGTATTCCTTGGCTTCTTTGGACGTAGAAGTACCCAAACCTTTGTAGTACTTTATACTGAACGTGTGGTTATTTGGCGTATCTCTTTTCCATTCCTCGAATTCTGGTAACGAATAGAACGAAATTTCCTTCCCCTTCTTCGAAGCTTTAACGATCGGAGTAATAAATTCCTCCAGAAATGATAACTTCAATAATTCTGGCCAATAATGGTGTATGAAATTAATAATGAGACCTTTAATGTGAGAACCGTCTTGATCCTGATCCGCCATGATCATTAGTTTGCCATAACTAAGTGATTTTAGATCGCTCTCTGTATGGTATTTTTTTTGTTTTTCCAGATTAAGAATTTTCATTAGACCATTGATTTCAGCATTTTCATGTAATTGTTTATATGAAGCGTCTCTAACATTTAAAGGTTTTCCCTTTAACGGATATACTCCATAATAGGTTTGTCCAACGACGCTGAGGCCGGCGACGGCCAAGGTTTTAGCCGAATCTCCCTCAGTAACGATGAGAGTACACTTCTGAGACTCTTTGGAGCCGGCTTTGGTTGCCTGCACTAATTTTGAAGGTAATTGATTG